>JAGDQO010000550.1:0-90554 GCA_018342035.1 Solanum appendiculatum | reverse complement strand
AAATGAATGTTTTGAAACCAAAAATACTATAATTGGAGATGAACACAAAATTGTGTAAAAATAGAAATAAGGAATCCACGTCGGGAATCTTAAAATTGACTTTGTCAAAAGGTCCTAATGAGCTTATTGAACTTGTGTCCAAAAATAAGACACAATTAAAGCTCGAAAAACAACCAAAATAGCTCATGCAAGAAGGGGCAATATAAACCACCATTAAATGGCAAAGAAAGGTGTTGGGAGCAAGAAGTTACTTCTGAAACAGATCTACAATACCTTCTTGAGGGTCCCCAAACAATGCTCTACCAAAACCTAGCCAGAAACACCAAATCCCACAAAGAAAAGATCTTAGAAGACCCCCAATAAATTCTCAATATAATGAGAAAAAGACTCAAAAATGACCATAACCACCTGCAGGTGTGGCAAAGCATTTTCTTATGCCTCTTAAGCAGCACCGTAAAAGTGATGCACGATAACTAAAGCGGCTGGCCACGCAGGGCCATCTACCGCTTAAGCGAGCCCCTAGCCGATAAAGTGGTAAACGCTTAAGCAAAGCAAGGTCCACTAAAGAGGCTTGACCCTTGCTGGCATTGACTCCTAAGGTGGACCCTTTGATGCCAAAGTGGTTCCACCAGCACGTGACACTTGAAATTTTAGCCAAGTCCCAATAGACTTCGCTCGAGTGCTCGAGACTTATTCGGAACCCTGTGCACGTAAATGAGCACAAAATTCAGTATTATAGACTCAACAAAGATGTAAAAACTTCCAACCAAGGTCATCTCAATGAGAGGGGGTCCTACACCCAAATTTTATTTTAAGAAAACGTCCATAACGGGGATCAGGATGAGCCTGGAAGCCTCAAGATCTGCATCGAAGGTCCTTCTAGACCAAACTCAACGTTTTAGAGCTAGCGGAACCGTCAAAATTGCATTTTGAGGCTGTATTCCTAAACTTTTGACCAAAGTCAACCGTTCAAGTATCAAAAGGTCCAACGAATGATCAGGTGACCGAATTATCAGTTCCACTTAGTCATAAATTACAAGGGGTCTTTATATGAATGCTCTAAATAATGAAAAGAAGGCAATAAAATGAAATTGACTGGGATGATCATTAAAACACCTACTACTAAAAAGAACTTTCATTAGTGAAATTAAGAGTCAAGAAGTACCTGAAGGTTCTAACAAGCAAGAAAATGGCTCTCGCATCTTCTGCTCGGTCTCTTAGATAGCCTGCTCGACTGGACAATGCCCCCAATGGACCTTAACCATAGGAATGACTCTCGAACATAGCTGATAAATAACTCAACGATGAGTTGGGATCGAATTCCATAAGGAATGGTAAAGCTAGACTTTAATCACAAAGTATAGCCATATACTACTCTTTTGTAAATTGTTTAATTGATGTTAACATAAATATAATTTTGAGAGATTTCAATATATCAATAATGAGATTAGTTAATGAATTGTTAACAACAATCAAAAGCAAGGGAATTTCACAAGTAAGAAAGTAATCCTAGGAGTGTGCGTAATTGAGTATCAATTTCCAATATTTGTAATTTTGTTGCTCAGCATAGTTGATTCTTAATAGGAAGACTAGATTAATGAATACAACAAACATATATCAATTACAAATCATCTTTCATGAGAGTTTTGTCAAACCTCAACATGTGTAACATACAAAGCTAATCTAATACCTTAATATAGTTTCCTTTTCCAAGCAAAACTAATAATTAAACTTAATCAATGATTATTAATTAATTCATCCACTCTAATACCCTTTCAAAAGTAGTCATAGAGATCTAAAACTAGATTTGAGTTTGCAACCTCAAATCATACATGAAAACATGATAAGATAATTGAGCCTATAGTAAATCAACATTTAATTTATCAAACACAAAGACCCACAAACAATTTAGTACCCAATAATATTGAACACCCCTAGAATTATGGGGTTTAGCTACTCATGTTGAAAAGAAAGAATTATACCAAAATAATTGTTCATCATTCCGCCTAGATGAACTTCAATCTTGAATTTCAAATACCCTATTCAAAAACCCAAAAATTCCAAATCTTACAAGTCAAAAACCCAAAATCTTTAGAATGTTCAAAGTATCAGATATTTAGAGTAGTGAATTATACATTTTTAACCTTTTCAAAATCATTTATACCTTCCAAAAGTTTGGCGAAAATTCTCCTTCATATTCATTTCAGCGATGTAAGTTGGGCTCACCGACTCACTCCGTGAGTCATGAAATGGTGTGCTATCTCGCCTTTAAGCTTCAGTTGAGGGCTTCAGGTGTTGATCCCCTTTGGCGAGCCAAATGTAGTCCACCAATCATGTTTTGCGAGTCGCCAATTCTAACTTTTACTCGCTAAGTTGCTTTGAGTTTTAGCAGAGTTCTTTGGTACTTTTGGCAATAACATTAAAGCTCACCGACAGGGTTTGCGAGTCACCGTTAAGTTCTTCTCCTCGCCGATCTACTTTGATATTTTTAGCAGATTTTTAGAAGTGTTTAGCTATTTGTTTCTTGTTTGGTGAATCGTTGAATGCTCTTGGCAAGACCCAACTTCACTATTTTCTTCATTTTTCCAAGTTGTTAGCTTCTTTTCCCTTACATTTGTCCTTGCCTTGTCCTTAACCCCTCGTAGTTGCAGATAATCAATTTAACATCAGAAATGAACATAAAAAGACATTGAGAACACTATTTTGTAAACAATAAGCCTCAAATGGGTCTAAATTCTCTAACTCATCAACACCCCCAACTTCAAATTTATTTTTTCCTAAAGTAAATCATGAGATCAATTAGTTCAACAAATATGTCTATAAACGGTGCTTCTTGAGAGCTAACTTGCAAGTTCTATCATAGGATTACATCCAAGAGATGTGACTTTCCTGTCACGACCAAAAATATACCCTAGACGTGATATGGCGTATAGGACCTCAAGAGGCTCCACACAAGCCACTTGACATACATATACATAACATAATAGAGAAAATCAAGAAATCTCAAGAAATAAAGAGTTTGACATTCTAAAAGTGGAAGTCTAACATAGTCTTAACAAGGCAGCTATTACATCAAAAGGAGTGGTCGGGACGTAACCCGTACACCACGTACAACATCTGAAACATAAAAGATATAAGAAAGAAATAAAGGCGACATTGTCCTCAGAGTATGAGGACTCACCAAGTCTTCAAATCTTTAAAGTGATCAACTAGCCACGAACTGAGGGAGAGGAATCGCCACGCCCTTCATTAGTGAAACAATGTATGCACAAGTATGCATTAGTACATGCAATGTACTAAGTATGAGGAAAATGCAATAAAATATGTAACATGATCATAAGAGGACATAATCGAAGACATGATATGCATGACCAAGTGAAACATAGTAAATTCGTTTAAGAAGAATCATAAATCATGAATATGGTCAATGAATCTTAAAATCATAAAGAAAGCTTCATAAAATATTTGTAAGTAACTTAGTTCAGTTTGTGGGATATTAGCTTTAACCGATAATAGACCATGCGATCTAAAACATGTAATATGATGTAACACCCACATCGAGAAGGCAAAGTCTTCTTTCAAGGTAGAACTACGTATCATATTATGTGCTATATGTGGATCCACTAGCTAGGCAATTTAAGACAAACCTATGTGGGGATGTAGTTTTGAACTAGAGGTTGCTACTAGAAACTACTCTATTTGAGCCTCCACCTCAAAGTTCTCTCGATGCTAAGATAAATCCCAACATCATTTTAATAAAGTTATCGTCATACATGGAAAAGTACAATTCAAATACTAATCCAATCTTAAACATCATACATTAGCTCATTAAATCTTGAATCAAGTCCAAGTGAGAAAACCTTTCACCAAGCCATGATCCCTTAATATGTGAGAAAATCCTTTCACAATTTCATTGATGCTCATCTTAAAGAAACCTAGATCATAAAGAATAATTTTTCATAAATCATGCATAAGTTCAAGAAAACATCATTCATAAATTCACAGTTTTTCATCAATTTTAGACAAAATTTAGGGTTCATAGTAAAAATCATGATCAATGCGTGGGTTCATATGGGCTTGATTGGAAAACATGTAATTGAATCTAAATAATCACAATATGATCAAAATTGAACAATTAAAATCCATACAAATAGAACCCATGAGGAACTGAATTAAAAACTAACCAATTTAGGAAAAATGAATTGGAGAATTGAGAAAAACCTTGGGGCTCAATGGGTGAATGGATGCCATTGATGAAGTCCTATATACCTTGAGGATCAAAGCCTATAATCAATGGTGTAAAAGGAGACTTGACTTTGAAACCTTGGCTTCTTCTCACTTGATCTAGAGAGAGGATTTGAAGAAAACGTTGGAGAGGATTTGGGGATTTTTGATTGAAAGAGAGAGTTGTGGAAACTTTTGGTGTAGAAGGGTAGTTATAAGACTTAGAAATAGGGGTAAAATGATGTAGTATAGGTATTAAATCTATAGGAAAAGATCAAAATATCCTTAATAAATAACTGTCAGGCATTCCTATGGTTTGGACCTACGGTCCGTAGAACTTTCTACGGCCCGTACTGGTCAACCGTAGAACCAATTTAATAAACCTAACTTTCGCCATACTTCCCACAGGACCTTTCAATGGTCCATCAAAATTCCTACGTTTCGCAGACCCCATTTGTAAAACTCAACTTTTAGTAAAAAATTTCACTAAGTCTGAACACTTTCTACGAGACCCATCCTAGGACTTGTAGAACAAAAGACGACCCATCAAATCCTTCCTTGGAACGGAGGTCCTAAATCAAATTTGAGAAACCCTTCTACGAAAGCCATCTACTACTAGTCAACTTTCCTACGATTCATCCTATTCATCAGTATGTCAAACTTCAGAAACTTGAAATTTCAAGAACCGACTTCCTTACTATGGCCAGTAGGACTTCCTACGGTCCATAGGTAGGACTCGTAGAACTCTATCTCAACAAATTTTTTGCATCTTTTATATTCTTTTCTACTTTCAAATTTTTGAGCTGTTACATTTCCATCATGTACCAAAATCTTCAAAGGATGACTAGCTATTATCAATCGAAGTACATGCTCACAAATGTTTTCTAAGATGCAAAGCTATGCTCAACAAGAGTATTCAAGTGCCCTAACACACACAACGGTTCCATACTCACATAAAGCTAATCAAGGAACGGAATTTACGAATCATATCAAACTCTCATATGCTTGCCCATATTTTCCAACCGATCAATAAATTGGTTTCCGCAAGAGCACAAAGTGTCATGACCCAATGTATACCCTAGGTGTAACATGGTGTATAGAATCTCTGAAGACTCAACACAGGCAACTTTGCACACATCATACAAGATAATAGAAATAAAGATTTCAAAAGTAACAATCTCATATAAAAGAAAGAGTTTGACATAGCAGAAGTCTAACATAGTCTCATCAAGCCATCTAAACATCAAAAGGAGTGGTTGGCACGTAACGTATACACCACATACATCATCCGAAAACTAGAAAGACATAAAGCAAGTAAATGTGTCTCGCTCCTCGGAACATGAGGGCTCACCAACTCTTGAATCTGGTAGAATGATCAACTAGCTACGAGTGTGAGAGGTAGGAGCATCGGACCCTACATTAGTGAGACAATGTACGGACAAATATGAATTAGTACATGGAATGTACTAAGTACAGGGCAATATGCATAAATATATATGATGACACAGATAGCTTAAACATGTAATGCATGGCTAACATTTGAACATTTGGAAGCTATAAAGAAACAACAACATATAACTCATAAAATATGGTCAACACATTTAAAATAAGAGACATAAGGAAATTTTGAAAAAACATACTCGTTTTTGTAGGATATTAGCTTTATCCAATAATAAGACCATGAGAGCTGTATCATGGAATCTGGTATATTTCTCATACCGAAAGAAGGGGATTCTACTTGCCAAGGTAGCATCCGTACACATCAACTTTTCCTAAAGTGGATCCACTAGCTAGGTAACTTGAGACAATCCTACGGGGGCACACAGTTAGGGACTAGAGGTTTCTACTAGAGACTACCCTATTTGAGTCTCCACCTCAAATCTTATTGGTGCTAAGTCTAAATCCCAGTGGAATAGATAAAATTCAAATATCATTATGACATAGGAAATGCAATTATCAATACCAATCCACATCATTAAAATCAAAACATAGAATAGCTCTTTAAAACTCAATTCAAGCATAAGTGAGAAAACCTTTCACCAATGTGAATCCATAGGTGAGAAATACCTTTTACAATCATGATCATATTCTTATGTGAGAAAACCTTCCACAACAACGTTGATACCTTCATCTAAAGATCATTTTCATAAGTCATCCATAATCCTTCAAAATTCATAGTTCATGTGTTCATGAGTTCTTCACTAGTTAATTGTTAAAAATCATGGATCATGCATGGGTTCATGTGTTTTCAACTCAATATCATGTAATTACATTAAATCATGCAATAGAAGATTGAAAAAAAAACCATTGAATCATAATTGAATAGAACCCGAGAATTAAGAAGAATCTTAATATGATCAATTGAAATTGAATTGAGAAATTAAAAACCTTTAGGAACGCACGGAGGAATTCACTCCATGGGCTAATACCCATATACCTTGCTACTCAAAGCCCAATATGAATAGTGAATTGAAGACCTTGAAGTAAACCCTAGCTTCTTCTTCTTCCTTAAGTTGAGAGGGGATTTTGGAGAATGAATTTTGTTGGGTTTCGGGGGAATAGGAGAATGGGTTTAAAGTGGGTAAATTTAGGAGTAAACATCTTTATATAGGGGTTAGTATAGAGGCCAAAACGACATAGAATAGGCTTAAAACATTTAGGAAAAGACCCAAAACCCCCTTAAAAATAACTGTCGAACCCTTCTACTATTTGGACCTACGAACCGTCCTGATCAACCATAAAAAAGTTTAGATGCCTTAATTTTTGACAAACTTTTGACGAAACCTGTCTACAACCCATAGACTCCAACCATAGAAATCAACTTTGACCTTCAAATTTCACTAAGTCTGGGACCTTCCTATGAGACCTACCAACGACTCATCGAACATTTGATGGACTGTCCTGGTCAACCGTAGGAAAGTTAAGAAACATGATTTTAAAAAAATTATTTTCCTTCTTTCTATGAGACTAGTCTATGACCCGTATAAAGTCCTATGAACCGTAGACTGGTCTCGTAGACCTGAACCAGTAGAAAAAATTCATGCAACATTTTCCCTTTTTGAAATTTGAGGTGTTACAATATCTTACCCTTGGGAACATTCATCCTCGAATGGAACTCAATGCAACATAAAGAGGGTAGGGGAAGAGATCTAAAAACCCAACATGAATGCAATCACATAAATGTACATAATTACAGAGAAAATCGACTCCAAGAGAACATATTTTTATAAAACATACATGCATGCATAAGGAAACATGAGAATGACTAAGACACATGAATACAAATGAATGAACCATGAGGAGCTAAATACCTCAACCTAGAGTAGGGGCCGAAGGGAAATAGATGAGGATATCGGGATATCATACATGCCTTGCCCTCCCAAGTAGCATCCTCTACCATTTGATTCCTCCACAACACCTTTACGGATGCAACTTCCTTGTTCCTTAAATTTCTTACTTCCTGGTCCAACATCTCAACCGGAACTTCTTCATAAGAAAGTCTTTACTTTATACCAAGACTCTCTAATGGTACTATAGATGTCAGATCATCGATACATTTCTTCAATAAAGATACATGGAATATCAGATGCACCGACGATAAATCAGAGGGCAAGTATAATTCATAAACCACCTTGACTATCCGCCTCAACACTTGATAAAAATCAACATAACGGGGACTAAGCTTCCCTTTCTTACAAAACCTCATTACATCCTTCATAAGTAAAATTGTCAAGTAAACCCAATCATCAATATTAAACTCAAGATCTCTCCTTCTAATATCGGCATAGGACTTTTTTTTTACTTCGAGCCGTTTTCAACATTTCTCTAATAAGATGAACTTTATCCATAGCCTCATGTACCAAATTGGTACCTATCAAAGAACCTTCACCAACTTCAAACCAGCATATGCGGGATGTACACCTCCTACCATAAAGAGCTTCAAATGGGGCCATACATATGCTTGAATCATAGATATTATTTTATGCAAACTCAATTGAAGGAAAGTGATCATCCTGTTGCCCTTGAAATCAATCACACAAGCCCTCCATATATCTTCCAAAGTTTGGTTAATACACTCTGCTTATCCATCGATTTGGGGATGAAAGTCTGTACTAAGCTTGACACAGGTACCAAGACCTTTTTGGAAAGACTTCCAAAATTGAGAAGTAAATTACCGTTAGAGATAATGGATAGGGGCACCCCATGCAACCTAACTGTCACGACCTAAGGTACCCCCTAGACGTGACATGGCGTACAAGACCTCGAAGGCCCCATACAAGCCACTTAACATACATCATACAAGATAATAATAAATAAGGGTTCAAACGGCAAATTTTATATCCGAAGAGTTTACAAAACATAGCGGAAGTCTGAACATAGTCTCAAAGCCATATATCAAAGAATAGAAAGAACGTTGGGACGTAACCCAATACAAGTCCAAATGTAAAGAAACATAAAACAATAACAAGGCAATGTCCTCCAAAATATGAGGACTCACCAAGTCTTCAAGTCTCTATGTACTCATTAGCCACGAGCGGAATGAGAAGAATCGCCAAGCCTTACATTTTGAGACAATATAGGCAAAAAATATGCATTAGTACATGGAATGTACCAAGTATGATAGCTATGCACAAAATCATCAAGTTATGCTAGAAAGGGGACATTTTAATTACATGCAATGACCAAGCTAAAACATGAGATAAGAGTTAGAAAACATAAGTCATAAAAACATGGTCAATGCAAGCTAATCATCTTTAAGACCTTGAAACACCTTCATAAGCAACTTAAGTTCATTATTGTGGGAAGTGAGCCTCAACGACACGGATCATGTGAGCTATAACATGGAATCCGGTGTCTACCCCACATCAAAAAGAGGTTTCCTTACTTGCCAAGGTAAGAACCATAACTTCTAGCTTTAGTGGATCCACTAGCTAATTCTATGGTGGCACATAGTTTATGGGACATGGGCAATCGCCACTTTTCCACTCGGTGCTAAGCATAGTTCCCACGAATTAATCATAAATCATGATTCATCTTATCATTTGTAGACATGGGTAATCGCCTCTTGTCTATCTTTAGGGAACATGGGTAATCCCCGCTTGTCCCTTCATTAGAATAGCTCCTTAATCATTGATTCAAGTTTAGTTGAGAAAACCTTTCAACATCTTATGAATCCTTTATGTGAGAAAAATCATTTCACATTCATGGTTTGAGTAATATGTGAGAAAACCTTTCACAACTCAACAACAACATCAATTATGTTCAATCTCAAAGCAAGTCTTAAATCATCATAAATTTCATAATTGAACATGCATATATTCATAAAAACCATCCTTTGATCATTCATAACTTAATCATGAAAATCATAACTTAGAAAACATCAATCATGCATGGCTCACATAGATTCATCTTAAAATCATTCAATATCCCCGATTCATCTTTCATAGTTCAAATCCTAATATCATGATCATAGTCTAGAAATTCATAAAATTCATATGGGTTCATGGGGATTCAACTTGAAACATAAATTTAGCTCAATTCATGCATAATTAAACATAATGAAATCAATTAGATCATAATTTGAAAGAACCCAAAAGATAGAAGAAAACTCTAATTTTAATTGAAGGATTTTAGCTTGAAAATTGAGGAATTTAGGAACCCTATGGAGGAAAGGTCTCCATAGGTGAAGAACTATCATACCTTGATGCCAAAATCTTGAAATCAATGGAGGACTGGGGGACTTGGCTTGAAAACCCTAGCTCTTCCTTCTTCTTCTTCAAGCTTTTCTAGAGAGAGAATTATTTGGGAGAGGAGAGTTTTGGGAATGATTAGGAATGGGTAAAATTAAGCTTAAAAATGTTATATAGGGTCTAGATTATGGGCCAAACTGACTTAGATTAGGAATTAAACACCTAGAGAAAAGACCAAAAGTCCCTTTAAAAATAACTGGCGGACACCCATCTACGGTTAGACCTACGATCCGTTAGTCAACCTACAGACCGTCTTGTAAATCGTAGATAGATTTCGAGAATATTCACCTTTGGACCTCCAACGATGGGACCCCACCTATGGTTCATGGGTCCTTCTATGGACCGTACTCCATGGTTGTAGGTCCAAACATTCGACCCTAAAATTTCTCTAAGTTCGGGGTTCCTGTACGAGACACACCTATGGTCTGTACATTGGGAGACGACCCATCCTGCTGCTCCGTACAAAAGTACTGAAACTAGAATTTTTTCGGAAACTTGGACTAGCCAACTACGGGCCTGATCTACGGACCGTAGATGGCTCCGTTGGTACTGGCACCAGAAATTCCAGAAAAATTGAAATTCTTTCCTTTTCGAATCCAAGATGTTACAATATCTCCCCCTTGGGAACATTCATCCTCGAATGGGAATCAAGCCATCATAAGGAGAGTAAAAGCTTAATCTAACAGCCCAGCATGGATGTAATCATATAAATGCACATATCCGAGGAGGAAAACATCACTCCAAGCTAAAGCATGTTCAAAACATCATATCATCAAGTCCACATACAACTCATACTCAAATGCACATAGTCATGAAGAAATCAATTGTAACACCCCAAGCTTCCAAAGAATTTTAAAATGCAGAACTCACCTAAAGACAGTGACCTACGGAGGCCACCTATGGGCTGTAGATGGATTGACGGGCCGTAGATTGGAACCGTCAATGGAACTGTGAAATTTCAGGATTTTTAAGTTTCTGAACTTTGACCTACGGAATAGCAGGACGGTTCGTAGTGCAGTTGACGGGCCGTAGATGGGTTCCGTAGATGCCTTCCAAACTTAGCCAATTTTTCAGCCCTAAATGAACTTTCTAAATCAATTGACGGAAGAACAGGACGGTCCGTCAATTGATGTACGGACCGTAGATCCTATCCGTCGATTAGCCCCGACAGTTATTAATTAAGGGCTTTTTGGTCTTTTTCCTAATTGTTTACCTATTAAGCTAAGTCGGTTATGCCCTTAATCTAAGACCTATAAATACTTTCTAAGCCTAATTTCTTTCATTCTAATTCATTCCAAAACTTTCCTGTCTCAAATATTTCTCTCTCAACTCTCAAGGAAGAAGAAGAAAGTTGAATCCTCCATTGAAGACCTTCAATCCTCTCCAATTTCTTGAGGATTTCTTTGAGGTGTGATAGTGTTCACCATTATGAGTCCTTTCCTCCAATGGGCCCTTCCTCTTCTTCATGATTTTCAAAGGTTTACTCTAACCCAATTGAATTAAGGTTTTGATCAATCATTGTGGGTTCTTCAATTATGATTTCAATTGTTGATTTTATGATTCCTAGTGCACGATCTAGAGTGATAAAGTAACTTAGTGCACGAATTAGCGTGAATTACATGATTTGATGTAAAGATTGCATGAACCCCCATGATCCCAAGCTAATTCTCCCCAATTTGATAATCTATGCTTTGATTGTTGGGTTGAGCTATGAATTGCGGATAATCTTATGAATTTAGCATGATCAAGTCAAAAGCATGATTTTCCTCTATTATGTGAGTTCCTTCAAGTATGGGTAAATTGTTTTAATTATGGCTTTCTAAGCATGAGCTTGCATTGAATTGCATGATATGAGTTGAACTTGCATGAACCCATATTAACTCTATGAACTATGCAATATGGGCATGATGAGTTATGGGTGCTTTGAGAGTAAAGTCCCAAAGTTATGACATGGTGATGCTATGGTTGAGTCATGAAAGGTTTTCTCACGTAATTCTCCCAATATGACTTAAAAGAACAAGAGGCAATTACCCATTTTCTTAAGGAGCTATTCTAATGAATGAAGGGACAAGGGGCGATTACCCATGTACCCTATTGTAGACAAAGCGGCGATTACCCAAGTCTAGCAATAATGAGCTTATGACTAATGTAGACAAGAGGCGATTACCCATGTCTACCTAAGATAAAATGAACTATGATTAATCCGTGAAAAGTATGCTTAGTACCGAGTGGACAAGTGGCGATTAACCATGTCCCATAACCTATGTGCCACCGTAGGGTGATGATCTATGATAGACACTAGCTAGTGGATCCACCTAAGCTAAGAAGTTTATGGTCTTACCTTGGCAAGTAGGACACTCCTTTTCGGTGTGGGGTAGACACCGTATTCCGTGTTGATAGCTAACATGGTCTTACATGTCGGTTAAGGCTTTTCCCCACAAGTTAATGAACAAGTGTTCTCATGATGAAGTAAAGAAAAGAAGGAAAGATGATTAAGCTTGCTTTGGCCTTGATATATGCTTTATGTTTCATGTTTATCATGTTTTTAGCTTGGCTATTGCATGTCATGATTATGTCTCTATCTCTAGTATGATTTATGTGGTTATGTGCATTGCTATCATACTTAGTACTTAATTGTAATAACGCATACTCTTGCCTACATTAACTTCTTTGGTGTAGGACGTGGCGGGTCACCTTCCACTCGTGGCTAGAGCTTTGAATTAGAGTTGAAAACAAGACTTGGTGAGTCCTCATCCATCCGAGGACATAGCCTTGTTGGATTTTACTTTTGTCTTTCCTTATGTTTGATATTGTATTGGGCTGCGTCCCTATCACTTTTATTCGTATTCTATGATATTAGAAGGCTTTGAGACATGAGTTGTAGACTTCCGCTGTTTTGAATAAAACTTTGATTAAAATGCTCTTTTGAACTCTTATTTCTCTATTATCGTGTATGTTATGTATGCTAAGGGATTGCATGAAGCCTCTCGGGGTCTTGTACGCTGTGTTACATCTAGGGGCTACCCTGGGTCGTGACAAACTTGGTATTCAGAGCGTAAGGTTTTAGAAAGATCCTAGGATGTCTCATAAGCTGTGTCAAGTATAGTCTTGTTCATGAATGTGAAGCGCGCCACATTTATGAATGAGAGGCTATAAGATATTTAAAAAACTCCACTTCTTTCATTACTCCTAAGTAGTGCGATAGAGTGTAACTCTATATGTCTCTCTCCTAATCCTTATCCTTTACACTTCAGGATATGGCTACCCGAAGAGCTTACGCTAGAAGAAACATGGGAGAGAATGTGGAACAAGAAGCTCCTCCTCAAGTTCCGGCCGACCCTTTGGCAGAACAGGTGACTAATGCGGAGTTTAGGCCTGCTCTCCAAGTGTTGGCTCAACCCGTGACGGCTCAAGCCAAGAGAGAGGTGGTGGCTCCCGTGAACCCAAATGTGGGTACGATGGCATCAAGAATGAGGGACTTTACAAGGATGAATCCTCCGGAATTCCATGGCTCTAAGGTTGAGGAAGATCCTCAAGAATTCATTGATGAAGTGTACAAGGTGTTGATGATCATGGGTATGACGCCGGAATAAAAGGCGGAGTTGGCCGCTTATCAACTCAAGGGTGTTGCCCAAATTTGGTTCAATCAATGGAAGAGTGAGAGGGTGGTTAATGAGGGTCCTCTTGATTAGGAGAAATTCAAGGTTGCTTTCCTTAATAGGTTCTTCCCTCTTGAGAAGAGAGAGGCTAAGGTGCTTGAGTTTATCAACCTTTGACAAGGAAATATGAGTGTGAAAGAATATGCATTGAAGTTCACACAATTGGCAAGATATGTTCCATCCATAGTTGCCGACCCAAGGGCAAGAATGAGAAAATTTGTGTCGGGAGTGTCCGATATGTTGGTGAAAGAGTGCCGCACCGCCATGCTTGTGCATGACATAGATATTTCTTGCCTCATGGTTTATGCCGAACAAATTGAAGAAGAAAGCTTAAGGAAAGGTCTAGGGAGACTAAGAGGGCTAGGACCGGAGATGGTAACTCTTCGCATGCGAGATCCGATGGACATGGTTGTCCTAGATTTCGGCAAAGGTTCTCCAGCCAAGGGTCATCCAATGTTCCTCCTAAGTTCAACAATGATAGGGTGTCTAACCCTAAGCCTCAAGGAGGAAATGGTGGTGGTTCTTCATTGTCTACTTGTCCTAAGTGTGGCAGAAAGCATGAGGGCTAATGTCTTGCCGATTCTAATGCATGCTTTGGTTGTGGTAAGATGGATCACAAGATATGGGATTGTCCCTTAGCGGCTAAGAATGAAGAAGATAATCATCGACGCGCCCAATCCAAGAATCCATCGAGTTCTAGTGGGAATCAGAAGCAAAACTGATTTTATGCACTTCAGGCTCGTCATGGGCAAGAGAACTCTCCCGATGTGGCTACAAGTATGAGATGTAGACTTTCGCTATTTTCTTAAAAGCTTTGATATGTCATTGTCTTTTGAACTCTTAATTCTCTATGATCTTGTATGTATGTATGCTAAGTGGCTTGTATGAGACCTTTCGGAGTCTTGTACGCAGTGTCACGTCTTGGATCGTGACAAACTTGGTATTCAGTGCGCAAGGATTTAGAAAGATCCTAGGATGTCTCATAAGCCACGTCGAGTAGAGTCTTGTTCATGAATGTGAAGCGCGCCACATTTATGAATGAGAGGCTATAAGATATTTAAGAAACTCCACTTCTTTCATTACTCCTAAGTAGTGCGATAGAGTGTAACTCTATATGTCTCTCTCCTAATCCTTATCCTTTGCACTTCAGGATATGGCTACCCGAAGAGCTTATGTTAGAAGGAATGCGGGAGAGAATGTTGAACAACAAGCTCCTCCTCAAGCTCCTCAAGTTTCGGTCGACCCATTGGCTGAACAAGTGACTAACGTAGAGTTTAGGGCTGTTTTTCAATCGTTGGCTCAAGCCGTGACGGCTCAAGCCAATAGAGAGGTTGTGGCTCCCGTGAACCCAAATGTGGGTATGGCGGCATCAAGGGTGAGGGATTTCACTAGATTGAACCCTCCAAAATTTCATGGTTCTAAGGTTGAGGAAGATCCTCAAGAGTTCATTGATGAGGTGTACAAGGTGCTAATGATCATGGGTGTGACCCCGGAGGAAAAAGTAGAGTTTGCCGCTTATCAACTTAAGGGTGTGGCTCAAGTGTTGTTTGAGCAATGGAAAATTGAGAGGGTGGATAATGCGGGTCCTCTCGATTGGGAGAAGTTCAAGGTTGCTTTTCTTGATTGGTTCTTTCCCCTTCAGGTGAGGGAGGCAAGGGTGCTTGAATTCATCAGCCTTCATCAAGGAAGCATGTGTGTAAAAGAGTATGGTTTGAAGTTCACCAAATTTTCTCAATATGCTCCTTCTATGGTTGCCGATCCTAGGGCAAGGATGAGTAAGTTCATTTCAGGAGTGTCCGAAATGGTGGTCAAGGAATGTCGTACCACCATTCTTGTCAATGACATGGATATTTCTTGTCTTATGGTGCATGCTCAACAAATAGAAGAGGAGAAACTTAAGGAAAGGTCTAGAGAGGCAAAGAGGGATAAGACCGGTGACGGTAATTTCTCATACTCAAGGTTCGATGGACATGGTCGTTCTAGATTCCGACAAAGGTTCTTTGGTCAAGGTTCCTCCAATGCTCCTCCTAAGTCAAACAAATATAGGGTGTCTAACCCTAATCTTCAAGGAGGGAATGGTGGTGGTTTTTCATCGACTGCTTGTGCTAATTGTGGGAAGAAGCACGAGGGTAAATGTCTAGCCGGTTCTAATGCATGCTTTGGTTGTGGGAAGATGGATCACAAGATAAGGGATTGTTCCTTAGTGGCTAAAAATGTCAGGTTCTAGTGGAAATCAAAAGCAAAACAAATTCTATGCACTTCAAGCTCGTCATAAGCAAGAGGATTCTCTTGATGTGGTTACCGGTATGTTGAAAGTCTTTCATTTTGATGTTTATGCTTTGCTTGATACCGGTGCTACCTTGTCTTTTGTGACGCCATATGTTGCTATGAGGTTTGATGTTGTTCCAGTTATGTTGTTAGATCCATTTCATGTCTCTACTTCGATTGGTGAATCCATTGTGGCTAAGAGGGTCTATAGAAATTTTTCCGTCTCCTTATCCCGTAGAGTCACTCATGTTGATATTGTAGAGCTTGATATGTTAGATCTTTATGTTATTCTTGCGATGGATTGGCTGCATTCTTATTATGCTTCTATTGATTTTAGGACCCGAGTGGTCAAGTTCCAATTCTGAAATGAGCCTATCCTAGAGTGGAAGGGGGAAATTCTATGCCTAAAGGTCAATTTGTGTCATGTCTTCAAGGTAGAAAGATGATTTCTACGGGGTGCATATACCATCTTGTTTGGGTGAGGGATGTAGAATCCAAAACCCCTACTCTTGAGTCATTTCCCGCTGTTTATGAGTTTCTGGAAGTGTTTCCCGATGATCTACCCGGTGTTCCTCCCGAAAGGGAAATAAACTTTGGTATTGATCTCCTTCCCGATACGTAACCTATCCCTATTCCTCCTTGTCGAATGGCTCTGGTAGAACTTAAGGAACTAAAAGAGAAATTGAAAGATTTGTTGGATAAGGGTTTCATCCGACCAAGTATTTCTCCATGGGGACGCTCCGGTCTAGTTTGTAAGGAAGAAAGATGGTTCACTTCGTATGTGCATTGACTACCGCCAATTGAATAAGGTTACTATTAAGAATAAGTATCCTCTTCCAAGAATAGATGACTTGTTTGATCAACTTCAAGGGGCTAGTTACTTCTCTAAGATCGACCTTCGTTCGGGTTATCACCAATTGAGGGTGAAAGAAGATGATATTCCGAAAACGGCTTTCCGGAATAGATATGGCCATTAAGAACTCCTAGTGATGTTGTTTGGGTTGACAAATGCTCCGGCCGCGTTTATGGATTTGATGAATAGGGTGTTTAGACAATATCTTGATATATTCGTGATTGTGTTCATTGATGATATCTTAATCTATTCAAGGAGTGAGGATGAGCATACCAACCATTTGAGAATTGTGTTGCAAGTCCTCAAGGACCAACAACTCTTTGCAAAGTTTAGTAAACGTGAGTTTTTGCTAAGGTCCGTGGCTTTTGTTTGTCACATTGTCTCCGGTAAGGGTATTGAGGTAGAGCCTAAGAAGACGGATGTGGTTAGGAATTGGGCTAGACCTCTATCACCTTTAGATATTCATAGTTTCTTGGGTTTAGCCGGTTATTATAGGAGATTTGTTGAAGGGTTCTCTTTGATTGCTTCTCCATTGATGGCTTTGACTCAAAAGAAGGTTGAGTTCACATGGTCTGAAGCGAGTGAGAAGAGTTTTCAAGAATTGAAAGATAGACTCACCTCGGCTCCGTTGTTGACCTTACCGAAAGGGTCCGATGGGGTTGTGGTTTATTGTGATGCCTCTAGAATTGGGCTAGGATGTGTTCTTATGAAAAATGCAAAAGTTATTGCTTACGCTTCAAGGCAACTCAAGATTCATGAAAAGAATGATCCTACTCATGACTTAGAATTAGCAGCGGTTGTGTTTGCTATAAAGATTTGGAGGCATTATTTTATGGTGTGCATGTTGACATTATTACCGACCATAAGAGTTTGCAATATGTGTTAAAAAAAAGATCTAAATCTTCGCCAAAGAAGGTCGCTTGAGTTGTTAAAGGACGATGACATGAGTGTCCTCTATCACCTCGGTAAGGCTAATGTGGTGGCGGATGCTCTTAGTCGATTGTCTATGGGTAGTGTTGCTCATATTGAGGATGGTAAGAAAGAATTGATTCTTGATGTTCATAGTTTTACCTGATTGGGTGTTCGGTTGGTTGATTCCACTAAAGGTGGTGTTATGGTTCACAGTGGTTCTGAATCGTCTTTTTTGCATGATGTGTAGGCTAAACAAGATCTTGATCCTAATTTTGTTGAGTTGAAGGAAGCGGTGTTCAAAAAGTCCGTTGAGGCTTTTTCCCAAGGGGATTATGGTGTGCTTCGATATCAAGGTTGTTTGTGTGTTCCCGATGTAGATGACTTAAGAGGATAAATTTTATCGAAAGCCCATAGTTCTCGATATTCCATTCACCCGGGAGCTACCAAGATGTACCATGATTTGCGGGAGGTCTATCGGTGGAATGGGATGAAGAAGGATATTTTGGAGTTTGTGGCTAAATGTCCTAATTGTCAACAAGTGAAAGTTTAGCACCAAAAGCCGGGAGGTTTGACCCAAGATATTAGTATTCCTACATGGAAGTGGGAAGATGTGAATATGAACTTTATTGTTGGTTTACCACGCACCCAGTGACAATATGATTCGATTTGGGCTATTGTGGATCGTATGACAAAATCAGCCCATTTAATTCCCGTCAAGGTCTCTTATTCGACAGAGGATTATGCTAAATTGTACTTGAGGGAAATTGTTAGGTTACATGGAGTTCCTTTATCCATTATCTCGGATCGTGGAGCACAATTCACTTTTCAATTTTAAAAATCCTTCTAAAAGGGTCTTGGTACTCATATCAAGCTTAGTACGACCTTTCATCCTCAAACCGACGGGCAATCAGAGCGTACCATCCAAACTTTGGAAGATATGTTAAGAGCTTTTGTAATTGATTTCAAGGGTAATTGGGATAATTATTTGCCTATGATTGAGTTTGTTTATAATAATAGCTACCATTCTAGTATTGGCAAGGCTCCGTTTGAAGCTCTCTATGGAAGGAGGTGTAGATCACCTATAGGTTGGTTTGAAGTTGGTGAATTTTCTTTGATAGGTCTTGAGTTGCTACATGAAGATATGGAGAAAGTTCGACTTATTAGAGAAAGGTTGAAAACGCTCAAAGTTGACAAAAGTCCTATGCCGATGTTAGAAGGAGAGATTTAGAATTTGATGTTGATGATTAAGTTTACTTAAATATTTCACCCATGAAGGGTGTAATAAGATTTGGGAAGAAAGGGAAGTTTAGTCCCCGTTATGTAGGCCCATATAAAATTTTTAGACGTGTTGGTAAGGTTGCTTATGAACTTGACTTGCATAATGATTTTACATCGGTGCATCCGGTTTTCCATGTCTCATTGTTGAAGAAATGTGTTGGTGATCCGACGTATATAGTGCCATTGGAGAATCTTGGCATAAAAGATAGTCTTTCCTATGAAGAAGTTTCGGTTGAGATCTTAGACCGGCAAGTTCGAAAGTTAAGAAATAAAGAAGTTGCTTCCGTAAAGGCTATTTTGAGGAATCAATTAGTTGAGGGTGCTACTTGGGAGGCTGAGGCCGATATTATGTCCAAATATCCTCATCTCTTTCCCTCCGATCGTACTCTAGCTTGAGGTATCTAAGTTCCTCATGGTTCAATCTTTTGGTCTCACGTGTCTTAGATATTCCCATGATTCCTCATTTATGCATGTTCATGAACAGTCTAAACTTTTAAAAAATGAGTTGACTTGACTGATTTCTCTATGATTATGTGCATTTGAGTATGAGTTGCATATGGCCTTCATGAAATGATGTTTGAACATGCTTTAGCTTGGAGTTGATGTTTCCTCCTCGACTATGTGCATTTATGTAATTGCATGCATATTGGGTTGTTAGATTAAGTTCCTATCCTTCCTATGATGTCTTGAATCCCATTTGAGGACGAATGTTCCCAAGGAGGAGATATTGTAACACCTCAGATTTTGAAAGAAGAAAGTTGTAGATTCTGGTGCAGTAACGACGGAGGCCACCTACGGACCATAGGTGGATTGACGGAGCGTAGGTGGGAGCCGTAGTTGGGCCACTGAATGTCTGTAAAATGTCAAGTTCCAGAACCTTAATGACGGTCTGCTAGGACGGCCCGTCGATCTTTCGATGAGTCGTAAACGGCTCTCGTAGGTCTCCTCCAAACTTAGTTAATTTCTTAAGCCATAAGTTCAGACCTACGGTTGCCATGTACAGTCCGTCGATTGACCCACGAGCCGTATATATGATCTATCGTTACAAGGTCCATGGTTGGCAGCCTTTGAATCTATCTACGGTAGGATAGGACGGTCCGTAGGCTGACTTACGGACCGTAGGTCCAACCGTAGATAGGGGTTCGATAGTTTTTTTAAAGGGCTTTTTGGTCTTTTTCCTAGATGTTTAGTCCCTAATCTAAGTCGGTTACCCTTTAATCCTAGGCACTATATAAGCCTATTAAGCCTAATTTTACCCACTCTCAATCATTCCCAAAACTCTCCTCTCTCAAATATTTATCTCTTTAGAAGTTAGAAGAAGAAGAAGAAGAGGGCAAGCTAGGGTTCAAGAAATCAAGATTTTCTTCATCAATTGTTTAAGGAATTGAGACCCTAAGGTATGATTGTGTTCATCCATGGAGCCCTTTCCTACATGGAATCTCTAAAATCTCCAATTTTCAAGATAGAAATTCCCAATTGAAGTAAGGGTTTTCTTCTAAGTCATGGGTTCTTTTTAATGTTGATTTAATTGATTTTTTTATGGACTATGAAGCATGAATTGAGTTGAATTTCATGAATTTAGATGAATCCCCATGAACCCATGCCAATTCCCCCAATTACGAAATTATGCTTTTGTTGGTGGGTTGAATTATGAAGTGATGAATTATATGAAATCTCTATGAATCAATGCATGAATCATGATTTCTAAGCTAAGGCTTTTTATGATGAGATTATGAGTGACCTAAGGATGGTTTTATGAAAGTAAACATGTTCAATCAAAAACTATGATTTTCCTCTATTATGTGGGTTCTTCAATTAAGGTCAAATTACCTTGTTTATGGTTTTCTAAGCATGAGTTTGCATTGAATTGCATGATTTAAGATGAATCCTTATGAACCCATGTGAAATCTATGATTTGTAAGTTATGAGCATGATGAACTATGTAAAGATGAAGTTTATGAAATCATGCATGTCTCTTATGAAGCTAATGATGAATTAAGGGTGCTTTGATATTGAAGTATCGAAATTTATGATATGTTGATGTTATGGTTGAGTTGTAAAAGGGTTTCTCACGTAATACTCACACTAATTTGAAATTAACAAGAGGTGATTACCCATGTTCTTAAAGAGCTATTCTAAGGGACAAGAGGCGATTACCATGTTCCCTATGTCTACTAATAATGAGCTTATGACTAATGATAGACAAGAGGCGACTACCCATGTCTACTTATGATAAATGAACTATGTTTAATCCGTGGGAATTATGCTTAGCACCGAGTAGACAAGTGGCGGTTACCCATGTCCCATAAACTATGTGCCACCATAGGATGATGGTCTTTGATAGACACTAGCTAGTGGATCCACGTAAGCTAAAAAGTTATGGTCTGTCGTTGGCAAGTAGGACAGCTTTCTTTCGGTGTAGGGTAAACACCGAATTCCATGTTTATAGCTCACATGGTCTTACATGTCAGTTAAGGCTACTTCCCACAAATGAATAATTAAAGTGCTCTTAAGATATTTCTCAAGTGATGTAAAGATACAGCTTGCTTTGACCATGGTTTATGACTCGTGTTTTATAACATTTTCTTCATGTTTTAGCTTGGTCATTGCACGTTTATGAAAATGTCTCGTTTTAGCATGTTTTAAATGTTTTGTGCATTGCTATCATACTTGGTACTTAATTGTACTAACGCATACTCTTGCCTACATTGACTTGTTAATGTAGGGCTTGGCGATTCTCCATCTATTCGTGGCTAGAGCTTAGTAGAAGGGTTGTTGAAGACTTGTTGAGTCCTCATCCACTCGAGGACATAGCCTTGTTGATCTTAGTTTTAAGTTCTTTCATTTTGGCATTGTATTGGGTTACGTCCCAAACATTATTTCTCATTCTTATGTTAGGTTGGCTTGGGACATGAGATGTAGACTTTTGCTATTTTCTTAAAAGCTTTGATAGGACATTGTCTTTTTAACTCTTAATTCTCTATGATCTTGTATATATGTATGCTAAGTGGCTTGTATGAGATCTTTCGGGGTCTTGTACGCTATGTCATGTCTAGGGGGTACCTTGGGTCATGACACAAAGAGGAGATGTGTTTTGCACAAGCTGATGCACATTAGCTGGTTCTCCCAAAGATGAAAATATATGATAGGTGCTCGGGATTTGTTCACAACCATGTACATGCAAATGAGATCTGCTACCCCCACTAAATTTTGCATTACAAGATCAACATAGATGTCAAAATTTCAATCTGAGGTCGTCTAAATGAAAAGTGAGCCCGACACTCAAACTCTACTTTAAGCCAAATTCCACAAGTGGGCTCAGAATGAGCCCGGAAGTCTCAAGATCCCACAGAAGGTCCTTTTAGACCATATGGATGTACCAGAGCAAACAGAACCACTTGAGTTGCATTTTGATGCCTTCTTCTTGAACTTTTCACTAAACTCAACTATTTATGATTCAAAAGCTCCAAAAAATGGAAATTTACACTAAAACCAAAATGAATGACCATGTGACCAAATTGTTAGTTGAAGCAAGTCATAAATGACTTTGGGTTACAGTAGGAACTCTCTAAACACAAAAAACAATGTACAAAAGAGAAAATGACCTGATGGGTCATTGCATGTTGAGATAATATTTATTTTATTTCTTGTTAGCTTATGCCCTTAATGAGATATTGGATAATTGTTTTAAGCTTTTGTGCGGCATGATTGGGTTTGAGGTCCATGGTGGAATTTATCGCATGATTGTGTTTACTTTTCCTTTTAATAGTGTTGGCCTCGTATTTCTCTATTCTCTTACTATCCATGATTTCTAATTGTGCTTAGTTCCTTGAACGTGTCTTGTATTCTTAATGAATTTATGAGCACACGACACAAAATTGTCTTTGTGAATACTAGATGGTCAAATAAATTTTAAGGGTTTTCTTCATACCAACATTCTTTCCTAATGAGCAAAACATTGTTTTTCTTCAGTCTATTATTTTTATGTTGAATCGGATTGGCGTTTTCTTATGATAGATTGAGAGACGTCTTTCTTAAGAGAAAAATACCAAGTTTTAGTTTTAGTTTGAGTCTTTTGTTACACTTCTTGCAAGAAGGACAACAAAAAAAATTTTGTTTGGCAAAGAAATATTGAAATACATTTGAAAATAAGGGAAAAGTTTAATTTGAAGCATTCTCTTTCCATGGCTCGTACATTTTTTGTTTTGCTTTGCAATTTGCAAGAAGGTGTTTTCTCATCCCCCCTTGTAGTTTCTCAAAGTCATTTAGCTCAATTGATTTTGAGACCAACTTGAGACTTTGTTAGGTTGTAATGCCTTGTGTAGTAAGGTTTTGATTGATTCTTTCATATGCATATTATCTAGAACTTGTCTAGTAATGTGCTTCAAGATGAAATTAACAATATGACTTAGCTTGAAAGATGAACCTTGGTCCTCTTTGATTAGCCAGTTTACCAAAAATTTTCCTTTCCTTAATATTAATCCTAGTCAACCCCATTGAACTTTAACCTATTCCTTGGTTACCATGTGGCACACCTTAACCTTTTCGATTCTTCTATTTTGGCTCCTTCATCTCATTTATTTCTAACATTGAAAGTGTATGCTAAAAACCTATGTTTGAGGATAAGAATTAGACAATCAGCTTTCTTGAATCCTTCGGGATGTTATCTAATTAAACTTAAAATATAGTATAAGAATTAGACAATCAGTTTTCATCGTTCCAAATCCTCTATCCGCTTCCGGAAGAGAACCCAGGGTTCATCATCTCCAAGCTTTGAGTTCAAGGATTCTATCAAGATTTTTCCTTCCAATTGTGTGAGACTTCTTCAATGGGTATATTTTCACCCATTATGTCCCAAAAAAACTTTGTTTTTTAGTTAATAAAATTCTAGAAAATCTAGGGTTCCTATGAAAAGCATGAATTATATCCTTTTTAGTTTTCTTCATGAATAGAATACTAATAATTTTTTTTACCTAAAATTCAATATTATATATTGTTATTTTTGGAAGCCCTTATAATAAGAAAAAGTCATGTCTTTTAAAATGTAAAGCTTAAATTGCATGCTTTTATTTAGGATGATAGCATTTTTTATAATGTGTTGTACCTTCAATCTTTTTGTTCCACTTGTATATGAAGGTTCTAGATGAAGTGTTTATTATATTGGTCTCATATTTCCGTACTGTTGTACTATTTAGTATTATTGGTATTATTTAGTTCACCTGTATAATTGAGTTGGGGGTACTACTTACCACCGAACAAATATAGGGATGAAAGCTCACCCGTCGTTTAGAACTGAACCTCTAGTAGAAATCCCTATATTCAAGAACTATGTGTCACCATATGGGTTCAAAAATGTTTTGGGGTGACCCACGACTTGACCTACCATTCGTTGGTTGACCTACCAACCGTAGGTCAAGTGTGGGAAGGAACCGTAGGGGCTACTGGTTGGAAAGGAAAACTTTATAAAATATTTGGGCTAAGGCATGGTGACCTATGGTGGGTCACTTACGGGCAGTAGGTTGACCTACCAACCATAGGTCATGAGTAGGTAGGGGTCGTTGGTTGGCTTTTAAAAAGGGGTCTTTTGGTCTTTTCACCCAATGACATATTTATCAACCAAAGTCGGTTTCTAACTATTCCTAACACTACATAAGCCCTTTTAATAAAAAATCTACCATTCCAAATCACTTTACAAGTTTCCCATACTCTTCTCTCTCAAATATTTCTCTCTCTAGAAGTTAGAAGAAGAAGAAGAAGAAGAGGGCAAACAAGGGCTCAAGAAATCAAGTTTTCTTTATCAATTGCATAAGGAAATTGAATGCTAAGGTATGATGATCTTCATCTATGGAGACCTTTCCTCCATAGAGTCCTTAAAATTTTCTATTTTTCAAGTTAGAAATCCTCCTTTGAAGTTGGGGTTTTTCTTCAATGTCATGTATTCTTTTCAATGTTGATTTAGTTAATTGTTTTTTGAACTATGAAGTATGAATTGAGTTGAATTTCATGAATTAAGATGAATCCCCATGAACGCATGTGATTTCCCCAATTTTGAAATTAGGTTTGTTGATGGGTTGAATTGTGAAGAAGATAAATTTTATGAAGTTTATTGAACCCATGAATGATTTACGTTTTCTAAAAGCTATGATTTCATGATGAATTATGAATGATCAAAAGATGGGTTTTATGGAAGTATGCATGTTCCATGATGAAAATTATGATAATTTATGAATTGCTTTGAGATTGAAGCATGAATGATGTTGTTGTTGAGTTGTGAAAGGGTTTCTCACATATTACTCAAACTATGAAATGTGAAAGGATTTTTCTCACAAAATGGATTCATAACATGTTGAAAGGTTTTGTCAACAAAAGTTGAATCAAAGATTAAGGAGCTATTCTAAATGATGTAAGCGTTGATTGGTAACTCTAGTTGTACTTTTTATGGATAATAAGATGAATTATGATATATGACTATTCCGTGGGATTTATGATTAGCACCGAGAGGATATTGAGATGGAAGTTCTCCCGTAATAGAGGCCGGGTTTCTAGTGGAAGCTCTCCCATAGTAGAGGTCGGGTTTCCAAAAGTAATCTCTTTATCCCATAAACTATATGCCACCATAGGATGATTGCCTAAATAGACATTAGTAAGTGGATCCACATAAGCTACAAGTAAGAACGGGTCCTGCTTTGGAAAGTAGGATGGCCCTATCGGTGTAGGGTTAGACACTGGATTCCATGTTGATAGCTCACATGGTCTTACATGTCGGTAAGGCTACTTCCAACAATAATGAACTAAGGTCACTTGTAAGGTATTTCTCAAGTAAAGTAAAGATGTTTAGCTTGCATTGATCATGGTTTATGACTTGTGATTTCTAACCTTTTTCTCGTGATTTAGCTTGATAATTGCATGATATGAAAATGTCCCTTTTTAGTATGTTTAAATGGTTTTTTGCATGGTTATCATACATGGTACATATTTGTACTAACACATACTCTTGCCTATATTTTCTTATAAGTGTAGGATCCGGCTCATCTCCATCTTCTCGTGGCTAGTTCGTGATAGTAGAGGTCTTGAAGAATTTGGTAAGTCCTCATATGTTCGAGGACGTAGCCACATTTAATTTTATGTCATTTACTTGCTTTTTAAGACCTTGTATGGGTTACGTCCCAATGTTCTTTCATTTCCTATGTTAGATGGCTTTTGAGACTATAAGTAGACTTCCGCTATTGCTTAAACTCTTTGATAATGAATTATCTTTTGAACTTTTAAATCGCTATTATCTTGTATAATGCATGCTAAGTGGCTTGTATGAGGCCTCTCGGGGTCTTGTACGTCATGTCATGTCTAGGAGGTACTTTGGGTCGTGACAAACTTGGTATTCAAAGAAAAATATTTTAGAAAGGTCCTAGGAAGTCTCACAAGCCATGTCGAGTGCAGTCTCTTTCATGGGTGTGAAGCGCGCCACACTTATGAATGAGAGGCTATAAGATGTGTGGGAAATTCCACTTCTTTCATTACTCTTAATTCGTGCGATAAAGTGTAACTCTATATGTCTCTCTCCTAGTTCCTATTCTATGCATTTTAGGATATGGATACTCGAAGAGCTTATGCTAGGAGAAATGCGAGAGAGAATGTGGAATAAGAAGCTCCTCCTAAGCTCCTTAAGTTTCGGCCGACCCTTTGGCTGAACAAGTGACTAATGCGGAGTTTAGGGCTGCTTTTCAAGTGTTGGCTCAAGACATGATGGCTCAAGCCAATAGGGAGGTTGTGGCTCCGGTGAACCCAAATGTGGGTACAACGGCATCTAGATTGAGGGACTTCACTAGAATGAATTCTCCAGAGTATCATGGTTCTAAGGTTGAGGAAGATCCTCAAGAGTTTATTGAAGAGGTGTACAAGGTGCTAATGATCATGGGTGTGACACTGGCGGAAAAGGTGGAGTTTTACGCTTATCAATGAAGCTCAAGTGTGGTTTGATCAATGGAAGAGTGATCAGGGAGCGTATCATACAGGTCCTCTTGATTGGGAAAAGTTCAAGGTTGCTTTCCTTGATAGGTTCTTTCCCCTTGAGATGAGGGAGGCAAGGGTGCTTGAGTTCATCAATCTTCATCAAGGAAGCATGAGTGTGAAGGAGTATGCTTTGAAGTTCATAAAATTTTCTCCATATGCTCCTACTATGGTTCCCGATCCTAGGGCAAGGATGAGTAAGTTCGTGTCGGGTGTATCCGAAATGGTAGTCAAGAAATGTCATACTGCCATGCTTGTCAATGACATGAATATTTCTCGTCTCATGGTGCATGCTCAACAAATAGAAAAGGAGAAACTCAAGGAAAATTCAAGAGAGGCAAAGAGGGCTAAGACCGATGATGGTAATTTCTCACATTCAAGGTCCCATGGACATGTTCGTTTTAAGTCTCGACAAAGGTTTCCGGTCAAGGTTCCTCCAATGCTCCTCCTAAGTTCAACAAAGATAGGGTGTCTGACCCTAAGCCTCAAGGAGGAAATGGTGGTGGTTTTTCATCAACTACTTGTGCTTTGTGTGGAAAGAAGCATGAGGGCAAGTGCTTAGCCGGTACAGATTGTTGCTTCGGTTATGGTAAGAGTGGTCAAAAGATAAGGGATTGTCCATCTCTCACGGCTAAGGGAAGAGAAGGTAAGCAAGCTCCATCTAGTGGTTCGGGTTCAAATGCTCCCAAGCAAATTCAATTCTATGCAATTCAAGCTCACCATGATCAAGAAGGTTCTCTGATGTGGTTATTGGTATGTTGAAAGTCTTTCACTTTGATGTTTTTGCTTTGCTTGATCCCAGTGATGCTTTGTCTTTTGTGACACCTTTTGTGGCTATGAACTGGGAAGAGAAGGTAAGCAAGCTCCATCTAGTGGTTCGGGTTCAAATGCTCTCAAGCAAAATCAATTCTATGCAATTCAAGCTTGCCATGAGCGAGAAGGTTCTCTGATGTGGTTATGGTATGTTGAAAGTCTTTCACTTTGATGTTTTTGCTTTGCTTGATCCCGGTGATGCTTTGTCTTTTATGACACCTTTTGTGGCTATGAAGTTTGATGTTCTTCCAGATGTGTTGATAGATCCCTTTTGTGTCTCTACTCCTATTGGTGAATCTATTGTGGCTAAGAGAGTCTATAGAAATTGTCCCGTCTCCTTATCCCATAGAGTCTCTCATGTTCATCTTGTAGAGCTTGATATGCTAGATTTTTATGTTATTCTTGGGATAGATTGGTTGCATTCTTGTTATTCCTCTATTGATTGTAGGACTCAAGTGGTCAAGTTTAAATTTCAAAATGAGCCTATCCTAGAGTGGAAGGTGGAAAATTCTATGCCTAAAGGTCAATTTGTGTCATATCTTAAAGCTAGAAAGATGATTTCTAAGGGGTGTATATATCATCTTGTTACGGTGAGGGATGTGGATTCTGAAAACCCTACTCTCGAGTCGGTCCCCTTTGTTAATAAGTTTTCAGAAGTGTTTCTCTATGATCTACCTGGTATTCCTCCCGAGTGGGAAGTAGAGTTTTGTATTGACCTTCTCCCCTATGCGCAACCTACCTCTATACCTTCTTATCGATGGCTCCGGAAGAACTGAAGGAGTTAAAGGAGCGATTGAAATTGGATAAGGGTTTCATCTGACCAAGTATCTCTTCATGGGGTTCTCCAGTTATGTTAGTTCGAAAGAAGGATTGTTCACTTCGTATGGGCATTGACTACTGCCAATTGAACAAGGTTACTATCAAGAATAAATATCAACTTCAAAGGATATATGACTTGTTTGATCAATTCCAATAGGCATGTTACTTCTCTAAGATTGATCTTCATTCGGGTTATCATCAATTGAGGGTGAAAGAAGATGATATTTCGAAAATGGCTTGCGTACTAGATATGGCCATTATGAATTTCTA
Source organism: Solanum appendiculatum (assembly GCA_018342035.1). Taxonomy (NCBI): domain Eukaryota; kingdom Viridiplantae; phylum Streptophyta; class Magnoliopsida; order Solanales; family Solanaceae; genus Solanum; species Solanum appendiculatum. Next base: position 61,701 of record JAGDQO010000550.1, on the reverse strand, counting down.
GTGATGTCCTTTGGGTTGACGAATGCTCCGGGTGCACTTATGGATTTGATGAATAGGGTGTTAGACAATATCTTGATATGTTTGTGATTGTGTTCATAGATGATATTTTGATCTACTCAAGGAGTGAGGATGTCACGACCCAAAGTGCCCCCTAGGTGTGACATGGCGTACAGGACCCCGAGAGGCTCCACACAAGTAACTTAGCATACATATACATAAGGTAAAGACAAAAATGATGAAAGAAATAGACAATCTCATAAAAATAAGAGTTTTCAAGTGGAAGTCTTGACTATGTCTCAAAAGCCATCTAATACTATAGAATGATCGGGACGTAACTTGTACAACATATACAAGTCTGAAACTAAAAATTAGAGAAAAGCAATAAAGTCTATTAGTCCCCGAAGCATGAGGACTCACCAACGCTGATAGGTCGAACTCTGAAAGCAACTAACCACGAGAGTGCGAAGGATGACTGTCTGATCATACATTATAAGAGAATGTAGGCACAAGTATACATTAGTATGTGGAATGTACTAAGTATGAAGCAAATGGATATAATCACATAAATCATGCCAATGAGATGCTTTCATATAGGAAATCATTCTAATGAGATATCATCATGAACATGCAATGACCAAACTAAATCATGTGACAAAAGGGTTAGAAACTAAATGCATAAACATGGTCAATGCAAGCTAGTCATATCATAAGTCTTTTTTCGTGAGATACTTCTAGTAGCCTAGTTCATTATTATGAGATTTTTACGTTTAACTGACATAGACCATGTGAGCTATAACATAGAATCCAGTGTCTGCCCCACATCGAAAAGGTGAGTGATGTCTACCCCACACAACTAGAAGGGGTGTCCTACTTGCCAAGGTAAGGACCATAAATCTATAGCTTACGTGGATCCACAAGCTCTATCTGAGACAAAAACCTACGAGGCACATAGATCTGAGAATTAGGGATTGCTACTAAAGGTCCACGGATGCTAAACGGAAACATTCATCCTAAAGCCCGCTCGGTGCTAAGTAAAATCCCAAGGAATAGTCAATTAAGCTTATTCTTATTTTAACCAGGGAAGAGGTACATCTAGGGTTACCAAATCAAAGCTAAGACCATATCAAGACGTTTCAACTACCATGGGCTTGCCCCAAACTTACGTCAGTAGAATAGCTCCTGATCGATTCATAGGTGAGGAAGCCTTTCAACCATATGAACACTAATTTATGTGAGAAAACCTTTCACATATATATTCTTAGCTTATTGTGAAGAAAACCTTTTCACAACTCATGGATGCCATCATCTATATGCACCCTAGCAATTATAAGCATAATTCTTATGAAACATGCATCTCTTATGCAAGCTATCCATATACATGCATCTCTTATGCAAGCTATCCATATACATGCATCTCTTATGCAAGCTATTCAAATGTTCATAAATCATGATCTAGAATGGGTACATATCAATTCATCTTAAAAGCATGCAATAAACTAGAATCATGCATATTTTCATCAATTTCATAAGTTCATAAATGCATGGGTCATATATCATCTTCAATTCATAACTAGGAATCATGGCTCATGCATGGGTTCATACAAGTTCTACTCAAATCTTATAAATCACGCTAGATCGTGCACTAAGAATCATAAAATCAACAATTGGAATCATAATTGAAGAATCCATAAGAATTGATCAAAATCCTATCTCAATTTGGAGAATTAAACCTTGAAAATTGAAGAAAACTAGGGACCCAATGGAGGAAAGGACTCCAATGGTGAATGCTAACATACCCCAACAAAGCCCACAAGAAATTACTAAAAATCGATGACCTTCAATGGAAGATCCTAGCTCTTCTTCTTCCTTGAGAATTGAGATAACTTTCTAGAGAGTGAATTATTTGGGAATTTTGAGAATGCAATTAATGAAGGAAAATTTTGGGAAGAAAGACTTATATAGTGGGTTAATTTATGGGCAAAGTCATGATTAAAAAGAATTAAAAGAATTGAGAAAAGACATAAAAACCCCTGAAAAATAACTGCCGGATGAAGTCTATGGTTCCAACCTACGGTCCATAAGAATTCCTACGGGCCGTCCTGTTGGACTGTAGAAAACTTCAGAGACCAAAAATTCAGGACACTTTTTATGACTTTGATCTACGGTCCGTAGAAAGACCTACAATCTGTCCTGTTAGCTCATAAACTCAACTTCAGAGACTTGATTATCAAACATTTTCCCTCTTTCTATGGATGCATTCTAAGGTACATCAACTAGTCTACGACCCCTAGATTGCGTCCGTAGAAAGTGACTCTGGGCCAAAAACTGAAAAACTTTCTCTTTCGAAAACTGAGGTGTTACAATATCTCCCCCTTGGGAACATTCGTCCCCAAATGGAACTCAGCTAGCACCAACAAGAGTAGGAGAAATAAAAATTCTATGATTTCAATCATGAATGCAACTACATAATGTACATATTCGAGGAGGAAGATCAACTCCAAGCTAAAGCATGCTTCATAACAAAATGTCAAGCCATAAACGCTTAATGAATGCATGCATAAGAAAACATGAGAATGACTTAGACGCATGAATCCTAGAAATAAACCATGAGGATCTAAATACCTCAAGCTAGGGAAGACTCGGAAGGAAAGAGATGGGCACAATGGGACATCATATCGGCCTCGGCCTCCCACGTAGCACCCTCAACTAATTGATTCCTCTACAATACCTTAACAGAAGCAATTTCTTTGTTTCTCAACTTCCAGACTTGTCGGTCTAGAATCTCAACCGGCCTCCCAGACTTTCTGAAGGCACTATGGATGTCGGATCTCCAACACACTTCTTCAAAAGAGACACATGGAAAACCGAATGAACCGATGCTAACTCATTAGGCAATTCAAGCTCATAAACAACCTTGCCAATGCGTCTCAAAATGTTATATGGACCTACATACCGGGGACTAAGCTTTCCTTTCTTACCAAATCTCATGACACCCTTTACGGGCAAAATTTTCAAATAGACCCAATCATCAACCTCAAACCCAAACTCCCTTCTTCTAACATCGGCATAGGACTTTTGTTGACTTTGAGCTATTTTCAACCTTTTTCTAATAAGCCAAACTTTCTCCATAGCCTCATGCACTAATTCGTGACCTATCAAAGCAACTTCACCCACCTCAAACCATCCTATAGGAGACCTACATCTCCTACCGTAAAGAGCCTCAAATGGAGCAATACCAATACTTGCATGGTAACTATTATTGTTGGCAAACTCAATCAAAGGCAAATGATCATCCCAAATACCCTTGAAATAAATTACACAAGCTCTTAGCATATCCTCTAAGGTTTGGATAGTATGCTCTGCTTGCCCATTGGTTTGGGGATGAAAAGTTGTGCTAAGCTTAACATTGGAACCAAGACCCTTTTGGAAAGACTTCCAAAATTGAGAAGTGAATTGGGTACCTCTATCAGAAATAATGGACAAGGGCACTCCATGCAACCTAACCATCTCCCTAATGTACAACTTAGCATAATCTTCCACCAAAAAGAACACTTTGACGGGAACTAAGTGAGCCGACTTCGTCATACGGTCTACTATAACCCATATAGAATCATTTTGCCAGCGAATATGGGGTAAACCCACTATGAAGTCCATATTAACATCCTCCCACTTCCAAGTAGGAATAGCTATATCTTGGGATAAGCCTCCCGGCCTTTGATGTTCAACCTTAATTTGTTGAAATTTGGGCACTTTGCCACAAATTCAAATATATCTTTCTTCATTCCATTCCACTAATAGACTTCCCACAAATCGCGGTACATCTTGGTGGTTCCCGGATGAATAGAGTATCGGAAACTATGAGCTTCTTCTAGAATTTTCTCTCTTAGGCCATCAACATTAGGCACACACAAACGGCCTTGATATTTAAGGACACCATCTCCCCTTTGGGAGAAAGCCTCATTGCCCTTCTTTAGAACCGCTTTGTTAAACTCAACTAGTATCGGATCAAGTGCTTTCTTATCCTTAATATCCACCACAAAGGACGATTCTGACTCATTTTGGACAATCACACCTCCCTCATTGGAGTCAAACAACCGAACACCTAGCCGAGCTAGTCTATGAACATTTCGAACCAATTACTTTTTATCATCTTCTATATGTGCAACACTATTCATCGACAACCGACTCAAGGCATCAGCCACTACATTAGCTTTGCCCGGGTGATAGAGGAGACTCATGTCATAGTCTTTTAAGAGCTCTAGCCATCTACGTTGTCGAAGATTTAGATCCTTCTGCCTAAACACGTATTAAAAACTTTGTGGTCGGTAAATACATCAACATGGACACCATACAAATAGTGCCTCCAAATCTTTAGGGCAAAGACAACCACCGCAATTTCTAAATCATGGGTACGGTAATCTTTTTCATGAACCTTAAGTTGCCTTGAAGCATAAGCAATCACCTTCCCATTTTGCATAAGAACACACCCTAAGCCAACTCTTGAAGCATCACAATAAACCATAAAGCCATCGGAACCTTCCGGCAATGTCAATATTAGAGCAGAAGTAAGCCTATCTTTCAATTCTTGAAAGCTCTTTTCACAAGCCTCCGACAATAGAAACTTAGCCTTCTTTTGAGTCAATGAAGTCAATGGAGAGGCAATAGAAGAAAACCCTTCCACAAAACTCCTATAGTATCCGGCCAACCCAAAGAAACTACGAATATCCGAAGGAGATTGAGGTCTAGGCTAGTTTCAAACCACATCCATCTTCTTAAGATCTACCTCAGTACCATTACCGGGTACAATGTGACAAAGGAAAGCCACAGATCTCAGCCAAAACTCACATTTGTTGAACTTAGCATATAACTCACGATCCCTAAGAATTTGCAATACAATCCTCAAATGATCGGCATGCTCTTCCTCACTGTGAGAGCAAATCAAAATATCATCAATGAATACAATCACGAACATATCAAGGTATTGTATAAACACCCTATTCATCAAATCCATAAAAGTCGATGGAGCATTAGTCAGTCCAAATGAAATAACCACAAACTCATAATGGTCATATCTTGTTCGAAAAGCCGTCTTTGGAATATCACAATTTCTCACCCTCAATTGGTGATAACCCGACCGGAGATCAATCTTAGAGAATAAACTAGCCCCTTGAACTTGGTCAAAAAAATCATCTATCCTCAAAATCGGGTATTTATTCTTAATGGTGACCTTATTCAATTGCCGGTAATCAATACACATACGGAGAGAGCCATCTTCCTTACGAACAAACAAAACCGGAGAACCCCATGGAGAAATACTTGGTCGGATGAAGCCCTTATCTAACAAATCCTTCAATTGCTCTTTCAATTCCTTAAGTTTCGCTAGAGCCATACGGTAAGGAGGAATAGAGATAGGTTGTGTATCGGGAAGAAGGTCAATACCAAAGTCTATTTCCCTTTTGAGAGGAACACCGGGTAGATCATCGAGAAACACATCCAGAAACTCATTTACCAAGGGAACTGACTCAATAATAGGGGTTTCAGAATGTATATCCCTAACCCAAATAAGATGATAAATGCAACCCTTAGAGATCATCTTTCTAGCTTTAAGACAAGAAACAAACCGACCTCTAGGCATAGAATTTCCCCCTTTCCACTCTAGGACGGGCTCATTAGTAAATTGAAACTTAACCACTCGGGTTCTACAATCAACCAAGGCATAACAAGAATGAAGCCAATCCATCCCTAGAATGACATTGAAGTCTATCAGATCTAGCTCTAAAAGATCACCACAGGTGACTCTATGAACAAGGAAATGGGACACTTCCTATAAACTCTTTTAGCCACAATAGAATCACCAATAGGAGTAGAGACACAAATGGGGTATAACAACACATTTGGGGCAATATGAAATCTAGTAGCCATAAATAGAATCACAAAATATAAAGTAGCACCGGGATCTAGTAAAGCATTTACATCAAGATGAAAAACTTTCAACATACCGGTAACCACATCGGGAGAACCATCTTGCTCTTTGTGAGTTTGGAGTGCATAAATCGGCTTTGCTTGGGAGCACTAGAACCAAAATGTCACGACACAAGGCACCCCCCTAGATGTACCATGGCGAACAAGACCCCGAAAGGCCTCATACAAGCCACTTAGCATACATACATACAAGATCATAAAGAATTAAGAGTTTAAAAGACAATGTCATATAAAAGCTTTTTTTAAAAAATAGCAAAATTCTACATCTCATGTCTCAAAGCCAATCTAACATAAGAATGAGAAAAAAAGTTTGGGACGTAGCCCAATACAATGCCAAAATGAAAGAACTAAAAAGCAAGATCAACAAGGCTATGCCCTCGGGTGGATGAGGACTCCCAAAGTCTTCAACAACCCATCTATTAAGCCCTAGCCACGAAGAGATGGAGAATCGCCAAGCTCTACATTAACAAGTCAAAGTAGGCAAGAGTATACATTAGTACAATCAAGTACCAAGTATGATAGAATTGCAAAAAACATTTAAAACATGCTAAAACGGGACATTTTCATAAACATGCAGTGACCAAGCTAAAATATGAAGAAAAGGTTAGAAAACATGAGTCATAAAACATGTCCAAAGCAAGCTAAACATCTTTACATCACTTGAGAAATATCTTAAGAGCACTTTAATTCTTTATTCGTGGGAAGTAGCCTTAACCGACATATAAGACCATGTGAGCTATCAACATGGAATTCGGTCTTTACCCTACACTGAAAGAGGGTTGCCCTACTTGCCAAGGTAAGACCATAACTTTTTAGCTTACGTGGATCCACTAGCTAGTGTCTATCAAAGACCATCATCCTATGGTGACACATAGTTTATGGGACATGGGTAACCGCCACTTGTCTACTCGGTGCTAAGCATAATTCCCGCGGATTAAACATAGTTCATTTATCATAAGTAGACATGGGTAGTCGCCTCTTGTCTATCATTAGTCATAAGCTCATTATTAGTAGACATGGGTGATCGCCTCTTGTCTATATTAGGGAACATGGTAATCGCCTCTTGTCCCTTAAAATAGCTCTTTAAGAACATGGGTAATCGCCTCTTGTTAATGTCAAATTAGTGTGAGTATTACGTGAGAAACCCTTTTACAACTCAACCATAACATCAACATATCATAAATTTCAATACTTCAATATCAAAGCACCCTTAATTCATCATTAGCTTCATAAGAGACATGCATGATTTCATAAACTTCATCTTTACATAGTTCATTATGCTCATAACTTACAAATCATAGAGTTCACATGGGTTCGTAAGGATTCATCTTAAATCATGCAATTCAATGCAAACTCATGCTTAGAAAACCATAAACAAGGCAATTTGACCTTAATTGAAGGAACCGACATAATAGAGGAAAATCATAGCTTTTGATTGAACATGCTTACTTTCATAAAACCATCCTTAGGTCATTCATAATCTCATCATAAAAAGCTTTAGCTTAGAAATCATAATTCATACATGGATTCATAGAGATTTCATATAATTCATCACTTCATAATTCAACCCACCAACAAAAGCATAATTTCAAAATTGGGGTAAATGGCACGGGTTCATGGGGATTCATCTAAATTCATGGAATTCAACTCAATTCATGCTTCATAGTCCAAAAAACAATCAATTAAATCAACATAAAAAAGAACCCATGAAATAGAAGAAAACCCTTACTTCAATTGGGAATTTCTATCATGAAAATTGGAGATTTTAGGAATTCCATGGAGGAAAGAGTTCCATGGATGAAGACTATCATACCTTAGGGTCTCAATTCCTCAAGCAATCGACGAAGAAAAGATTGATTTCTTGAACCCTAGCTTGCCCTCTTCTTCTACTTTTAACTTCTAGAGAGAGAAATATTTGAGAGAGGAGAGTTTTGGGAAAGATTGAAAATGGGAAAAATTAGGCTTTATAGGCTTATATAATGCCTAAGATTAAAGAGTAACCGACTTAGATTAGGGACTAAACTTATAGGGAAAAGATCAAAAAGCCCTTTAAAAATAACTGTCGAACCCCTATCTACGATTGGACCTACGGTCCGTAAGTCAACCTACGAACCATCCTGTCCTACCGTAGATAGATTCAAAGACTGACAACCTTGGACCCTGCAACGATGGATCCTATGTATGGCTTGTGGGTCAATCGGTGGACCATAGATAGTAACCGTACGTCTGAACTTATGGCATAAGAATTTAACTAAGTCTGGAGGAGACCTACTAGACCCATCTTTTGACATCCCCTAAAAAGGCATCGCGGTGACTCAAAAATTAATAACTAGTTCAAATTTAAAAGAATTTAAAAGAAATAAAGGGAAAGGGGGATTAAAGGGAAAGGGAGTCGCCACCTAATTTTAGGAAAACTAGGAAATCAATTAATTAATTAAAGAAAAATAATGTCTACGAAACCAATAAATTCTAGGTAAGGGTTCAAGTTATTCCGAAGGGAAGGTATTAGGCATCCTGCGAAATCCACAATTGTGGGTCCCGACTGAATTCATTTTTTTCAAATTGAGGAGGAGATAACAACAATGTACAAGTATAATAAACACGCGATATACACAAATAATGAAATAAAACAATAATATAAAAATGGCCTAAGATTTGCCTAACATTAATAATATACACAATAACGAATAAAAATATAATTCGAACTTCATTCGAATAGCTTCCTTGGAAAGCAACTCCAGGTACCTTTAAAGACACTTAGTAAAAGTGTTAGTAATAAATAAATATAAATAAAATAAATGAATCAAATAATAACTAAAAAAACAAAAATCAGTCTTATGAACACGGAAGGTCTTGGAAATCGACGATAAGTTCTTTATCGGCCCATTAATATAGACTGTACTTAACATGAAGAACTACAAGAACCATTAAAAACAACAAAACATATTTCAAGAATGTATAAAGGCAAAAACAACCAATCATTAACAAGGCAATCAACAAAATAAAGATAAACATATAAAGTATTTGAGAAGGCAACAATAAAATAGTAAAGAAAGAGGCATACCAAAGATATAAAATCCTAATGATAACAACATTAACATAAGAAAGTAACAGAGACAATGACATCACTAACTAGAGACACTAACAAAATGAAGATAAAACATGATAAAACAATAGTTAAGTCGACAAAATTGATCTATCAACCATAATATCTAATAAAATAATAAACATGATATTAATTAAATAAAAACAACTAGACAAACAATTAACAGGTGTAAAAATAAATTCAAAATAATGGCATTAAAAGGAATTTTTTAAAAATGAAAATAAAACACCAATCATAACAATGGCTAAATGAAGCCTAAGCGGTAAAAGGAAATATAAGAATATGATAATTGATAAAAGAAAAAAAGCAATAAAATTAACAAAAACAGAAAAGAACCCAACTCAGGAGAATGATAGAAGCAGTTAGCAAAAATATGAATTAAACTGTGATAGAATAAAGGTACCGGAGTTAAATATTTTCCGACCAGATTTGAGCTAGAGAAAAGTAAATCTTCAATGGTTTGGAGTTGCTGGTCGTGGCTGTTGTTATTCACTCTGTGGCTGCGTTTTTCCAAAACTCATCGTGAGTTCAGTGGTGTGGGTAGAGGAAGGTGAGGTCAAAGAATGGGTTGGGGGTGAACGATGGTCGGAAATTGGTGGGTTTTCATGGGTCTGGTTGTGTTAGAGGACTGATTTGAGGTTTCTATTTCGTGTGTTCACCGGATCTTGAAGCTCGCGGTGGTCGGGTCGGTGATTGTTTGGTGGTTGTGGTGTCTGGCGGAGGACTGGTGGCTTTTGTTTTTGGTTGTTTTCGGTGGCTCGTTGGTTCGCCGGAAGAAGAGAAAAATGAAAGTGTGGGTTTCGGGGTCAGATTGGTGGTGATTTGGTGGTAGTGGTGTTGTTGCCGGAAAAAATGGGGTTTTTGGTTGTCGAAAAAATAGGAATGGAGATGGGGTTTTGGTGGTGGACTTGCCGGAATCCGGCGGAGCTCTGGTGAGCTTGTCACTGGAAAATTATAAACACTAAATGAAATTCTTAGAGACTAAAACATCTGAAAATTACCCCTAAAATCTTATCCACCACCTCTAACTTAATAACCAAGCTATTGCTTAAATAGAAAATTGAAAACCACCAATAGTACAATACCATTATCTTAAAACCGTGGGTCAAAACCACTGGTTAATAAAATATCTGTGTATGAAATCTTATCCATATTTGAATAAATTCTTAGACAGCGCAAAAATATCAAAATGAATATTAACAAATGTAAAGAATAAAATGAATATTAAAAAAATGTAACGAACGTAACTAACGGCATATAAAAAATGTGATTTAACAAAAATAATGATTTAATCAAACTGAACAAATATTTGAACATATTCAAACCGGTTGTGACCAAAAAATAATGTAAACAAGATTAACCGATAAAATCCTAATATTTTGAGAAATAAGAATAATTATCAACAAATTGCATTAAAATTGCAAAACATGTATTTTGAACTATTTAACAAATAAAAAATTTAAAAATATTAACTTTGAAAACTATCAGACCAAAATTTTGTGTCAACACCATCTACGACTCGTTGAAAGATCGACGGGCCATCCTGGCAGACCGTCATTATGGTTCTGGAACTTGACATTTTACAGAAATTCAGTGGCCCAACTATGGTGCCCACCTACGGTCCGTCAGTCCATCTACGGTCCTTATGTGGCCTCCGTCGTTATTGGCGCCAGAATCTGCAACTTTTATTCTTACAAAATCTGAGGTGTTACAATATCTCCCCCTTGGGAACATTCGTCCTCGAATGGAATTCATGACATCATAGGAAGGATAGGAACTTAATCTAACAGCCCAACAAGCATGCAATCACATAATTGCTCATATCCGAAGAGGAAACATCAACTCCAAGCTTAAGCATGTTCAAAACATCATTTCATGAAGGTCATATGCAACTCATACTCAAATGCACATAATCATAAAGAAATCAATCAAGTCAACTCATATTCTCAACAAAAATTAGACTCTTCATGAGAATGCATAATCAAGGAATCATGGAAATAACTAGAACACATGACACAAAAAGAATGAACCATGAGAAACTAGATGCCTCAAGTTAGAGTAGGATTGGAGGGAAAGAGATGAGGATATCGGGACTTCATATCGGCCTCGGCCTCCCAAGTAGCACCATCAACTAATTGATTCCTCCAAAGAACCTTCACGGAAGCAACTTCTTTATTTCTTAACTTTTGGACTTGCCAATCTAAAATCTCAACCGGGACTTCTTCATAGGAAAGACTATCCTTTATACCAAGATTCTCCAATGGCACTATAGAAGTCGGATCACCAACACATTTCTTCAACAATTAGACATGGAAAACCGGATGCACCAATGCCAAATCATTAGGAAAATAAAGTTCATAAGCAACCCTACCAACACGTCTCAAAATTTGATATGGGCCTACATAACGGGGACTAAGCTTCCCTTTCTTCCTGAATCTCATTACACCCTTCATGGGTGAAATTTTCAAGTAAACCCAATCATTAACATCAAATTCTAAATTTCTCCTTCTAACATCGGCATAGGACTTTTGTCGACTTTGAGCAATTTTCAACCTTTTTCTAATAAGTCAAACTTTCTCCATGGCCTCATGTACCAACTTGGGACCTATCAAAGCAACTTCCCCAACTTCAAACGAACCTATAGGAGATATATACCTCCTTACATAGAGAGCCTCAAACGAAGCCATTCCAATACTAGAATGGTAGGTATTATTACATACAAACTTAATCAAAGGCAAATGATCATCCCAATTACCCTTGAAATCAATTACACAAGCTCTAAACATATCTTCCAAAGTTTTGATATTACGCTCTGCTTGCCCAGCAGTTTGAGGATGAAAGGCCGTACTAATCTTAACATGAGTACCAAGACTCTTTAGGAAAGATTTCAAAAATTGAGAAGTAAACTATGCACCACGATCGGATAGAATGGATAAAGGCAATCCATGCAACCTAACCGTTTCCATCAAGTACAACTTAGCATACTTCTCCGCCGAATAAGACACCTTGACGGGAAGGAAATGGGCTGATTTCGTCATACGATCCACAATGACCCAAATCGAATCATATTATCGCCGGGTGCGTGGTAAACGAACAATAAAGTCCATATTCACATCTTCCTACTTCCAAGTAGGAATACTAATATTTTGGGACAAACCTCCCTGCTTTTGATGCTCTACCTTCACTTGTTGACAATTAGGACATTTAGCCACAAATTCCGCAATATTCTTCTTCATCCTATTCCACCAATTGGCCTGCGGCAAATCACGGTACATCTTGGTAGCTCCCGGGTGAATGGAATATCGAGAAATATGGGCTTCCGATAAAATTTGTCCTCTTAGGTCATCTACATCAGGAACACACAAAAGACCTTGATATCGAAGCACACCATCTCTCCCTTGGGAGAAAGCCTCAACGGACTTTTTGAGCACCACTTCCTTCAACTCAACTAAATTACGATCAAGATCTTGTTTAGACTTCACATCATGCACAAAAGATGATTCGGAACCACTGTGAACCATAACATCACCTTTAGTGGAATCAACCAACCAAACACCCAATCGGGCCAGTCTATGAACATGATGAACCAACTCTTTCTTACCATCCTCAATATGAGCAACACTACCCATAGATAACCGATTAAGAGTATCCGCCACCACATTAGCCATACTGGGGTGATAGAGGACACTCAAGTCATAGTCCTATAACAACTCAACCCACCTCCTTTGACGAATATTTAGATCTTTCTGTTTGAACACATATTGCAAACTCTTATGGTCGATAAAAATGTCAACATGCACACCATACAAATAATGCCTCCAAATCTTTAAAGCAAACACAACCGCCGCTAATTCTAAGTCATGAGTAGGATAGTTCTTTTCATGAATCTTAACTTGCCTTGAAGAATAAGCAATAATCTTTCCATTTTGCATAAGAACACATCCTAGAAAAATCCTTGAAGCATCACAATAAATCACAAAACCATCGGACCCTTCCGGTAAGGTCAACACCGGAGCCAAGGTGAGTCTCTCTTTTAATTCTTGAAAACTCTTCTCACACGCTTCAGACCATGTGAACTTAACCTTCTTTTGAGCCAAAGCCGCCAATGGAGAAGAAACCGAAGAAAATCTTTCAACAAACCTCCTATAATAACCGGCCAAACCCAAGAAACTACTAATATCTGAAGGTGATAGAGGTCTAGGTCAATTCTTAACCGCATCCGTTTTCTTAGGATCTTCCTCAATACCTTTACCGGAGACAATGTGACAAAGAAAAGCCACGGACCTTAGCCAAAACTCACATTTACTAAACTTTTCAAAAAGTTGTTGGTTCTTGAGGACTTGCAACACAATCCTCAAATGGTTGGTATGCTCACCTTGACTCCTTGAGTAAATCAAAATATCATCTATGAACACAATCACAAGCATGTCAAGATATTGTCTAAACACCCTATTCATCAAATCCATAAACGCGGCCAGAGCATTTTTCAACCCAAACGACATCACTAGAAATTCATAATTGCCATATCTTGTCCGGAAAGTCATTTTTGGAATATCATCTTCTTTCACCCTCAATTGGTGATAATCCAAACGAAGGTCGATCTTAGAGAAGTAACTAGCCCCTTGAAGTTCATCAAACAAGTCATCTATTCTTGGAAGAGGATACTTATTCTTAATGATAACCTTGTTCAATTGGCGGTAGTCAATGCACATACAAAGTGAACCATCTTTCCTCCTTACAAACAAGATCAGAGCACCCCATGGAGAAATATTTGGTCGGATGAAACCCTTATCCAACAAGTTAATTGCTCTTTTAGTTCCCTAAGTTCTGTTAGAGCCATTCGAAAAAGGAGGAATTAAGATAGGTTGCGTATCGGGAAGGAGATCAATACCAAAGTCTATTTCCATTTCAGGAAGAACACCGAGTAGATTATCGGGAAACACTTCAAGAAACTCATTAACAACAGGGACCGACTCATGAGTAGGGATTTCGTAATCCACATCCCTCACCCTAACAGGTTGGTGTATGCACCCCTTAGAAATCATCGTTCTAGCTTTAAGACACGACACAAATTGACCTCTAAACATAGAATTTCTCCCCTTTCATTCAAGGATAGGCTCATTTGGAAATTGAAACTTGACCATTCTGGTCCTACAATCAATAGAAGCATAACAAGAATGCAACCAATCAATCACAAAAATAACATCAAAATCTAACATATCAAGCTCTACAAGATCAACATGAGTGACTCTATGAGATAAAGAGATGGGACAATTTCTATAGACTCTCTTAGCCACAATGGAGTCACCAATTGGAGTAGAGACATGAAAAGGATCTAACAACACATCCAGAACAACATCAAACCTCAATTGCCACATATGGTGTCACAAAATATATAATAGCACCGGGATCAAGAAAAGCTTAAACATCAAAATGAAAGACTTTTAACATACCGGTAACCACATCAGGACAATCCTCTTGCTCATGACGAGCTTGAAGTGCATAGAATCGGTTTTGCTTTTGATTTCCGCTAGAACCCGATGAACTTTGAGATTGAGTTCCTCGACGGTTATCCCCTTCATTTTTAGCCACTAAGGGACAATCCCTTATCTTGTGATCCATCTTGCGACAACCAAAGCATGCATTAGAACCGGCTAGACATTTACCCTTGTGCTTCTTCCCACACTTAGCACAAGCAGTCAATAAAAAGCCACCACCATTCCCTCCTTGAGGCTTAGGGTTGGACACCCTATCCTTGTTGGACTTAGGAGGAGTATTGGAGAAACTTTGACCGAAAATTTTTTGTCGAAATCTAGAACGACCATGTCAATCGGACCTTGAATGTGACAAATTACCGTCACTGGCCTTAGCCCTCTTTGCCTCTCTAGACCTTTCCTTAAGTTTCTCCTCTTCTATTTGTTGAGCATGCACCATGAGATGAGAAATATCCATGTCATTGACAAGCATGGCAGTAAGACATTCCATGACCCCCATTTTTGACACTCCCGAAACGAACTTACTCATACTTGCCCTAGCTTCGCCAACGATAGAAGGAGCATATCGAGACAATTTGGTGAACTTCAAAGAATGCTCTTTCACACTCATGCATTCTTGATGAAGGTTGATGAATTCAAGCACCCTTGCCTCCCTCATCTCAAGTGGAAAGAACCTATCAAGAAAAGCAACCTTGAACTTTTCCCAATCAAGAGGACCTGCATCATCCGCCCTCTCATTTTTCCATTGCTCAAACCACAATTGAACCACACCGTTAGGTTGATATGCGGCTAAGTTCGCCTTTTCCTCCGACGTCACACCCATGATCATTACCACCTTGTACACCTCATCAATGAACTCTCGAGGATCTTTCTCAACCTTAGAAGTATGAAATTCCAGAGGGTTCATTCTGGTGAAATCCCTCACTCTTGATGCCGCCGTAGTCACATTTGGGTTCACTGGAGCCACACCCTCTCTATTGGCTTGAGCCGTCACGGCTTGAGCCAACGCTTGAAAAGTAGCCCTAAACTCCGCGTTAGTCACTTGTTCGGCCAAAGGATCGGCCGAAACTTGAGGAGCTTTAGGAGGAGCTTGTTGTTCCACATTCTCTCCCGCATTCCTTCTAGCATAAGCTCTTCGGGTAGCCATATCCTGAAACGCATAAGATGGGGATTAGGAGAGAGACATATAGAGTTACACTCTATCGTACGACTTAGGAGTAATGAAAGAAGTGGAGTTTCTTAAATGTCTTATAGCCTCTCATTCATAAATGTGGCGCGCTTCACATTCAAGAACTAGACTATACTCGACGTGGATTATGAGACATCCTAGGATCTTTCTAAAACCTTGTGCTCTGAATACCAAGTTTTTCAAGACCCAAGGTACCCCCTAGACATGACATGGCGTACAAGACCTCGAAAGGTCTCATACAAGCCACTTAGCATACATACATACAAGATCATATAGAGTTAAGAGTTCAAAAGACAATGTCATATCAAAGTTTTTTTAAAAAAATAGCGGAAGTCTACGACTCATGTTTCAAAGTCAATCTAACATAAGAATGAGAAATAAAGTTTGGGACGTGACCCAGTAAAATGCAAAAATGAAAGAACTTAAAAGTAAGATCAACAAGGCTATGTCCTCGAGTGGATGAGGACTCACCGAGTTTTCAACAACCCTTCCACTAAGCTCTAGCCACGAATAGATCGAGAATCACCAAGCCCTACATTAACAAGTCAATGTAGGCAAGAGTATCGGTTAGTACAATCAAGTACCAAGTATGATAGCAATGCACAAAACATTTAAGACATGCTAAAACAGGGCATTTTCATAAACATGCAATGACCAAGCTAAAACATGAAGAAAAGGTTAGAAAACATGAGTCATAAACCATGGATGAAGACTATCATACCTTAGGGTCTCAATTCCTCAAGAAATTAATGAAGAAAAGCTTGATTTCTTGAAACCTAGCTTGCCCTCTTCTTCTTCTTCTAACTTCTAGAGAGAGAAATATTTGAGAGAGGAGAGTTTTGGGAAAGATTGAGAATGGGTAAATTTAGGCTAAATAGGCTTATATCGTGCCTAGGATAAAAGGGTAACCAACTTAGATTAGAGACTAAACATCTAGGAAAAAGACCAAAAAGCCCTTTAAAAATAAATGTCGGACCTATATCTACGATTGGACCTACGGTCCGTAAGTCAACCTACGGACCGTCCTTTCCTACCGTAGTTAGATTCAAAGACTGCCAACCTTGGACCCTGTAATGACGGATCCTATGTACAGCTCATGGGTCAATCGACGGACCGTACATAGAAACCGTTGGTCTGAACTTATGGCTTAAGATTTTAACTATGTCTAGAAGAGACCTACGAAAGCCTTCTACGACTCTTTGAAAGATCAACGGGTCGTCCTGGCAGACCGTCATTATGGTTCTGGAACTTGACATTTTACAGAAATTCAGTGGCACAACTACGATTCCCACCTACAGTCTGTCAGTTCATCTACGGTCCGTAGGTGGCCTCCCTCATTACTGGCGCCAGAATCTACAATTTTTCTTCTTTCAAAATCTGAGGAGTTACACCGAACCACTAGGAGCACCTTGTTTACCATCTTTCCCGTTTGTAACATTCATTGGACAATCCCTCATTTTGTGACCACTTTTGCCACAAGTGAAGCAACCATCCGGTCCGGCTAAGCATCTCCCCTCATGCTTCTTCCCACAATTTTGACATAAGGAGATTGGAGTTAAATCACCACCACCATTGCCTCCTTGAGGCTTAGGGTTAGACACCCTATTCTTGTCAAACTTAGGCATAGGAGCACTTGAAGACCTTTGGTTCAAAAACCTTTGTCGAAACTTAGAACAGCCATGTCCTCCGGTCCTTTGGTTTGTGAAGTCACTATCACCGGTCCTAGCCCTCTTTGCCTCTTTGGACCTCTCCTTTAGCTTCTCTTCTTTGATTTGTTTTGCATGTACAATCAACCATGAAATATCCATTTCTTTATTAAGCATGGCCGTCCTACACTCCTTGACCACCAAGTCGAACACCCCCAACAAAAACTTACTCATTTTGGCCCTTTAATCGGCCACCAAGGAAGGGGCATATTTTTACAATTTAGTGGACTTCAATGCATATTATTTAAACCTCATACCACCTTGCTTCAATTTAATGAACTCGAGGACCTTAGCCTCTCTCATCTCAAGAGGAAATAATCTATCAAGAAAAGCTTCCTTAAATTTCTCCCATTCAAGAGGACCCGCATCTCTAGCCCTCTAACTTTTCCATTGGTTAAACCATACTTGGGCCATACCCTTCAATTGGTAAGTGGCCAACTCCACTTTCCCTTCAGGTGTCACTCCCATGATCATCATAATCTTGTAAACCTCTTCAATGAACTCTTGTGGATCCTCCTCCACCTTGGAGCCATGGAATTTCAGAGGGTTCATCCTTGTGAAATCTCTCACCCTTGCCGCCGCCATACCCACATGTGGGTTCATTGGGACTGCAACTTCTCTATTAGCTTGGGCAGTCATGGCTCGAGCCAATGCGTGGAAAGCAGCTCAGAACTCCGCATTAGTAATCTCTTCGGCCAAAGGAGCGGCCGGAACATGGTTAGCCTCTTGCTCCACATTCTCATTTGCATTCCTCCTTACAAAAGCTCTTCTAGGTGCCATATCCTGAAAAGCGTAGGACATGGATTAGGAGAGGAACGTATAGAGTTAAACTTTAAAGCACGATTCTAGAATATGAAAGAAGAGGAATTTCCTAACATCTTGTAGCCTCTTATTCATAAATGTGGCGCGCTTCACACTTATGAACAAGACTCTACTAGACGTGGCTTTGAGACATCCTAGGACCTTTCTAAACCTTGCGCTCTGAATACCATGTTTGTCAAGACCCAAAGCGCTCCTTAGGTGTGACGTGGCGTATAGGACCCCAAGAGGCTCCACACAAGCCACTTAGCATACATATACATAAGGTAAATACAAAAATGAGGAAAGAAATAGACAATCTCATAAAAATAAAGAGTTTTCAAGCGAAAGTCTTGACTATGTCTCAGAAGCCATCTAATACAATAGAATGGTCGGGACATAACCCGTACATTATATACTAGTCTGAAACTGAAAATTAGAGAAAAGCAATGAAGTCTCTTAGTCCCTGAAGCATGAGGACTCACCAGCGCTGATAGCTTGAACTCCGAAAGCAACTAACCATGAGAGTGCGAAGGATGACTTTCTGACACTACATTATAAGAGAATGTAGGCACAAGTATTCATTAGTACGTGAAATGTACTAAGTATGAAGCAAATGCATATAATAACATAAATCATGCCAATAAGATGCTTTCATATAGGAAATCATACTAATGAGATATCATCAAGAACATGCAAAGACCAAATTAAATCATGTGACAAAAGGGTTAGAAACTAAATGTATAAACATGCTCAAGGCAGCTAGTCATATCATAAGTCTTGTCTCGTGAGATACTTCTAGTAACCTAGTTCATTATTATGGAATTTTTACGTTTAACCGACATAGACCATGTGAGCTATAACATGGAATCTAGTGTCTGCCCCATACCGAAAAGGGGAGGAAGTCTACCCCATACCACTAGAAAGGGTGTACTACTTGCCAAGGTAAGGACCAGAAATCTATATCTTACGTGGATCCACTAGCTATGTCTCTATCTGAGACAAAAACCTATGAGGCACATAGTTCTGGGACTTAGGGATTGCTAATAAAGGTCCACGGATGCTAAACGGAAACCTTTATCCCAAAGCCCGCTCGGTGCTAAGTAAAATTCCAAGGAATAGTCAATTAAGCTTATTCATATTTTAACCAAGAAAAAGGTACATCTAGAATTACTAAATCCAAGCTAAAGATCATATCAACACGTTTCAACTACCATGGGATTGCCCCAAGCTTACGTCATTAGAATAGCTCCTGATCGATGCATAGGTGAGGAAGCCTTTCAACCATATGAACCCTAATTTATGTGAGAAAACCTTTCACATTAATATTCTTAGATTATTGTGAAGAAAACCTTTTCACAACTCATGGATGCCGTCATCTATATGCACACTAGCAATTATATGCATTATTCTTATGAAAAATGCATCTCTTATGCAAGCTATCCATATACATGCATCTCTTATGCAAGCTATTCATATGTTCATAAATCATGATATAGAATGGGTACATGTCAATTCATCTTAGAATCATGCAATAAACTAGAATCATGCATATTTCCATCAATTTCATAAGTTCATAAATGCATGGGTCATACTTCATCATGAATTCATAACTAGGAATCATGGCTCATGCATGGGTTCATACAATTTCTACTCAAATCATATAAATCAAGCTAGATCGTGCATTAGATTACTTTATCACGCTACATCGTGCACTAAGAATCATAAAATCAACAATTGGAATCGTAATTGAAGAACCCATAAGAATTGATCAAAACCCTAACTCAAAATGAAGAAAACTAGGGACCCAATGGAGGAAAGGACTCCAATGGTGATGCTAACGTACCTCAACAAAGCCCACAAGAAATTGCTAAAAATCGATGACCTTCAATGGAGGATCCTAGCCCTTCTTCTTCCTTGAGAATTGAGAGAACTTTCTAGAGAGTGAATTATTTGGGAAGTTTGGAATTTTGAAAATGCAATTAATGAAGGAAAATTTTGGGAAGAAAGACTTATATAGTGGGTCAATTTAGGGGCAAAGTCGTAACTAAAAAGACTTAAAAGAATTGGGAAAAGACATAAAAACTCCTGAAAATAACTGCCGGATGAAGTCTACGGTTCCAATCTACGATCCATAAGAATTCCTGCGGACCATCCTGTTGGACCATAAAAAATTCAGAGACCCAAAATTTAGGACACTTTCTACGACTTCGATCTACTGCCCGTAGGCCATTCTACGATCCATAGAAAGACCTACGATCCCTCCTGTTAGCTTGTAGACTCAACTTTAGAGACTTGATTTTAAAAACATTTTCCCCTCTTTCTACGGATGCATTTTACGGTCCGCCAACTTGTCTATGCCTCGTAGATTGCATCCGTAGAAAGTAACTCTGGGCCAAAACCTGAAACATTTTCTCTTTTGAAAACTGAGGTGTTACAGAGGATGAGCTGCCGATCATTTGAGGATTGTGTTGCAAGTCCTCAAGGACCAAAAAATCTTTGCGAAGTTTAGTAAATGTGAGTTTTTGCTAAGGTCTGTGGTTTTTCTTGGTAATATTGTTTTCGTCAAAGGTCTTGAGGTAGATCCTAAGAAGACGAATGTGGTTAAGAATTTGCCTAGACCTCTATCACCTTCAGATATTCTAAGTTTCTTGGGTTTGGTTCGTTATTATAGGAGGTTCGTTGAAGGATTTTCTTCGATTGCTTCGACATTGACGGCTTTGATTCAAAAGAAAGTTAGGTTCACATGGTCCAAAGCGTGTGAGAGGAGTTTTCAAAAATTGAAAGATAGACTTACCTCGGCTCTGATATTGACTTTATTGAAAGGGTCCGATGGGTTTGTGATTTATTGTGATGCTTCAAGGATAAGGTTAGGGTGTGTTCTTATGCAAAACGGAAAAGTCATTGCTTATGCTTCAAGGCAACTCAAGATTCATGAAATGAACTATCCTACTCATGACTTAGAGTTAGCGGCGGTTGTGTTTTGTTTAAAGATTTTGAGGCATTACTTATATGGTGTGCATGTTGATGTCTTCACTGATCATAAGAGCTTGCAATATGTGTTCAAGCAAAAAGATCTAAATCTTCACCAAATGAGGTGGCTTAAGTTGTTAAAGGACTAGGACATGAGTGTCCTCTATCACCCCGGTAAGGTGAACGTGGTAGCGGATGCTCTTAGTTAGTTGTCTATGGGTAGTGTTGCTCATGTTGAGGATGGTAAGAAAGAATTGGTTTGTGATGTTCATAGATTGGCACGATTGGGTGTTCGGTTGATTGGTTCTAGTTAGGGTGGTGTTATGATTCACTATGGTTCAGAATCGTCTTTTATGTCCGATATGAAGAGTAAGCAAGATCTTGATCCTAATTTGGTTGAGTTGAAGGAAGCGGTGTTCAAGAAGTCCGTTGAGGCTTTCTCCCAAGGGGGAGATGGTGTGCTTCGATATCAAGGTCATCTATGTGTGCCCAATGTAGATGGCCTAAGGGAACAAATTTTGTCGGAAGCCCATAGTTCTCTATATTCCATTCACCCAGGAACGACCAAGATGTACCCTGATTTGTGAGAGGTTTATTGGTGGAATGGGATGAAGAGGGATATTGCAAAATTTTTGGCTAAGTGTCCTAATTGTAAACAGGTGAAAGTTTAGCATCAAAAGCCGGGAGGTTTGTCCCAACATATTAATATTCCTACTTTGAAGTGGGAAGATTTGAATATTGTCTTTATAACAGGTTTACCACACACATGGTGGCAAGATTATTCGATTTGGGTTATTGTGGATCGTATGACGAAATCAGCCCATTCCATTCCCGTCAAGGTTTCTTATTCGGTAGAGGATTATGCTAAGTTGTACTTTAGAGAAATGGTTAGGTTGCATGGAGTGCCTTTATCCATTATCTCTGATCGTGGTGCACAATCTACTTCTCAATTTTGAAAGTCTTTCAAAAAGGGTCTTGGTACTCATGTTAAGCTTAGCACGGCCTTTCATTATCAAACGATGGGCAAGCGGAATGTAGTATCCAAACTTTGGAAGATATGTTGAGAGCTTGTGTGATTGACTTCAAGGGTAATTGGGATGATCATATTCCTTTGATTGAATTTGCTTATAATAACAACTACCATTCTAGTATTGGTATGGCTCCATTTGGGCTCTTTATGGTAGGAGGTGTAGATCTCCTATAGGCTGGTTCGAAGTTGGTGAAGTTGCTTTGATAGGTCCCGAGTTGGTACATGAGGCTATGGAGAAAGTTTAGCTTATTAGAGAAAGGTTGAAAACGGCTCAAAGTCAACAACAGTCCTATGCCGATGTTAGAAGGAGAGATTTAGAATTTGATGTTGATGATTGGGTTTACTTAAATATTTCACCCATGAAGGGTGTAATGAGGTATGGAAAGAAAGGGAAGCTTAGTCCCCATTATGTAGGCCCATATCAAATTTTGAGACGTGTTGGTAAGGTTGCTTATGAACTTGACTTGCCTAATGATTTGGCATTGGTGCATCTGGTTTTCCATGTCTCATTGTTGAAGAAGTGTGTTGGTGATCCGGCATCTATAGTGCCATTGGAGAGTCTTGGCATAAAGGATAGCCTTTCCTATAAGGATGTTCCGGTTGAGATTTTAGAACGACAAGTCCGGAAGTTAAGAAATAAAGAAGTTGCTTCCGTGAAGGTTCTTAGGAGGAATCAATTGGTTGAGGGTGCTACTTGGGAAGCCGAGGCCAATATGATGTCCCTATATCCTCACCTCTTTCCCTCCGACTCTACTCTAGATTGAGGTATCTAACTTCATCATGGTTAATTCTTTTGGTTTCATGTGTCATAGTTGTTTCCATGATTCCTTGTTTTGCATGTTCATGAAGAGTTAAATTTTGAGAAAATGAGCTAAATTGATTGATTTCTCTATGATTATGTGCATTTGAGTAGGAGTTGCATAAAGCTTGTGTGAAATGATGTTTTGAACATGCTTTAGCTTGGAGATGATGTTTCCTCCTTGGATATGTACATTTATGAGATTGCATGTATGTTGGGCTGTTAGATCTTGATCTTACTTTCTTTATGATATTTTGAATCTCATTCGAGGACGAATGTTCCCAAGGAGGAGATAATGTAACACCCTGGATTCGAAAAGAACGAAAATTCTTACTTTTTGAAAATTTTGTGACCTACCATTTGGACCTACTACCCGTCGTTTAACCTACCAATAGTAGGTCAAGAGGGGGGCAGGGTCGTAGGTCATTCTTGTTTGGGGGCAAGAAAAATTCAAAAATGTTTTGGGGTGACTCACGACTTGACCTACCATTCGTTGGTTGACCTACCAACCGTAGGTCAAGTGTGGGAAGGAACCATAGGTGCTACTGGTTGGGGAGGAAAAATTTATAAATTTTTTTGGCTAAGGCAAGGTGACCTACGGTTGGTCATCTACGGGCAGTAGGTTGACCTACCAACCGTAGGTCATGTAGTAGGTAGGGGTCGTTGGTTGGATTTTAAAATGGGGTCTTTTGGTATTTTCACCCAATGACTTATTTATCAACCAAAGTCGGTTTCTAACTATTCCTAACACTACATAAGCCCTTTTAATCAAAAAATCTACCCTTCCAAATCACTTTACAAGTTTCCCAAACTCTTCTCTCTCAAATATTTCTCTCTCTAATAGTTAGAAGAAGAAGAAGAAGAGGGCAAGCTAGGGCTGAAGAAATCAAGTTTTCTTCATCAATTGCTTAAGTAAATTGAATGCTAAGGTATGATGATCTTCATTTATGGAGCCCTTTCCTCCGTAGAGTCCTTAGAATTCTCTATTTTTCTAGTTAGAAATTCTCCATTGAAGTTTTGATTTTTCTTCTATGTCATGGGTTCTTTTCAATGTTGATTTAATTGATTGTTTTATGAACTATGAAGTATAAATTGAGTTGAATTTAATGAATTAAGATGAATCCCCATGAACGTATGTGATTTCCCCAATTTTGAAATTAGGTTTGTTGATGGGTTGAATTGTGAAGAAGATGAATTTTATGAAGTTTATATGAACCCATGAACGATTTACGATTTCTAAAAGCTATGATTTCATGATGAATTATGAATGATCAAAAGATGGGTTTTATGAAAGTATGCATGTTCCATGATGAAATCTATGATGATTTTTGAATTGCTTTGAGATTGAAGCATGAATTATATTGTTGTTGAGTTGTGAAAGGGTTTCTCACATATTACTCAAACTATGAAATGTGAAATGATTTTTCTCACATAATGGATTCATAACATGTTGAAAGGTTTTCTCAACTAAAATTGAATCAAAGATTAAGGAGCAATTCTAAATGATGTAAGCTTTGATTGGTAACTCTAGTTGTACCTTTTCATGGATAATAAGATGAATTATGATATATGACTATTCCGTGGGATTTATGCTTAGCACCAAGATGATATGGAGATGGAAGCTCTCCCGTAGTAGAGGCCGGGTTTCTAGTGGAAGCTCACCCATGGGATTTATGCTTAGCACCGAGATGATATGGAGATGGAAGCTCTCCGTAGTAGAGGCCGGGTTTCTAGTGGAAGCTCTTCGTAGTAGAGGCCGGATTTCCAAAAGCAATCTCTTTATCCCATAAACTATATGCCACCATAGGATTATTGTTTAAATAGACATTAGCTAGTGGATCCACGTAAGCTACAAGTTAGAAAGGTTCCTGCTTTGCAAAGTAGGATGGCCCTATCGGTGTAGGGTTAGACACCGGATTCCATGTTGATACCTCACATGGTCTTACATGTCGGTTAAGGCTATTTCCCACAATAATAAACTAAGATGACTTGTAAGGTATTTCTCAAGTTAAGTAAAGATGTTTAGCTTACATTGATCATGGTTTATGACTTATGATTTCTAACCCTTTTCTCATGATTTACCTTGATCATTGCATGATATGAAAATGTCCCTTTTTAGCATGTTTAAATGTTTTTTTGCATGGTTATCATACTTGGTACATATTTGTACCAACACATACTCTTGCCTACATTTTCTTGTAAGTGTAGGGTCCGGCTCATCCCCATCTTCTCGTGGCTAGTTCGTGATAGTAGAGGTCTTGAAGAATTTGGTGAGTCCTCATATGTTCGAGGATGTAGCCACATTTACTTTCATGTCATTTACTTGTTTTTGAAGACTTTGTATGGGTTATGTATGAATGTTCTTTCATTTCCTATGTTAGATGGCTTTTGAGACTATATGTAGACTTCCGCTATTGCCTAAACTCTTTGATAATGAATTTTCTTTTTAATTTTTAAATCGCTATTATCTTGTATGATGCATGCTAAGTGGCTTGTATTAGGCCTCTCGGGGTCTTGTACACCATGTCACGTTTAGGGGGTACTTTGGGTCGTGAAAGTTCAACAATCATCCATAGCTACAACCCTAAAATAAATGTTTTTAGCCACTCATACTAATCAAAAGAAAAAACAAAATTGCTTTTATGTAATTCAAGACTAAAAGAATTAGTGGGTGATGGAAACCTAAGATATATCCTTGTCCCATGGTCTTAAACATAAAATAGAAGAAGTAACCCTATAAAAGAGGCCTAAGTTTCTATTTATAGGGTTTGGAAAATTATTTATTTTCTTGTGGGATTCGGAATCCCAATCTATGAATTTCATCGGGAGATTGTTTAGCACACCACCATAGCGCCAATGTTGGGGTTGCAGTAGTTCTGCCCCTAGTGCGGTGCACAATTTGTGTGCCAAGCTAGGAACTTCTATATGTTTGTTGGCTGGGAAACCGTGCTTCCAGTGCGCCTCAACCCAGTATTTCTCCATTTCATCCTTTGTATGCTCCTTCTAGTTGCGTCAACACTTTCTTTCTTTGTTCTAGCTCCCATGGGCTCACTTTCCCTTCCAAAACTACTTGATAAGCTCATCACATGTTTTAGTTTGCAATAATTGCAATAACAATGAAAACATACAAAATATCATAAAGAACATTCTTACAACACAAGGTATTGAGAAAAAATCATAGTAAATAGGCATATAAATATGCCCAAGATCACCACCCCACACTTAAACCTTTGTTCGTCCTCGAAAAACCCTTTATACCCTTCACAAACAATTTACCATGAACACCTAAGGACATGTCCACCCATACTTTTATTCATCACGATCTTGTAATACACACTTCATGCAAGTATATAAAAGTTTGTTTCGCACCATAGTACTCTACAAGACCCAGTATAACCTCAATGATAGACTCCTCAAAATTGTACCAGGCCAAAGCAATCATGCATGAAGAAGTAACCAATATTCACAAAGAGTTCACTTTTTAGATGGTAGTTTTTTCAGATTCTAAGCTCTCACTCTCACAAAAGATGTTCGCACATATCAAATCATGACATCGACTGGTCTTTAGTATGTGTTGACTTTTACAAAGAATTAGTGCATTAAGGATTAGTATTAGGATTAAACTAGAGATAGAGTGTCAACAAACATGGACTTTGCTCATAATGCAGCTAATCAATGAATTATAGGCTAAAAGGCTCAATGGGGCTTCACTATGGTTAACATCAAGGAGGCACAAGCTAGAATTGAGTAATCTATTCCAAGAAATGTCTAGATCATCATAAAAAATTCAAACATGTTTAACTTCAGACACATACATGGGGAAAGTTCAAGATTATGTTTTATGCACAAACAAGGCAAAACTCACCACACATGGTACCATGATATTCAAACACAGAAATAAAACTAACATGCTCACACACAACATATTGAGTGATATTCAACACAATTAAGCCCAATTTTATCTTTTTTGAGTCCAACCATAGAATCTCTGTGTTTCCTACAGACCTGCTTAATTGGATTGCATGCTTAAATATGAATTACCCATGACGTCTGGTTGACTTCTGTGGAAGTCTTCAACGCACCAAAGGCTAGTCTTCAAAATCTACCAAATTATGACAAATTTTCCCTTAAGATGGTCGTCATTCATCAATCATCGGAAGAATCACTTCTACGGTGACTCTAAAACCCAACTAATCAAAATAAATACCAAAATAAACAAAGAAAACTTCCTAGTCGGTTCAATGGGACTATCCTCAGGAAAAGAACCAAAAATAAAAGCCAGGAAACCCAGCCTAAAAACAAAAGGTCTTGATAAAGCAATAAATTATTAACATGGAAGTTCATCTTCCACCCCACACTTGATCAAAACATGTTCCCTAGTTCAACAAATTTAGACTATAAGTATATAGTGAAAGAAAGACTCCCTCGGGCTTGTAGGCCTCATCGCCATCATTACCAACATGTTCAACTGAAGAATTTATGGCTCAATCTACTGATATAAGCACAGTGTCAGCCTTATCACCCTCCTTTTCATCACCATCATCACCATAATCATCAAAAGTCACCTCAGCATTGCCCAATGACTCTTAAAAAGCTAGACCCATCCTTCACATGTACATCACACTATCTTTTCATGGATAAAGTTCTGCCAACGCCTTCATCTCCTCATTGATAATGGGGGACCACCTATGTGCAACTGCAACTCAGCCATCCCAAACATGTGACCCATCCAGGCATAATCTATAGACTGTTTATTAGCAGCCACAAACATAGGCCCATGTGACATATCTTGAGCCTTAGTTTTGGTGATATATACTATGTTGCAAACCATGTAGGCAGCCCTAGGCGGGAATAGATCATGTAACACTTCTTCAACCCCTCACACCTAACTAAATGGGTCAACAAACTCCCGTAACAAAATCTCCGCCTCTTGTGATTTTGGAATTTCAACATATTGTGTTGAAGAACCAAACAAACATTCACTAACATACCTTTGATCAACATATAAATCAACACAACTCTATCCCTAGTAACCTCAACCATGTGTTTGCAAGGCAAGAAACACTACACACCATTTTCAACCACACCCTAGCATCTTGGTTTAACTGAGAATAATGAAGAATGACGTGTCTCTCCGTATCATTGCTTCTATCCCTTCTAAAAGTAGAGTTTACACCACAAGGGAGTGATGGATCTTTCTATAGGGGACGTTTGTTTCAACCTTTGACCTTTAGCATAAACATAATGGGGGGTGCCTATGGATAAATTCAATGCTTTTGTAGAAATATGAATTGTCTTACCCTGCACATTGACATTGTTGCTCCCCTATGCTCAGTATTCCAATTTGCATATAACTAACGTACAAGAGTAAGGTTGCACTCACTTTGGTCATCAAATCAAAGATGTATGGAAGCCCAAGATTAGAGACCGCTTCATTAATTTATGGGAATTCCGATTGCAATCTCACCTCATTCATGTATTCATCCCCGAGGTACTTTGCCTCTCTTTGGAACTCGAACCAATCCTACCCATATTTCTCCACAACATGATTGCCAAATCTCCAAGATGGAGGTCTAGCACTTAAAGAACTCGCGGCATCCCCCTTGAGGGAATTCTTTCTCCTTGACCCAAAATCAACTTTCTTTCCTTTAGATGCTATGATAATCGAAGAAAAGTGACATTTTAGGGAATTTTTTTTGAAGAAGGATGTTGGGTGAGTTCAGAAGTTTCAAATGGGAGGACTTCAATGGAATTTAGGTGGAGGTTTTATGGGAAGTTGAGGGAGAATAGGGAATAGAGGAGATTGTAAAGAAAAAATAATGGAGGAATTGGAGATTTTGCATAAGAAGTGAGGAGAAGAAGTGAGAAACTTTAGAGAGAAGAGGAGAGGTGCGCGGTGGGTTTGATACACGTGAGTGAAGAGTGATGTAGGTTTTATGATTAAAAAGGGTTTGGGGGAAAAATTGTTGGGTATTGGTGGGTGTGGGGTCTGACCAATTGGAAAAGATCTTAGGGAGATTCTGGCATGGCACGCCATGGATGCACAAGGGCTGCCCCATCTATTGTTGTGTTGCAGCTGATGTGTGCCTTACTGGGGAAATTCATTATGTGGTGTCCCAGCCTAGTGCACTCAATTGTTGTATAACTAGAGTGGCGTGCATGTAATGGGCCAGACCAGGACCCTTAGTAGTTTTGGTCTTGGCACGGTGCGCCAGCAGTGTGCTTGCAAAACCCGGATGAAATTTTTTATCCTTTACTATGCACGACAATTGATGTCTTTTGGGCTACCTCTCGATATTCCTACAGATTAAACACCCACTATTAGATCAATGGTGGGTTGCCTCCTATCCAACTCCTTAGTTTTGGTTAAGGTAGAACTCTTCTTTTTTATATTTTTCAGTTTTCTATCTAATTTTATCGTTTTAACATAGATCCTAGTAGTTAAAATGCTTGAATTTAAAATAGGCCGCAATAAAATAAAAAGACCTTATTATTACAAATATTCACAGTTTGCCTCCCATGGAGCGCCTGGCTTAATATTAAAACTCGACTCATTTTGTGGATCATTCATCATTTAGCCCACAGACTTCTCTATCTCAAACTGCGTCCTTACCAAAGTAGTGCTTGACACATTTCCCATTTACCAAGAAGTTTGTTGAGTCCTTTATTTTAAGCTCCACCACACCATATTGAATCTTCCTCACTACGTCGAATGGCTGACTATAATTAGACTTTAGTTTAACTGGAAATAATCTAAGTCTAGAATTGAAAAGCAATACATGTTGGTCTGGTGCAAATGTGCGAGTGACTATGTGCTGGTCATGCCACCTCCTAGAATTTTTTTTCTTAAGCTTTACATTTTCGTAAGCATGGAGCCTAAAATCATCACATTCGTGAAGTTGTCATTCTCTCTTCTTTGCGAGTAGCTCTTGGTCAAGATTTAGCTTCTTAATTCCCTAATTTGCTTGATGCTCTAATTCTTCTAGAAGATGGCATGCTTTACCAAACACCATGTGATAGGGAAAAGTCCCTATGGGCGTCTTGTATGCTGTTTTATATGACATAATGCATCGTCCATTTTCACAGCCCAATCCTTCCTTTGTGCATTTAACAGTTTCTGTAGTATCTACTTCACCTCTTGGTTGGACATTTCCACTTTGCCACTAGTCTCTGGGTGGTATGATGCAGCCACCTTATGATGAAATTCATACTTAGCCAAAAGATTCTTCACTAAATGGTTAATGAAGTGCTTTCCTCCATCGCTAACAATGGCTCTCAGAGTACCAAATCTAGTGAAAATGTTCATTTTCATGAATTTTATGACCACCTTGGAATCATTGATTGGAAGGGCTAAAGCCTCAACCCACTTAGAAACATAATCTACCGCCATTAGAATGTATTGGCTTCCATCGGACGTTGGGAATAAGCCCATGAAGTCAATTACCCACGCATCAAAGATTTATACCTCAAGAATATTATTAAGTGGCATCTCATGTCTTTTTGAGATCGTATCTAACCTATAACGTTGAACACACTCTTTTACATAGAGCATAACATCTTTTAATAATGTGAGAAAAAAGAATATTGATTGCAATACCTTGTGGGTCGTGCTCTCTCCTCCATAATAACCTCCATATGGTGATGTGTGAAAACTCTCTAGTACCTGCTTGACCTCATTCTCTGGAATGCAACATCTAACCACTCTACCTACCCCTTACTTAAAAAGAAGGGTTCATCCCAAATGTAAAACCTTGAATCATGCTTTAGCTTCTTGTTTTGTGGAGTGGTTGCATCCGGTGGAAACACTGCACTCACCGACAAGTTCACTAAATCTGCATTCTAGGGCACTTGAGTGATATCAAGGGCCATCAACTACTCAATTTGAAACTCTTCAAAAATTTTTCCTCCACTGTGCATATGAGATATGTCCTCCAACCTTGAAAGATGATCAACAATTTGGTTTTTTGTGTGTTTTGTATCTTTGATTTCATGGTAAAACTCTTGGAGAAGCAATATTCACCGAATGATCCTTGGTTTAACATCCTTCATATTGAATAGGTACCTAATAGTTTCATGGTTAGTGAAAACAATAGCTTTGTTACCTACCAAATACTGTATGAACTTGTCGAAGGCGAACACTAGGGCTAACATCTCTTTCTCAGTCACTATGTAATTAGCTTGTGTCGAATCAAGGGGTCTTTCTAGCATAGTATACTATATGGAACACCTTCTCTTCCTTTTTCTTAACAATACACCGAATGCTACAGCACCACATATGAGTTCAAACGGTAGCTCCCAATTTAGAGAAATTATGATTGGCACTTCAATTAAGTTCTTCTTCACCACCTCTAACGCTTTGACACAATTTTCATCGAATTCAAATTTCACCTCCTTCTCCAAGAGGCTACACATAGGTATGGTAGTCTTGGAGAAATCCTTGATTATTCTTTTGTAAAATCCTACATGCAAAAGAAAACTTCTCACTGTTTTGATAGAAACCGGAGGTGGCAGCTTCTCTATTACTTTAAGTTTCACCTTGTCAACATCTAACCCATGCTTTGACACTTTGAGAACTAGAACTATCCCTTCTCAAGCCATGAAATGGCATTTTTTCCATATCATGCTTGTGTAGGCATACCTCAAAAGAATCCGCAAAGACTAAGAAGTCGTCCATGAACACCTCTACAAAGTCCTCCACCATGCTGTTAAAAATAGACATCATGCACCATTGGAAACTGGCAAGCGCATTGCAACGTCCAAACGGCATACTCTTGAAAGCACACGTGCCATAAGGCCAGGTGAAGGTAGTCTTTTCTTGATCTTCTGGTACAATCATAATCTGGTTGTATCCGAAATACCCATATAGGAGGCAATAGAACTCTTGTAATGCTAACTTATCAAGCATTTAATCAATGAAGGGGACTGGTTAGTGATCTTTCCTCGTGGTCTCATTCATCTTTTGATAATACATGCAAATCCTCCAACCAGAAACAATCTTTATTGGGATAAACTCATTCTTCTCGTTCTTCACCACTGTCATATCTCATTTCTTTGGCACACACTAAACAAGACTCACCCATTTACTGTTGGAGATTAGGTACATGATTCCACCATCTAATGACTTGATCAGTTCCTACCTCACAACTTCTTTCACCAAAGAATGTAGTCTATATTGATGTTGTGCTCTTTCTTTATATCCGTCCTCCATATAGATTTTGTACATACACAATGTAGGACTAAACCCTATGTTAGACATCTGCCACCCAAAGTCTTTCTTTCTTCTTTTCAAACTCATCAATGGCGCATCAAGCTGTACTTTTGATAACTCTAAAGAAACTATCATGGTAAGTTTTCATTGTGTCCCAAAAATGCATACCTCAAGTGCATAGGAAAAGATTTCATCTGTAAGTTGAGTGCTTCCTCAATTGAGGCTTGAGTGGAGGAACCAATATTTGATCTAACGGATCAAATTTTCCCTTTGGATTCCCACAAGTGCTACATCAAGAAATCTGGCCAATTCTTGTGTTTCTGCATCCCCAAAAGTGTCATGATGAACAAATACTCTTTCTTATAGATCTCTTGAAGCAATATAATAAGATTCGGAAGCTATATCAATAACAGTGATGGCACACAAGATCTCATAGACAATTTGAAATTTCATGGCCCGATAAACATGAAAGACCACTACATTTTCATGGGCTATCATGGCCAATTGCCTTACCGCAACATCAATCAATGATCGCCCTGTGTCCAAGAAACTTCTTCCCTAAACAAATGGTACTTATGGATCAGGTTCAGAGTTTAGCACCACAAAGTCCAAATGGAAAATCAATGAACCAACTTGCACCAACACATCTTCTACCACCCCTTCTGGTCTTGCAACTGATCGATCAACAGGCTTTAGGATTATGGTGATTACTTTTAGTATTTCTAAACCGAGTTTGTCATATAATGATGAAGGCATGTGATTTATTCTCGCACCAAGATCCCATAATTTGTGGGCATGAGCACTTTGTCCTATAGTAATTGGCATCTTGAAGCTACCCGAATCATTCAACTTGATGGGCAGTCTGTTTTGGATACTAGAATTGAACTCTTTAGTAAGTGCCACAATCTCATACTCTGTCAACCTCCCCTTGTTCACCCCAATCTCCTTTACATACTTGGTGTATTGGAGATTCCCTACAATAGATCACCAAGAGGCATATTAATGTGAACTTGCTTAAGGAGTGAGAAAAACTTACCAAAACATTCATCCCTGCTCTACTTTTAAAATTTATGTGGGAATTGAGGAGGTGGTTGAACTTTAGGTGTAGTACTATCTTCATTTGATCTTTAGACAACTTCACAACTCTTCATTTCCCCACTCACTGCCTTAGTATTTCTCTTCTTTGGAATTAGCTCTTCTAACTGCAACCCACTGTGAGTACCTGCAATTTCAACCTGCCACGTATTAGGATCAGTATTGCTAGGCAAGCCTCCTTGAAAAAGTGAATTTTGAGCACTAGAAAATTGCCCAAACTACATTTCCAAGTTTTTGGTGGCTAACTGGTTGTTTCGTAGAATTGCAGCCATTTTATCCATATTTTTACTTGCTCTTGCCTGTTCTGCCATATTTTTAAACATCTCTTTAGTTCTCATGTTTCCTAGTTTGCCACCTTGATTACTACCATGACCCTAGTGTTGATA
This sequence comes from Solanum appendiculatum, assembly GCA_018342035.1. NCBI lineage: Eukaryota > Viridiplantae > Streptophyta > Magnoliopsida > Solanales > Solanaceae > Solanum > Solanum appendiculatum. Next base: position 27,934 of record JAGDQO010000550.1, on the reverse strand, counting down.
ATTCTACCCATTACCTTGGGGTCGGTATTGATTCTTCCCTTGTATCTGATTTTTTTTGGTTACCTCCCTGTGAGAAGTTTTGTCATTCCTCTAGCTTGAGTTATTAGTGTTTCTATAATTTGAAGCCGCCACGACCCAAAATACACCTAGACCTGACATGGTGTATAAGATCCCGAGAGGCTCTACACAAGCTACATGACATACATACACAACATCATAGACAAAAGTAGAGTAGGTAAAGTAATATCTTACTATGAAAGGAACAGAAGTGCAGAATATACTAAGTCTTCACAAGCCAATCTAATACATCAACAAAGACTGGTTGGGACGTAACCCATACACCACATATAATGCTTCAAAAATAAAAGGAAAATCAATAAAAGTCTTCATGGTCTCGCCCTTTAATATGACGAGTCACCAATCCACCAGAAAAAGTAGTGCAGGCTAGCCACGAGCTGGAGGAGAAAGATCGTTGGATCCTACATTTGGAAGCAATGTAGGCACAAGTATGCATTAGTATATGGAATGTACTAAGTATAAGGGATATTTATAATAGCATAAAATTTGATTATCAGAGGACATAAAGGGAAACATGATATGCTTGACCAAGCTAAAACATAGTAAAACTCTTTAAAGAAGAATCATAAATCATGAACATGGTCAATGCATCTTAAAATCGTAATGAAAGCTTCATAAACCCTTCAAGGTAACTTAGTTTATTTTGTGAGATATTTACGATTAACCAACATAGACCATGTGACATATAAAATGGAATCCGTTGTCTTGATCCCATACAAAAAAGAGATGCCCTACTTGCCAATGTAAGGGCCATGAACATTTACCTTAGGTTGATCCACTAGCTATGTCTTTCTAAGACAATCCTACGGGGACACGTAGTTAGGGACAAGACGAGTGCTACTAGAGACCCGGCCTCTACTAAGAGGAGACCCTCCATCTCAATATCCTCTCGGTGCTAAGTTAATATCCCAATAGAATAGTCATTTTCATAGATATATCATCATAGAAGGACAAGCACAATTAAGTTACTAATCTAAGCTTAAAACACCATAGAGTAGCTCGTTAAATAATGAATCATGCACGTGTGAGAAAACCGTTCACTAAAAAATAATCCCTTATACGTGAGAAAACCTTTCACAATTTCATTTATGCTCATCTTAAAGAAACCTTTAGACCATAAAACATCTTTTCATAGATTAGGTATAAACTTTAATAGATCCTCATTGATTAATTCATAGCTTTCTTTCATTATCTCAAATCTCAATAAACTCAAAAAGAAAATCATAAACAATGCATGGGTCCATATGAAATAAATTGAAAACCATGTTATTGGATCAAATTAATCATAAGAAGACCAAAATCAAACAATTTAATCATAACAATGAAGACCAATCAAAAACTGGATAAAAACCTATTCAATTTTAATGAAATTGAATTCGAAGAATTGAGATCTTTTGGGACTCAATGGGTGAATACAACCCATTGATGAATTCCCACATACCCTGATGATCTAAGTGCAAAAGCAATGGAGGAAAAAAGAAACTTGATGCTTGAAGCCTAGAAGCTTGAGAGGATTTTGAGAGGATGAATTTGGATGGAATTTTTGAATTTGAGAGGATGATAGGGTTTGGATAGATTTAGGAACAGAAGGGTAGTTAAAAGACATACAATTAGGGTGAAAATGACATAGTATAGGCTTTAAATGCATATGAAAAAAACCAAATACCATTCACAAATACCTGTCGAACATTCCTACCGGTTGGTCCTACGGTATGTAGATCTTTTTATGGCCCGTACTGGTTAACTTTATAACAAAATTTAGAAACCCAAAGTTCCTTCAACTTCCCATAAGACAATTCAATGAGTCGTCGACCTTTCTATGGAATGTAGACCTCATCCGTAGTCCTCAAGTTCAAGTCCAAAATGTCACTCTAAGTCTGAATAACTTCTACAGAGCCATCCTACGTCCCGTCAACCTTCCTACGGCTCGTCCTTGCTATTCATAGATCAAACTTCAGAAACTTGAATTTCCTAAATCTCAAATCAGTTCCTTCGGATGCCATATACCACCCATAGATGCTTCTACAAACTATAGATGGGTCTCGTAGACCTGAGGCAGTGGACAAAATTGAGACCTTATCTTTCCAATTTCAAAGGTGTTAAAATATCTCTCTATTGGGAACATTCATCCTCGAATGAGACCTAAGCTAGCATGAATAGAGTAGGAGGTAAATGAAAACCCCAACATGAATGCAAATCTCATAAACATGGAGAATCACTCCAAACTAAATCATAACATTAAAAATCAAGCATTTCATTAACATACAGGCATATGAAAACATGAGAATGACAAAAATGCATGAATCTGAAAGAATGAAACATGATGAGGTAATACCTCAAGCTAGGGTAGGAGCGGAGGAAAAGAGGTGAGGATATCAAGACATCATTTCAGCTTTTACCTCCAAAGTAGAATCCTCAACTAATTGATTTCTCCAAAGAACTTTCACGGAAGTGACTTCCTTATTTCTCAACTTTCAGACATGTCGGTCTAAAATCTCAACCAAAACTTCTTCATAGGAAAGGTTTTCTTTAACTCCCAAATCTTCTAAAGGCACTATGGATGTCGGATCTCTAACACACTTCTTCAACAAAGAGACATGGAATATCGGATATACCGATGCTAAATCATTAGGTAACTCATGTTAATAAGCAACTTTGCCAATACACCTGGAAATATGATATGGACCCACATAATGGGGAATAAGCTTCCCTTTCTTTGCAAATCTCATCACATCCTTCATGGTGAAATTTTCAAATAGACCCAATCATTAACATCAAACTCAAGCTCTCTTCTACTAATGTCGGCATAAAACTTTTTTTGGCTTTGATCAATTTTCAAACATTCACCAATGATTTGAACCTTTTCCATAGCCTCATGAACCAACTCAGGCCCTATCAAAGCAATTTAGCCAACCTCAAACCAACCAATAGGAGACATACACATCCTACCATAAAGAGCCTCAAACGATGCCATCCCAATGCTAGAATGATAACTATTATTATAATCAAACTCAATCAAAGGAAAATTATCATCCCAATTATCGTTGAAATCAATCACACAAGCTCTTAATATATCTTCTAAAGTCTAAATGGTACGCTCAGCTTCTCCATCAGTTTGAGGGTTATAAGTCGTGCTAACTTTCACTTGGGTACCAAGACCTTTCTGAAATCACTTCCAAAACTAAGATGTAAATTGAGTTTCATGATCGGAGATAATTAACAAAGGCACTGAATCAGAACTTACCATTTCTCAGTTATAAATATGGGCATACTCCTCTGCTGAAAATGAAGTCTTAACAAGAAAAGAGTGAGCCGATTTCAACATTTGGTTCACCATAACCCAAATCGAGTCAAATTAACGCCGAGTATGAGATAAACCTGTAATACATAGCATATTCAAATCTTCTTATTTCCATGTACAAATACTAACATTTTGAGCCAAACCTCCCATTGTCTAATTTTCAATCTTCACTTGTTGAAAAGTCAAATATTTAGCCACAAATTCTGCACTATCCTTCTTCATCCTATTCAACCAATAGACCTCCCACAAGTCGCAGTACATCTCAGTGGCTCTCAGGGGAATAGAATAACAAGAACTGTGAACTTTTGTCAAAATTTTAGTCTTCAACTCATCAATATTCGTAACACACAACCGACCTTGGTATCAAAGGACACCATCTCCCCTTTGGGATATAGCATCAATGGTTTTCTCAGAAACTGACTACTTCAAGTCAACTAATATCGCATCAAGATCTTGCTTAGCCTTCACATCCGATATAAAAGACGATTCCAATCTACTATGAACAACTACACCACCTTCACTAGAGTCAACTAAATGAACACCCAATCGGGCCAATCTATGAACATCACAAACTATCACTTTCTTATCATTCTGTACATGAGCAACACACCCTATTGATAGGACACTCATGTCGTAATCTTTCAATATAGGACACTCATCGCCACCGCATTTGCTTTTCCAAGATAGTACAGGACACACATGTCGTAATCTTTCAATAGCTCAAGCAATATCCTTTGGCAAGGATTCAAATAATTTTCAGTGAACACATATTTCAAACTTTTGTGGTCGACAAACACATCTACATGAACACCATATAAGTAATCCCTCAAAATCTTTAGGGCAAACAATACCGCTGCTAACTCCAAATCATGAGTTTGATTATTCTTTTCATGCACTTTCAATTGCCTTGAAGCATAAGAAATGAGTTTCCCATGTTGCATCAAAACGAAACTAAGACCAATCTGTGAAACATCACAATATACTGTAAAATCATCCGATCCTTCTTGTAATGTCAAAATAGGGACTGAAGTAAGTGTATCCTTCCACTCTTGGAAAATCATCTCACAAGCTTTCAACCATTGGAATTAACCCTCTCTTGAGTCAATATAGTAAATGGTTAAGCTGTAGAGGAAAATCCTTCTACAAATCTTCTATAGTAATTGGAAAACCCATGAAACTCCAAATATCTAAAGAGGACAAAGGTCTAGGAAAAATCTTAACTGCCTCAGTTTTCTTAGGATCTATTTGAATACCCTCACAAAAAAAATATATAGCAAAGGAAAGCTACAGACTTCAACCCAAGCTCACACTTGATAAACTTAGCATACAATTCCTAATCTTTGAGAATTTACAATACAATCCTCAAATGATCAACATGCTCACCCTCACTCCATTAGTAAATCAAAATATCATCAATAAATACAATCACAAATATGTCATGATATTGCATAAAGACCCTATTGATCAAATCCATAATCGTCGTCGGGGAATTAGTCAAACCAAAAGATGTCACTAAAAACTCATAGTGACCATACCGAGTTCGAAAAGTCATCTTCAGGATGTCACTTTTCTTCACCCTCAATTGGTGACAACCCGATCGAAGGTCAATGTGAGATAAGTAACTCGCTCCTTGGAGATGATCAAACAAATAATCTATCCTTGGAATAGGATACTTATTCTTAATAGTGACCTTATTCAATTGCCAATAGTCAATACACATTCAGAGGGAACCATCCTTCTATCAAACAAATAACATCGGAGCACTCCAAGGAGATATACTCGGTCAAATAAAGCCCTTGTCCAACCATTCCGCCAATTATTCCTTCAACTCCTTATTTTTTTGTCATGGACATACGATAAGGAGGAACAAAAGTAGGTTGCGTATCTAGGAGAAGGTCAATACCAAAGTCTATTTCCCTTTCAAGATGAAATCTGTGAATATTATAGGGAGACACTTTCAGAAACTCATTTACAATCAGAACTGATTCAAGAGTAGGGGTTTCGAAATCTATATCACTAACCCGAACAAGATGACGAATGCAACCCTTAGAAATCATTTTCCTAGCCTTTCGGCAAGATATGAAGTAATCTTTAAGGGCATAATTTCCCCCTTCCCATGAAATTATATGTTCATTCGGAACCTTAAACACGACCGATCGGGTCCTACAATCAATGGAAGCAGAAGACACATGAAGCCAATCCATCCTAAGTATAACATCAAAATATAACATATCAAGCTCTACAAGATCAATATGAGTAACTCTACAAGAAATAGAAATTGGGCAATTTCTATAAACTATTTTAGTAACAATTGAATCACCAATGGGAGTAGAGAAATAAAAGGGATTAGAAAGGATTTCGAGACCAACATCAAATCTCATTGACATAAAATCTATTTTGCTTCGGAGAACCTGAACCGGAAGAACTAGTCTGAGCTTGGCTACAATCCCTTCCCTTAGCCACAAGCAATTGGCAATCTGTCATCTTATGACCACTCTTTCAATAATTAAAGCAACCATCCGTACCGGCAAACATTGGCCATCATGTTTCTTACCACATCTTGTGCAAGTAGGCACCAAAGATCCACCACTATTTCTACCTTGAGTCTTAGGGTTAGACAACATATGCTGGTTGAACTTAGAAGTCTGAACATTAGAAGATCCTTGATTGGAAAACTTTTATTTGAATTTAGAGCGACCTTGTGCACCGGATCTTGAATGTGAAAAGTCACTATCATCGGTCTTTGCCTTCTTGGACTCTCTTTCCATTTCCTTGAGATTTTCCTCTTCAATTTTTTGGGCGTCTACAATCAAATAGAAAATATCCATCTCCTTAATTAGCATGGCGATACGACACTCCTTGACAACCATTTCGGTCTCAACTGACACAAACTTAGTCATTCTTGCACTAGAGTGTACAACCAAAACTTTAGCATACTTAGTCAATTGAGGGATCTTCAAAGAATACACTTTCACACTCATATTTCTTTGATAGAGAATAATGAACTCAAAGACTTGTGCCTCCCTCATCTCAAGAGGAAAGAAACGATCAAGAAAAGCTCCTTTGAATTTCTCCCAATGAAGAGGACCAGCATCAACAACCCTTTCACCATTCCATTGTTCAAAAAAAATTTGAGCAACACTCTTTAGTTGAAAATTGGCCAACTCCACCTTCTCAACTGTAGACAATCCCATAATTCCCACTATATTATAAACATCATCAATGAACTCTTGAGGATCCTCGTAAACCTTGGAACCATGGAACTCCAGTAGATTTACTCTTGTGAAGTCACTTATCCTTGTCTCTTGTTAAACTAACATTTGGGTTTACAGGAGTGAAAGCTTCTCTATTTGATTGTTCCAACATAGCTTGAGAAAAATGAAAAGTGGCTCAGAATTTGGCATGAGTCATTTTCTTGGCCAAAGGATCAACCAAAAGTTGAGGAACCTAGGGCACCATGTTCTAACCCGCATTCCTTCTCACATAACTCTCTTCGAGGTGCCATATCCTGAAAATCATCAGACAAGATTTAGGAGAGAGGTCTTTATAGAGATAGACTCTATGGCATGATTTTAGAGTGATGAAATAAGTGAAGTTTCCTAAATATTTTTTAACTTACTTTTCATAAATGTGGCGTGCTTCACACTTATTGCCAGAACCCAAAATACACCCTAGATGTGATATGGCTTATCAGACCCCGAGAGGCCCTAATCATAGTCTTGGCAAGTTGTTCTAAACATCTCAAGAAGTGTTCGGCACACAACCCGTACACCACGTACGAAAGTAAAGTAAATGTGTCATGACATAAGGACTCACCAACTCTCCAACTTCAAATGGTAAAGCCAATTAGCCACGAACGAGAGGAGGAAGATTGTCAGACCATTCATTAGTCAAAAAAATATAGGCACAAGTATGCATTAGTACATGTAATGTACTGAGTATGAGGGATATTCATGAAAACATAAAACATGAACAATTAGGGGACATAATCAAAAACATGATATGCATGACGAAGCTAAACACCAGAAATCATTTAATGAAAAATCATAAATCATGAACATGGTCAATGCATATTAAATCACAAGTAAAGCTTCTTAAAAATTGTTGAAAGTCATTTAGTTTATTTGGTGGGATATTAGCTTTAACCAAAAATAGACCATGCGAGCTATAGAGTGTAATCCGATTTAACTCCCACATCGAGAAGAGAGAGTCTACTTGCTAAGGTAGAACTCTGTATCATGATTCATATGGTATTTGTGGATCGACTAGCAAGGTCATTTAAGACAATCCTATGGGGTACATAGTTTGGAACTAGAAGTTGCTACTAGAGGCTATCCTATTTGAGCATCCACCTCAAAGTTCTCTCAGTGCTAAGTTAAATCAAAACGGAATAGTCAATTTCATAATCATCATATCATACACGGAAGAGCACAATTAAGTTACTAATTCAAGCTTAAAATATCATATAGTAGCTCATTAAATCTTGAATCTAGCATATGTGAGAAAACCATTTACCAAATTATGATTCATTAATATCTCAGAAAATCCTTTCACAATTTCATTGATGCACATCTCAAAGCCTCCTAATTCATTAATGTGTTCCTTTTAATAAATCATGCATAACTTCATGAAACCATTAATCATCGATTCATAGTTTCATCATTAATTCAAATATTGTAGGGTTCATAGTAAAAATTCATGATCAATGCATAGGTTCATGTGAAAACAATAGGAAAGCATGTAATTGAGTCAAAGCAATCATAATAAGTTCAAAATAAAACAATTGAATCAGAGAAATTAGAACTCTTGAGCAATTGAATGAAAGCCCAATCAATTTTGGAGAAATTGAACTTTGGGGAATTTAGAAACCTTGGGGCTCAATGGGTGAATAGAACCCATTGATGAAATCCTACATACCTTGATCATGAAGCCCAAAGCAATGGAGGAATTGGAGACATGAAAACTTGAAGAACCCTAGAATCCCTCGTGAGCCACGGAGAGAAAAACATGAGAGGAAATTTTGGGGATTTTTAAGGAATGAAAGGGAATGGGTAGTTTCTTAGGAGTAATATCAGTTATAAGGCCTCTTTTATAGGCAAAATGATGTAGTTTAGGAATTAGAATGGTAGGAAAAGATCCAAATAACCATAACATAAAACTGTAAAATAGTCATATGGTTGTGACCTACGGTCTGTTGAACTTCTTCGGTCTGTACTGGTCAATCGTAGAACCAACTTCAGAAACCCACGAGACCTTTCTATGGTCCGTAGACCGTAGAACCCAAGTTTAAGTCAAAAATTTTACCAAGTTTGGAACCTTCCTACAGAACACATCTATGACTCGTCAACCTTCCTACAGTTTGTCATGTTCATCCGTAGGTCAAACTTTAGAAACTTAAAATTCAAAAAAATTATGTCTATGTCTATCACTTCCTTCCTACGTTCTGTAGGTTGAACTTGTAGAACATGGTACAGTGCCAAAAATCTATTTTTCCCCTCATTTTTGACTTTCTAACTTCCGAGGAGTTCTAATATCTCGCCCTTGGGAACATTCATCTCCGAATAGGACTCAAGCTAGGTGAATAGAGTAGGATAGAAACTAATCATCCAATATGAATGCAAATCTCGTCAAAATGCACACTAATATATTTAATCACTCCAATCTAAATCATAGCATCAAAAATCAAGTCTTTTATGAATATGCATGCATATGGAAACATGAGAAAGACTAAAACGCATAAATTTGAAAGCATGAACCATGAGGAACTAATACCTCAAGCTAGAATAGGAGCGGAGGGAAATAGATGAGGATATCGAGATATCATATCGGCTTCTGCCTCCCAATTAGGATCCTCAACCTAATGATTCCTCCATAGAAATTTAATGGAGGTAACTTCTTTATTTCGTAACTTTTGAACCTGTCGGTCGAAAATCTCAACCGGAACCTTCTCATAAGAAAGATTTTCTTTAACTCCTAAACCTTCCAAAGGTACTATGGATGTTGGATCTCAAGCACACTTCTTGAACAAAGAGACATGGAATACCGGATGTACCGATGCTAACTCATTAGGCAACTCAAGTTCATAAGCAACTTTTCCTATATGCCTCAAGATCTTATATGGGCCCACATAGCAGAGACTAAGCTTCTTTTTCTTTCCAAACCTCATTACACCCTTTATGGGTGAATTTTCAAGTAGACCCAATCATCAACTTCAAACTTAAACTCTCTATTTGTAACATCGGCATAAGACTTTTGTCGACTTTTAGCCATTTTCAACCTTTTACGAATAATCAAACATTTTCCATAGCCTTATGCACCAACTCGGGCCTTTTCATAGTAACCTCATAAACTTCAAACAAACAAATAGGAGACCGACACATCCTACCATATAGAGCCTCAAACGGTGCAATCCCAATGCTGGAATGATAGCTATTACCGCAAGAAAACTCAATCAAATCCAAATGATCATCCCAATTACCCTTGAAGTCAATCACACAAGCTCTTAGCATATCTTCTAAATTCTGAATGGTATGTTTGGCTTGTCCATCGGTCTGAGGATAAAAACCAGTGCTGAGATTCACTTGAGTACCAAGACCTTTCTGAAACGAATTCCAAAACTGCTATTTAAATTTAGAACCATGATCAGAGATAATGGACAAGGGAAGTCCATGCAACCTTACCATTTCCTGAATATAAAAGCTTTGCATACTCTTCTGCTAAACATACAGTCTTAACGGGAAGAAAGTGAACTAATTTTATCATTTGGTCCACAATAACCCTAATCGAATCAAACAGATGAGGTGTACGACGTAAACCCTTAATGAACTCCATCTTCAAATCTTCTCACTTCCATGTAGGAATACTAATACTTTGACCCAAATTACCCGGTTTCTTATGCTCAACTTTCAGTTGTTGACAATTCAGACATTTTGCCACAGATTTTGCAATATCATTCTCCATTCCATTCCACCAATAGACTAACTTCATATCACAGTGCATCTTTGTGGCTCCCGAGTGAAAAGAATATCAAGAACTATGCGATTTTGTCAAAATTTGATTTCTCAACTCATCAATATTTAAAATACATAACTGACCTTGACATCGAAGGACGCCAATCCCCATTTGGAGAAAGCCTCAATTGGGTTTTTGGAAACAGACTTCTTAAAGTCATCTAACACCCTATCGAGATCTTTCTTCGCCTTCACATCCAATACAAAAGATTATTTGGAACCATTGTGAACAATTATACCACATTCATTAAAATCAACCAAACGAACACCCTTTTGGGCCAACTTATGAACATCAATGACTAAATCCTGCTTATCATCCTCAACAAGAGCAACATTTCCCATTGATGGTCGACTAAGAGCATCCGCCACCACATTTACCTTACCGAGATGATATAGGACACTCATGTCATAATCTTTGAATAACTCAAGCTAACATTTTTGATGAATATTCAAATCCTTTTGAGTGAACACATACTTCAAGCTCTTGGGGTCGGTAAACACATATACATGAACACCAAATAAATAATGTCTCCAAATCTTTAACAAAAACACTACCGCCGCTAACTCCAAATCATGAGCCAGATAATTCTTCTCTAGCACATTCAATTGCCTTGAAACATAAGCAATTACTTTCCCATGTTACATTAAAACACAACCAAGACAAATCTGTGAAGCATCGCAATAAACCAAAAAACCATCCGATCCTTTCGATAGTGTAAGATAGAGGCTGAAGTGAATCTATCCTTCTACTCTTTGAAACTCTTCTCACAAGCTTCCAACCATAGGAATTTGACCTATTTTTGAGTCAATGTTGTCAAAGGCGAAGCAATAGAGTAAAATCCTTCCACAAATCTTCTATAGAAACTGACCAAACCCAGCAAACTTTGTTTGTTTTAAGCAGACAATGGTCTAGGCCTACTCTTAACCACCTTCGTTTACCTAGGATCGACATGAATACTTTCACTAGAGAAAATATGGCCAATAAAGGCAAAAGACCTTAACAAAAACTCACATTTTCTAAACTAAGCATACAACTCACGATCCTTGAGAATTTGCAACACAATCCTCAAATGTTCAACATATGCATCCTCACTCCATGAGTAAATCAAAATATCATCAATAAACAAAATCACAAACACGTCAAGATATTGCTCAAATACCTTGTTCATAAAATATATGAACTCCACCGGGGCATTAGTCAAACTGAAAGACATCACAAAAAATTCATAATGACCATACTGAGTTTGGAAAGTCATTTTTTGGATGTCTCTCTCCTTCACCCTAAATTTGTGATAGCTCGACCGAAGGTCAATCTTAGAGAAGTAACACGTTCCTTGGAGTTGATCAAGCAAATCATCTATCCTTGGAGTAGGATACAATTTATTAATAATAACCTTATTCAATTGCTGATTGTAAATGCACATTCAGATGGAACCATCCTTCTTTTGAACAAACAACACTTGAGCACCCCACGGAGAGATACGGTCTAATAAAACCCTTATAAAAAAAATCATTCAATTGATCCTTAAACTCTTTTAGTTCAGCCAGGGCCATACGATAGGGAGGAATAGAGATAGGCTGCATATTTATGAGAAGGTCAATACCAAAGTCTATTTCCCTTTCAGGAGGAATAAAAGGAAGATCTTCGGGAAAAACTTCCAAAAACTCGTTTACAATCGGAACTGACTCAAGAGTAGGGATTTTAGAGTTTGTATGCCTAACCTGAACTAGATGATAAATGCAAGTCTAAGAAATCATTTTCCTAGCCTTGAGACAAAAAATGAACTTACCCTTAAGAATAGAATTTCCCCCTTCCCATGACATGCTAGGTTTCTTCGCAACCTTGAATGTGACAAATTGGACCCTACAATCTATTCATACATAATATGGAAGAAGCCAATCCATCCCGAGAATAACATCAAAATCCAACATATAAAGCTCTAAAATATCACCACGAGTGACTCTATAAGAAACGGAAAGAGTACAATTTCTATAAACTATTTTAGCAATGATAGAATCACCAACGAGAGTACAAACATGAAAGGGTTACAAATAATTTCGGGACCAACATCTAATATCTTTCCCACATAAAGAGTAACAAAAAATAACGTAGCACCCGGACAAAGTAAGGCATAAACATCAAGGTGAAAGACTTTCAACATAACGGTCACCGCATCCATAGAACCCTCGTGATCTTATCGAGTCTGAAGAGCATAGAACCTATTCTAACAAGGAGTACTCGAACCAAAATAACTAGGCTGAGCTTACTTACCGTCCTTACCCTTGCTAGTATTCAATGGAAAATCTTTCACTTTATGGCCACTCTTTCCTCAACTAAAGAAACTATCTGTACCAGCCAAACATTTGTCATCATGTTTCTTACAACACATTGAGCAACCAGGAATATAAGATCCATTTCCACCACTTCATTGAGGCTTAGGGTTAGACACCCTATCTTTGTTAAACTTAGGAGTCGAAACATTAGCAGATCCTTGACCGAAAAACTTTTGTCGGAATTTAGAATGACCTTGTCCACCGGACCTAGAATAAGAAAAGTCACCATCACCGATGCTTGCACTCTTTGACTGTCTTGCCCTTTCCTTGAGCATTTCCTCTTCAATTCGTTGGGCATAAATCAACAAATGGGAGATATCCATCTCCTTAATCAACATGGTGGTACGACAGTCCTTGACAACCAAGTCAGACACACCCGACACAAATTTTCTCATCCTTTCCCTAGAGTTCGGCAGCCATAGTTTAAGCATACTTAGCCAATTGAGTGATTTTTAAAGCATACTCCTTCAAAGTCATATTTCCTTTACAGAGATTAATGAACTCAAGCACATTTGCCTCCCTCATCTCAAGAGGAAAGAAACAATCAAGAAAATCTCCTTTAAATTTCTCCCAATCAAGAGGACCCACATCAACCACCTTATCACTTTTTCATTGTTCGAAGAAAATTTAGCAACACCCTTGAGTTGATATGCGGCAAACTCTGACTTATCTACCATAGAAAGTCTGATAATTCCCACTATCTTATACACCTCATCAATAAACTCTTCAGAATCCTTATCAACCTTGGAACCATGGAACTTCGAAGGATTCATCTTAGTGAAGTCTCTTATCTTTGTCACCACCGTACCCACATTTGGGTTCATGGGAGAAACAATTTTTTTATTTGCTTGAGCCATCATAGTTTGAGCCAATACTTAGAAAGCAGCTCATAATTCTATATGAGTCACTTGCTCGATTCTAACCCGCATTCATTCTCATATAAGCTCTTTGAGGGGCCATATTCTTAAAAGCATCGGACATGATTTAGGGGAAGAATCTTTATAGAGATAGACTCTATGGCACGACTTTAGAGAAATGAAAGAAGTGAAGTTTCCTAAGTGCTTTGTAGCCTCTTATTCATAAATAAGGCATGCTTCACACTCATGAAAAAGATATTACTCAACGTTGCTTGTCAGACATCCTAGGACCTTTTTCTTAAACCTTGTGCTATGAATACCAAGTTTGTCATGACCCCGAAAAAACTCTAGATGTGAGATGGTGTATAAGACCCCGAGAGGCCCTACACAAGTCAATTGACATTTATAGAATACAATACCATAGAAAAATACAAGAAATAATGCTAACAAATACCATACAAATAAAAGAGTTTTGACATAAATCAGAAGTCTAATAATAGTCTCCACAAGTCATTCTAAGCATCTCAAGAAGTGGTCAGAATGTAACATGTACACCACGTACAAGATCCAAAAACAAAAAACATACGAAAGCAAAGTAAATGCGTCATGGTCCTTTGAAAGTAAGGACTCACCGACTCTTGAACTCCAAATGGTCAAGCCAACAAGCCACGAACGGAAGGAGGAAGATCATCAAACCCTACATTGGTGAAATAATGTAAGCACAAATATATATTATTACATGGAGTGTACTAAGTATGAGGGATATGCATGAAAACATGAAACATGATAAATAAGGGAACATAATAGAAAACATAACATGCATGACCAAGCTAAACATAATGAAATCATTTAATGAAGAATCGTAAATGAAAAACATCGTCAATGCATATTAAATAATAAGGAAAGCATCACAAAAACCTTTGAACGTCATTTAGTTCATTTTGTGGGATATAAACTTTAACTGACAATAAACCATGCGAGCTATAACATGAAATTCGATGTAACTCCCACATCAAGAATGGAGAGTCTACTTGCCAAGGTAGAACTCTATATCATGAATCATATGCTATTTGTGGATCCACTAGCTAGGTCATTTAAAATAATCCTACGGGGGCACGTAGATTGGAACAATAGGTTCCTACTAGAGACTACCCTATTTGAGCCTCCATCTCAATGTTCTCTCAGTGCTAAGTTAAATCCCAACGGAATAGTCAATTTCATAATCATCATATCATACATGGAAGAGCTCAACTAAGTTACTAATCCAAGTTTAAAATATCATAGAGTTGCTTATTTAATCTTGAATCAAGCATATGTCAGAAAACCTTTCTCCAAACAATGATTCCTTAATATGTGAGAAAATCTTTTCACAATTTCATTTATGCTTATGTAAAAGCATCTTGAGTCATAAATGTTTTTCTTTTCATAAATCATGCATAACGTTATGAAAACATGAATCATAGATTTATACTTTCTTCATAAATTCTTGTCTTTTAGGGTTCATAGTAAAAATTGATGATCAATGCATAAGTTCATGTGAAAACTATTGGAAAGAATGTAAATGGGTCAAAGAAATCATAATAAGATAAAAATCAACCAATTGAATCAACAAAATTATAACTCATCAGGAATTGAATAAAAATCCAATAAGTTTTTGAGAAATTGAACTTTGGAGAATTTAGAAACATTAGGGTTCAATGGGTGAATGGAATCCGTTGATGAAACCTTACATACCTTGATCATGAAACCCAAAACAATTGTGGAATTGGAAACTTGAAAATATGAAGAACCCTAGAATCCCTTGTGAGTTTTGGAGAGAAAAACTTAAGAGGAAAAATTTGTGATTTTTGGGGGATGAAAGGGAATGGGTAGTTTCTTAGGAGTTAAATCAGTTGTAGGGCCTCTTTGATAGGCAAAACGACATGTTTAGGAATTCAAAGGCTAGGAAAAGATACAAATAACCTTGACTTAAAACTGCCGAATAGTTCTAAAGTTGTGACCTAGGATCAATAGAACTTCCTATGGTCCGTACAGGTAAACCATAGAATCAACTTTAGAAACCCATTTTTCACCTTACTTTTCACGAGACATTTCTATGGTCCGTTTGAATTTCTATTGTTCATAGACACTATATGTAGAATGCAAGTTTAAGTACAAATTTTCTCCAATTTTTCACCCTACAGTTCATTCTGGTCATCCATAGGTCAAACATCAGAAACTTGAAATTCCAAAAACTTATCTTCTGGTCTACGACTTCCTTGCTACAGCCCGTACGACTCCTTATGGTCCATAGGTTGGACTTGTAGGACCTTCTTCAATGCCAAAAATCTATATTTTCCCCACCCTTTCGACTTTCTAACTTCCGATGTATTACACTTATGAATAAGACTGTACTCAACGCGGCTTGTCAAACATCCTAGAAACTTTTCTAATACAAGATGCTCTAAATTCCAAGTTTGACATGACTCAAAGTATACCCAAGACGTGACATGGTGTTTAAGACCACAAGAGGCTCTACCAAATCCACCTGAAATACATACACAACATCATATACAAAATTAGAGTAGGTAAGGTAATCTCTTATTATGAAAGGAACATAAGTGCATAATACACTAAATCTTGACAAGTCAATCTAATACATCAAAGAATAATGGTTGGGACGCAACCCATACATCACATACAATGTCTCAAAAGTAAAAGACAAAATGAATAAAACTCTTTCAAGTATTGCCCTAAAAGTATGAGGACACACCAATCAACTAAAAAATGAGTCCAGGGTAGCCACGAGTAGGAGGAGGAAGATCGTCGGACCCTACATTTGTAAACAATGTAGGAACAAGTATGCATTGGTACATGTAATGTACTAAGTATGAGGGATATAATTAAAAATGTAAAATATGATCATAAGAGGACATAAGGAAAACATGATATTCATGAATAAGTTAAAAAATAGTAAAACCCTTTAAAGAAGAATCATAAATCATGAACACGGTCAATGCATCTTAAAATCGTAATGAAAGTTTCATAAACCTTTGAAAGTACTTAAGTTTGCTTTGTGGTATATTTACTATTAATCGACATAGATAATGTGAGCTATTACATGGAATCTAGTGTCTTGCTCCCACATCGAAAAGAGATGTCCTGCTTGCTAAGGTAAGGACCATGAACTTCTAGCTTTGGTTGATCCACTAGCTATATCTTTCTAAGACAATCATACGGGGGCTTGTAGTTTGGGACAAGGAGATTTCTATTAGAGACCCGCCCTATACTACCGGGAGAGCCTCCATCCCAATATGCTCTTGGTGAAAAGTAAAAATCCTTATAGAATAGTAATTTTCATAAACATATCATCATTCATGGACAAGAACAATTAAAATACTATTCCAAGATTAAATAATTCATAGAGTAGCTCTTTAAATCATGAATCTTGCATGTGCGAGAAAAGCTTTCACCAAACCATGATCCCTTATATGTGAGAAAACCTTTCACAATTTCATAGATGCTTATCTTAAAGCAACATTTAGATCATAAAACAACTTTTCATAAATCATGGACAAACCTTTGTAGATCATCATTGATATACTCATAGCTTTCCTTCATAAACTCACATCTTCATAATCTCTTAGTCAAAATCACAAACGTAGCATGGGTCCATATGAAATAAATTGGAAAACATCTTATTGGATCAAATTAATCATAAGAAAACAGAAATAAAACAATTGAATCATAAAAAAGAAGACCCACAGTCAATTAGATGAAAACCTAATCAATTTTGATGAAGTTTAATTTGATGAATTGAGATCTTTTGGGACTCAATGGATAAACGGAATCCATTGACGAATTCCCATATACATTGATGATCTAATACAAAAAGAAATGGAGGAAAAAGGAAACTTGAAGTTTGAACCCTAGATTTATCCCTTGAAGCTTGAGAACATTTTGAGGGGATGAATTTGCATGTGTTTTTGGGATTTTAGAGAATGAGAGGGTTTGTGTAGATATAGGAATGGAAGGGAAGCTATAGGACATAAAATTAGGGTAAAAATGAAATAGTATAGGCTTTAAATGCATAAGAAAAGACTCAAATACCCTTAGAAAATAACTATCAAACAGTTCTACAAGTTGGACCTACGGTCTGTAGAACTTTCTACAGCCCATAGTGGTCAACCGTAGAACCAACTTCAGAAACCCAAAATTTCTTCAACTTCCCACAAGAAAATTCTACGAATCGTTGACCTCTCTACTGTCCGTCGAACCCCACCATTGTTCTCATGTTCAAATAAAATATTTCACTAAGTATGAATCACTTCTACGAAACCATCCTACGTCCCGTCAACCTTCCTACAAATCGTCCTAGCTATTCATAGGTCAAACTTCAGAAACTTGAATTTCCCAAATCTCAACTCTGTTCCTATGGATGCCATCTACGCCTGCAGATGCTTGTACTAAGCATAGATGGGTTTTGTAGACCTGAGGCAGTAGCCAAAAATGAGACCTTTCCTTTCTACTTCAATTTTCCAACATCCAAGGTGTTAAATGAGCTCCTCCACCTCTTTGTGCATTCCCAACGGAGTTCATAGAATCTTCATTCAACTCACAATATTCACTCATGTGTTCACCACTATCACAAACTTTGCACAATCATTGAAATTGTTGTATTGAATCACTTGAGCTTGATGTTGCCTTAGTGCCATTTTGTTGAATTAGGTGTTCATCTGGTTTATCATAGCGACCACTTGTGGGGCAATGCAGAGATAGCATCCATTTCCAACACTACAACAGCCTTATGCAAGATAGTTCTCATCATGTCTCAATTCCATTATGCGTTGCCTTCCAAAAGATTGTTTAAAAGTTTAAACAGCTCATCATATGTCTTTTATAAAGCTTGTCCACCTGTAGCATAGTTGAGAAGGAATTCCACATTAGGCTCAAGGCCTTCAATGAATGTATGAACTAGAACCTCTTCGGCTTGATAGTGATGTGGACACGCAATTAACAATTGTTTAAATCTTTCCCATGCTTAGTAAAAGTTTACTCCTCATCTTTGCTTGAAACTCAAGATCTCGCTCCTCGGTTTTGCAATTTTTCCTGAAGGAAAGAATCTAATCAAGAATTTATGTCTAGATTGTCGCATGAAGTGATGTAGTTTGTTGGTTCAGATGACAACCACTACCTTGCTTCTCCTAATAATGAGAATGGAAACATAGTCAATCACACATATTTAGATGAATCCTTGTCAAAATGTCAGTGTTGCTTAACTCAAAGAAGTTTTGATATGCACTTGGGGATCCTCATGGGGCAGGGCGGGGAATTTACTAGTTGTGTGAATCAAATGCACCATATTTTGCTTCAATGCAAATCTACCTCTCGGTTGTGGCTTTGGAATTTTGGAGGTAACATTTGTGGTTAGTGGGACTACCACATCTCGAAGTGGTCTTGCTGCCATTACTATCGGTGCCTCTTCCGGTTATTCAATGACTTCGTCTTTTGACTTCTCCTCTATGAGTGGTTCAACCTGTTAAACATGGTATAGAGTCGCTATCCTTTTCTATTGATGTAGATATCATTCCGGTTCTAGCAACAGCTCTACATGTTCCCTTCTTCACTGCAGTCTAATGTTATTAGTACATAAAATCAAGAACAACTAAGGTCAAGTTATTAACACTTGAATAGTAAAAATATAGATTTTAAAAAATTAAATATAAACTAATTTTAAAGTCCCGGCCAACAACACCAAAACATGTTGCTCTAAAAATGCACACGCAATTGTACGTGGTCGCGTAAGTAGTAAAGTTGATCTTTAAGAGCCGGATTATCGAACTCAAGGGACATACGATAAATTTAAATTTACTAGAACTAAATCTATAGTTTAAAGCAAGTAGATTTCAATGATTTGATTTTTGTTATTACTACTACAATTGCCAATATTTAAGACATGAAAGTAACTAATAATGGAATACTTCAATTTTGGTGTTAAATCAATAATAGGGAAATAGGCAGGGCTGTAGCATACTAACAATTAATGTATCGCATCTCTTTCATGGATTTCATAAGGTTATCAAATTACTAATTTACTGGGTTGATTCATGAGGTCTCGACCTTTAACCACCTACCCTAGTTGACCATCTAACAACATCGTTGAGTGGAGATAGAAAGACTCAACTGTTAAGCATTTATTTTTCATCTTGTTTCATAGCCAAGCACAGTGTTTTTGTGGGTCTCAATCCAAAACACAAATCTAAGAAAATCATATGCAAGAAAAATTGTGCTCCTTGAATTCTCTATTCTATCTTTTTGTTTGTCTCTTGAGTTAAAGGGTAGACAATTAATTTATCTCAATAGTTATCAAGCATGAATTATTAATTCAAGAAAACTAGTATAATTTATAATATAACCAAATTCATTCATAAACATGATGTTCAACAATCATCATTAGCTCCAGCGCCAGAACAAATGCTTTAGCCACTCGTAGTAATCATAAAAAAAAAACAACATTGTTTTCATGTAATACAAGACTAAATAAATAAAAAAAGTTAAAAGCCTAAGATGAATCTTTGTTCCTTTCTGTTGAACTTGAAAAAGAAGAAGTAACCCTACAAAAGAGGCCTAAGGTTCTATTTATAGGGTTTGGGAAATTAATTCTTTTTTCTTATTGGAATCGGAAACAAAAAATCTGAGAATTTCGTCGGGATTACCCTGTCGTAGGGCACAACCGAAGCCCCAATGTAGGGGCTACAATAATTCTGCCCCTGATGCGGCGAGCCACCAGTGTGCCAAGTTTGGGGCTTCTATAGTTTGGGGGCTGGGAAAGCGTTCCACCTATGCGCGTCAACCTAGTTTTTCTTCTTTTCATCCTCTCCGTGATCCTTGGAGTTGCGTGCGTGCTTTCCTTCTTTATTCTAGCTCCCATGGGCTCACTTTCCTTTTGAGTACTCCTACATAAGCTAATCATATGTCTTAGTGTGCACTCATTGCGATAACAATCAAAACATAGCAAATAGTATGAAGAGCTTTCTCAAAACACAAAGTAAATGTGGGAAAATTATAGTAAATAGGCATATAAATATGCCAAAGATCAACATGACAGAAGACTAAATTTAAAACTAAAACTTGGTACTTTCTCTTAAGAATGTCGCCTCTCAATCTATCAAAGGGAAATGCCAATTTGGTTCGACACAAAAAGACTCAATAAAAATAAGAAGAAAAAGAAAAATATTTTCTCCTTGGGAAAGAATCTTGTTTAAAAAAAACCATTGAAGTTCATTTAACTAACTACTATTCACAAAGACAAAACTAATTCATGCCCCATAAATTCATTGAGAGAATAAGGCCTATTGAAGGCACTAAGCGTAAATTTTAAGCCCATGTAGTAAGCATAATAGATTCAGAGTAAAACAAACCCGGTTAACAAACAAAAAATTATAATATTCACAAATACAAGTATAAAGGTCACTAAGGAAGCATAAACTTTCATAAAATTAGGCCCATAAAAAACCTCAAAATAACAAAATTTTCCCAATAAGGGCTAATAAAAAAAACTTAAATAAACAATACTTAACAAACAATACTTAAAATTGCTAGAATAAATCCCCCAAACAAGGCCTAACATTGTCTCAAATGCTTTTACGCTCCGTAAGAGGTGTAAAGAAAAAAATTTCATACTCATTCATGCATGTTTGAACCTTCTTTGCCTTTCAGGAATTTATGCTCTAGGTTGGCCTCACATATCATTGGTGCTTTGCACTTTTCCTTGTTAATCACGGTTTGCAAGTTTGAGACTTTATCTTTTAGGACTTCATCTCTTGTGTTAAATTTTTCTACTTTAGAAATTATCTCCCTCATGGCATCTTCTGATGTGTTGTGTCCATCACCCTCTTCGCTTTTTGCACATATTTATCTTGGTTATTTGCTAAGGTAATCATGGGGTTAGATCAAATACATCTATATATCCCTATTATGTATGTGCAACTCGCTTAATAACAAAGGAACGTGATAATTGTCGGATAAGATAAAATCCCTTTAGTTTTTAGGGCAGCTTGCCCAATATGCTCAACTATTATCTCATGCTGGAAGATATCTTGTCCTATAATAATTAAAGCTACCAAGGTTGTAACCTCCGTTGAGATATCAAGGAAACTTTTATCACTTTTTGCAATTTAGAAACTTGAGAGAGAAACTCTAAGAACACAACTTCTAGTGTTGGGTTTTAAACATATCTCTTGTAGTTGACAATTCGATGGTGAAATCGAAGTGGTTGTTGTTTATAATTGCTTAAATTTGTTGTAACCCATGGTTGCTTTCTTGAAAGGTATAATTTCTGCACTTTTTGTTATGGGTGGCTAAAAATCCAATTTTTAGTGGTGTAATTATGGGGTTGGGTTTTGATATAAATTAGCGGGTATGTTATATTGCTCTGTTTTCTTTCTGTTTTCTATGAATTTGAACTCTTAGCATGCGGGAAATTTAGGAATTAAGGTGGCCAATTTAATTCTATCTTAGATCTCTAATTGGTGCTTGAAAAAGACAAATAAAAGTGCATTTCTGGGAGTAGGTCTTCGAGGTGTATTTCATCACTTTTTTGTGCCCATATAAGAGAGCATATTTCAATGACCTCAGCGACCCACACATAGTGCTTCTCCCTTGACATTGTATGGTCGGTAAGGTTATTTTCCGGGATAAGAATGCATGGTAAAAAAATTTAAACAAAACAGCTCGTGTGACAACAACTTCCTATCCTCTAACTAGCACAGATGTTACATATGTGTGAGTAGTGATGAATGGTAGATTTACACTCATTTTCGGCCTATTTCTCTTAACAATTCATGTCCTCAATGCCCAAGTTTGTCCTATTTTAATGATATTTTGATGATTTGCTGCTATTAAGGCTAAAGAACAAGACAAGGATAAACAATTAAAGGAAAGTCCAAGAACATTGAAGAAAAAGTAGAAAACCCCAGCCTGATGACCGCCTAACGAAATGGGCAAACACCTCAGTGGTAGTATTCCGCCTAAATGGACAGATATAAGGTCGAAATACTAAAGTCAAACGGATGAAGAATAGACACATCAGTGATCTGCCAGGTCGGTAAGGCGAACATGTCGTTCATCGCCGAATGTGAAAGTGCTCAGAAAAAAAATGTAAGGATTCAAAAGGTTAATAAAGGTGATAATAGGCAATCCTCTGAATGTAAAAGACGTATTCCATCGAGTCCACCGTCTGAGATTCAAACACTTGAAGCTTGGAGCTAGAAAAGGGCAAGCTCCATGTCAAGAACGGTGATCTGCATAATCGCTTAGGCTAGCCCGACTAATGTCGTTGAATGGAATGCGGAAGGATCTTTTTAAAAAATATAAGTAGTTTGGAGGAGAGAGAATGTGTATCAAGGAAACTTTTATCACTTTTTGCAATTTAGAAACTTGAGAGAGAAACTCTAAGAACACAACTTCTAGTGTTGGGTTTTAAACATATCTCTTGTAGTTGACAATTCGATGGTGAAATCGAAGTGGTTGTTGTTTATAATTGCTTAAATTTGTTGTAACCCATGGTTGCTTTCTTGAAAGGTATAATTTCTGCACTTTTTGTTATGGGTGGCTAAAAATCCAATTTTTAGTGGTGTAATTATGGGGTTGGGTTTTGATATAAATTAGCGGGTATGTTATATTGCTCTGTTTTCTTTCTGTTTTCTATGAATTTGAACTCTTAGCATGCGGGAAATTTAGGAATTAAGGTGGCCAATTTAATTCTATCTTAGATCTCTAATTGGTGCTTGAAAAAGACAAATAAAAGTGGGTAATTTTTTCAATTTCTGCAATCTCTCTAAATTTACGTGATTGAAGCAAGGTATTGGGTTTATTAGTTTTGCACATAGAGGAGACCGAAAGGAGATTCTATGAACTTATGCTTTGAGATTGAAAGAAGATTAGTGTCATCCAAGATGACCCAGCTTATTCCTAGTTGTTAAGCATTACTGAGAGATACAAATTTATCCCTAATTAGTGCCAATGCACTCCTTTTCACCCTTAGATTTACTTCATCTTGCTTAATCCCTGTTTTATTCAATTCATGTTTCCTACTCGATTTCAAAACTACTTGTTTCATTCTCGTGGAATTATCCACCCAAGTTCCCTTTAATACAATTAGATTAGTTGCATTTTAATTTATTTGACTGGATTCTTAATATCACCCTGCTCCTTGTGGGATTCTACCTTGACTCTTTGTTAGATATTTTTATTGATAACGATCGTTTACTCTTTTAATTAGTTTTGAAGAGTACTTTGAGTGTTATAAAAAATGGCACCATTGCCGGGGAATAGTAGTTAGGATTCAATTTGCGAATTAAATTTTTACTCATCTACTTTTAGTTTAACAATTTTACGTTTGGGTTTGTTGTTGGTGTTCCGTTAATAGGTGAAACGATGGTTTCTAAAAGTGGTGACCACTCTTGTTACCATGGGCAAGGTAATGTAGTCAAGATTTTAGATGAGATATACTCAAATGTTACCGAAAGAGTTGGAGCTATTCGATTACCACTTGCTCTAAAGAATGCCACCTTTACGGTGACCAAAACGATTCTTCAGCTGATTGAAATGAGGGGTTTATTCAGTGGATTGGTACGTGAAGATCATAATGAGCACCTCCAAATATTAGTGAATGTGTGTAGTCCTTTTAAGGATGAGGGTATTACATAAGAGTCGATGCGGCTGTGGTTATTCCTATTTTCTTTAGTGTGGGAGGCTATTAGATGGTTGATTGAGTCACCGTCAGCTTCTATTGGCTCATGGGAAGAGTTGATTGAAACTCTCCTTGAGAGGTTCTTTCCTCCGTCCAAGGTTATGATATTGAAGAAGGATATTCCGAATTTCAAAAGAGTATGTGGAGAACCCGTACATGGAGCTTTGTTGCATTTTTAAAGGGGACTGCTACAATGCCCAAGCCATGGTTTTCCTGATGAGTTGTCGTTGCAATTCTTCTACCAAATCCTTGATACTATATATAGAAGATTAGTTGATCATCTTGTTCGAGGAGGAATAGTAAAACAACCATTCGTTGAAGCATAGAGATTGCTTGATGAGATGACTAAAATTAACCAAGCTTGGTACACTAGTGAAGATCATATGTCTCTTCCACATTTGGGAATGCTTAAGGAGCAAGAAGAGAAAAATCAAGAGGGTGACAAAAGCATTACTATGTTAACGGCTTAATTTAATTTTTTTTTGGAGCATGTAATGGGAGATAGTGTGAATTCAATGAATGTCGTGCCTCATAGGAGATATGAAGAGAGATTCTATTCGAGAAATGATGAAGTGGAGGGTTTTCGGTTGAGTTATCCTAAGCTTGCTGAAAATTAAGGTTGGACAAAAAACAGTGAAGAAAGTTAGTTTGGAAATGAATGTGGAGGTTACAAGTATGCATCACGTCATAATGTGCATAACCCGGTGAACATTTCAACAGAAGATTTGTTAACAAAAATTCTTGATAAAGTGTAAGGGTTCGATGAAATTTTGAATGAAATGAAGAGTGATGTTTTCACCTTGTCCAATACAAAAATATCCCATTCTTCCTCTATTAGATCACTTGAAGAGAAAATGCGTAAATTGGTTGCTCTTGTTTATTCAAATAACAATGAACAATTTGTGCCCTTTCCAAATGAAAATCTAATGAAGGTCATTCAGGTGTCAGCTATAGTTACCCAAAGTGGAAAGACATTGCATGAAAGACAAAGGTCCAATGATGTGGCTGCTCAAAGGTTAGATGTCGCTGATGAGCTACCTATTAAAAAAATGGAGGCATAACCAAAGGAGGTTCAAGGTGAGCCTAAGTGAAGTGTGAAAGATAGCGAGGTTGTAGTTCCAACCCCACTTCCCAAAATCAAGATAAATCCACCTTTTCCTCCACATTTGAAGAAGTAGGATGATTATGCAAAATTCCAAAAATTATTAGGGATAGTGAAAGATTTGAAAGTGAATATCCCTTTGGTGGATTCTTTGACCAAGATGATGGGTTGTGCTAAATATATGAAACAATTTGTGGCAAAGAAGAGAATGATAGATTGTGAAACAATTAACATGACACAAACTTATGGTGCGGCAATGGCAAAGACTTTTGTTCTCAAAAAACTGATCCAGAAGCCTTCCCAATTCCATTTACAATTGGTGCATGTACATATGCAAGAGCCTTATGTTATCTTGGTGCGAGTATTAATTTAATTCCATTGATGATCTTTAACAAGCTTGGGCCTGATGAGCCAAAACCAACAAACATAAGACTCTTGATGGCCGATCACTCAATAAAGAGGCCGGTTTGTGTGGTATATGTTTTATTGATGTAGGTGGACAAATTTGTGTGCTCCACTGATATCATAGTGATTGATTGTCAGATTGATATTGAGATGCCAGTTATTGTTTGGAGACCATTCGTAGCCACAGGTAAACCTTTAGTTGAGGTCAAAGGTGGTGAATTGAAGTTCTGAGTCAACGATTAAGTAGTTAGCTTCAATATTCACAAATCAATGAAGTATCAAAACTATAAGCATGTTGTGTCTCAATTTAATCAGATCGATTAAGCAGTTTGAAGTATTGGGGAGGCTGAGTGTTGTGGGGAGTCATTTGTAGTCGTGGTAATAAAGTATGATCAAGATGAAATAATCTACTATGATGAAGTTGTTGCTGCTATTGTTTGTGTAGGCTCCCATACTTCTTTCCAATAAAAGTTGGATCTTGACTTACCCATTCGAGAAGCACCACTGGCCAAGACATCTATTGTTGATCCTTTAAAATTAGAAATGAAAGAACTTTCCCCTTATCTCAAATATATCTTCTTGGGGGCAAACAACACATTATCGGTGATAATTTCTAGTGATCTTGAAAAATGTCAAGTGGGTTTGTTAATTGAAGTGTTGAAGAAGAATATTAGAGCATTGGGGTGGTCAATAGCCGACATCGTGGGCATCTCTCCGGGTGTGTGCACACACAAGATTAAGTTGACTGATAATTGCAAACCAAGCATTGAGCACCAAAGGAGGTTAAGTCCTACAATGCAAAAAGTTGTTAAAAAAGAGATCATCAAATGGTTGGACGGAATTATATATTTTTTTTCAATTGCAGATAGTCAATGGGTGAGCCCGATCCAATGCGTCCCTAAAAAGGGGGGGTATAACATTGGTACCAAATGAGAATGTTGAACTTGTTGCTACTAGGCAGGTGACCGGGTTGCGAGTATATATGGATTAGAGGAAACCCAACTCATGCACCGAGAAGGAGCATTTTCCTATGCCCTTTATTGATCAGATGCTCGATAGGCTTCTAGGTAAGGAAGATGTCCATGCATTTTGCAAGTGTTGTGTACAATGCTAAATGCAAGGGACCATTTCAAGGCGACATGAGTTACCTTTGTCCATTATACTTGAGATTGAATTATTTTATGTTTGGGGCATTGATTTCACGGGCCCTTTTGTAGCTCTTTTGGGAATAAATACATCCTTGTGGCAGTTTACTAGGTGTCTAAATGGGTGAAGGCGGTAGCATTGCCAAAAAATGAAGGGCGAAGTGTCACAAAGTTCTTCAAGAAGAATATATTCAAAAGGTTTGGGACACCGAGGGCCATTATAAGTGATGGGGGATCACACTTTTCCAATCATCAATTTGAAGTACTCCTATCTAAGAATAGAGTAAATCACAAAATTGACACACCATACCATCCGCAATCTAGTCAGCAAGTTGTGGTGTACAACTAGGAAATAAAGTGTATCTTAGAGAAACAGTGAATATCCATCGCACTGATTGATCTAGAAAGTTTTGTAATGTTTTATGGTTCGATCGCACTGCTATCAAATCCCCTATTGGCATGTCTTCATAGAAACTGGTATTTGGGAAGGCTTGTCATCTTCCGGTTGAATTAGAGCATAAATCATTATGGTTATTGAAGAGGGCAAATTTAAATTGGAATGTGGCAGCCAAAAATCATTTAAATGAACTTCTTGAAAGGTAAATCCTCTATAAAGAGAATGATAAATGGTGGCACGATGCGAACATCTTACCTCGGGAGTTTTGAGTGCGTGAGCTTGTCCTAGATTTTAATTCAAGATTGAAACTCTTCATGGCTAAGCTTAAGTTAAAGTGGACTGGTTCCAACAGAATCACAAGGGTGTATGGAAATGGTGCAATTGAAATTGAAGATGCATATGAAGTCAAATAGAAAGTTAATGGCCAAAGGTTGAAAGTATACTTTGGGGTGGGTCATGATGTAAGAGTTGTTGAAGTGGTGTACTTTGATGATGCATGAAAGGACATCCACATCATGCTGTGACGTAAAATTAGTCCTTTCTTGTCACGACCTAGAGTACCCCCTAGACGTG
>JAGDQO010000548.1:0-30839 GCA_018342035.1 Solanum appendiculatum | reverse complement strand
AGTATTTTGAGCTACTCAGTATATCAATTGCATTTTAGCTTGTATATTCAATTGAGAGTAGACTTAGCACCGAGTTGGACAGGTTCAAAATACCCAGAAAGTCCAGGAACTAAGTGCCAACGTAGGTTTAGAAGTCCCTTCTGTTGGGCATCAGTTTTAGTGATCATGCCACAGTCATGCCTTTATACCCTGGCAAGGTATACTGGGTCCTCTCGATGGGGCGTATACATCGGACTCCACGTTTAGCTCACGTGGTTTACGTCGGTTAACAGTAACTCCCACTGTCATACTCTCATTGCATTGACCATGTTATCAACATTTACTTCAGTATACAGTTCAACATGTTATCTTCATGATTCGTACTTGGTCATTGCATCTAGCCCAATTTGCAGTTATACTTTAGTACATCCTTTTTCCATGTTCAGTTATATTGTTCAGTTTATATCCTTCAGTTTATATTATTCAGCTTAGTATCTATATCCTGCAAGCTCAGTACATTCAAAGTACTGACGCATACTTTCGCACTACATCTTTTCATGATGTAGGTTCAGGCGCTCAGCATCCAGACCACGCTTAGCTCGATTTCCATTTCGTACTCAGCAACTTCAGTGGTGAGTCCTCATAGTTCGAGGACATTTCTTTATGCTTTTAGTTTAGTCAACCTATTGTCAGTCTTTTAGTATTATTAGAGTTAGCTGGGGACTTGTCCCAGCGGCTCATCAGTTTTAGAGGCTTTCAGACATAGAGTCAGTATCCAGTATTTGGGTTGTTCCCCATTGAACTCAGTTATATTTTTAGTTGAACTCTTTTAGATTCACTCAGCTTTCAGTTATGCTTCCGCTTACATAGAATTATTTTAGTATGCTTTTGATATGCCAGATTCAGGGTTTGCTTGGGGTCATTTGTGACACTAAGCACCGTGTTGCGCCTAGGGGGTAGTGTAACACCCTGAAAATTTCAACCAAAAATCAGACCTCAAACATTTTTCTTCAAGCTAGGATCATGAAAGACATCTACGGCCCGTGCACTTTTCCACGGATCATAGATGGACTCGTGAGTCAAAGTTTAGAATTCAGTAAAGAGTATTGAGTTCTACGGACCATATGTACGGGCCGTATTACTTTGTACGGCTCGTAGACTTGATTCGTAGGTCAATTCCTAAAACCCATTCCTCAGTATTCTTTCTACGACCCTTCAGTACGACCCGTAGAAGGGTCTACGGACCGTATAAAGGATCCGTAGACCCCAACTTCAGAGACCCAGAAGTTCAACATGTTTTCTACGAGAGGGTCTATGGTCCGTAGACTTTTGTACGGACCATAGATGACATTCTGTAGATGACTTCAATTAGTTTTTAAGGGGGATTATTTTAATCTTTTTACACCCTTTCTAAACCTATACCCCAACATTTTTACACCTAATTAAGGTCACAAGAAACCCATAGCACAATGTTGAGTTGAAAGCACCCTTACCGATCAAGTTTTGAGAAAAGATTTTACTTAGGTCAACTTCAAACGGCCATTTCTCTCAGCTCATAAAGAATTAGGTGTCCCATGACTATAAAATTAAATTTCTATGAATCCTCTTTCCAACCCCACCAAGTTTGCCTTTTTTCGAGCACAGAGTAAAAAGTTATGCCCATTTTAGTGAAGCCCTCTCAGGCAGTCATAGAACTACCACTTGATCTACGAATGGTAGATTGTTTGACGAACCGTAGATTGATTTTTTTCAGAAACCTCCTGCACACGTCCTAGGGTTATTTTGGTCCTTTCCCAAGCTTTTTAACACTATTCTAAGTCCCTTTTGAGTGTTTTAACAATGTATATCATTCAAGTAACAAGTTTTCCTCTCAAAATCATTAATCTAAACTTCAAGTATCTAGGGTTTCTCTTCTCCATTAAGAACCCTAAAACTTTCATGCCAAAAATTCAAGATACTAAGAGAATCCTTCACCCAAGATTTTTCCAAGTTCTTCCACTTTAGAAACTTCATAAAAGAATTACTTTTATCAAGATCAAGCACCAAGATTCCAATATCAAAGGTTTCCTTCAAGAAAGTTAATGTCCTTCCTCGAGCTCAAGGAAAATCAAGTCTCCATCAAAGTTTTTAGTCTAATAGCTTCGTAATCAGGTATGTAAGGCTATCATAGTGTTGGACCAGTTCGTCCACACGCCTTATGTATATCAGAATTTTAGAGAAAAGTAAACTAGGGTTTATTCCATGATTTTGAGTATTCTTGAGATAAGTTCATTGTTGAGTTCTATTCCAATTTTCTTGAGTTATTGTATATGCATTGTTGAGTATCCTTGAGTAGAATTGCTCATGCCTCTAATTCATCATGAACTCTATTATTTGAGTATCCTTGAGATGAGAAGTATCTATGAGTTCGGAGTTAATGAAATCTAAGTATTGAGTTTTCCATATTGTTATTGAGATTCTTGAACTGATTGTTTCATGTCTATATTTCAGCATGGACCCTGTTTTGAATTGTAAAGTCTGAGAATCTTTTAGAGTCAACCTTTTTGTCCTTAAATGATTTTTTGTGAGAAAGCAAAGATGAGTTTTAAACAAGAGTTTAAAGAAGCTTTGAGTAAGAGTTTTAAAAGAAGCTTTGAGTAAGAATTTTACAGAAGTCTTGAGTAAAAGTTTTAAAGACGAGTTTTTGAGAAAAAGTATAAGGAACTACGTAATTCCCAAAGAGTTCACTTTTTAAAGAAATTGAGAAGAGAAACTTTGTTTTCTAGATGAGTCAGTTATTGAGTAGTTAGATACTCTCGAAAAACAGTTACCTCTTTAAGAGGATTAGTTTGAGCAATTACGTCAAACCCAGAAAAGATAACGTTTATAAACATTGAGATGATCAAAGTAATAGATTTTGGGAGTAGTATTGAGCACCGATATGGGGGAGAGTTCAAACAACTCACAGCCTTCGTAAACCATGTAGCCAACATGGGTAAAGGATTCATACTTTTTAGATGATTTCCTTACATATAGTACTTAGTGGATCCACTTAGTAAGTTTGAGAGTTTTATATCTAGCAAGTATAGGACCGTTCTAGCAGCGTGGATGTTACGATGTATCATCACATAGCTCATAGTAATGGTTGTCGGTTAAAGAAAACCCCCAGAGTAAAGTATATTATTTTTCTTTCATATTACTTGAGAAGTTGAGTTTCAGAGATGAGTTAGCACTTGGGAAGTTTTAAATTGACTTTATTCATTTAATTATTTACATTCAGTTTTGAGCCAAGGTAAAGTTAAAGTGCTTTCTACATACTTATGAGTTTTATGATATCAGAGTTGAGCAAGGGTATTTGTAAAGCTTTAATGGTTTTGTCCTTTATCTCTTTGCATTGAGTTGAGTTACCCATATCTTTATTTGTTTTCAGTACCTTCATTTCAGTTATTTACCTACTCACCTATATTACATACTCGTACATTCAATGTACTGATGTCATTCGACCTACATCTTTTAATGATGCAGATACAGGTACTTAGGATCCTCAACAAGAGTCTGTTGAGATCAATTCATACGTTCGTCAGCTTTCGAGTGAGGTCTCCTTGCTTCTAGAGGACTCTAGTTTTATGAGTTGTTGGTATTAGTAGCATTTTGAGTAGTCGTGGGTCTTGTCCCGACACTCGTCTATATATAGTAAAGGCTTCAAAGATAGACAGTTTTGGAGAGTCTTTCAATTTTAGATGTTATATTTAAAACATATGTTCATACTTAGTATATTTAGAGAGTTTTGAGATTTATAGAAACAGTTGATTTAGCATTTCTTTCAGTTTGATGCTTGTGTATGCTTGAGTTAGTTTTCCGCTTGTAGTCAGTCAGGATGAGGGTTCGCTTGGAAACCAGTAATGGTTCTCGAGTGGCGGCCACGTCCAGGGTGTAGGCTCGAGGCGTGACAGGTAGCCTCGGGGCGTGACAAAGACATAGGACTATATTTCTTTGCAAGTAAGAGAGAAAATTCAGCTTCTGCCTTATATATCTATCCAAAAAGGGATAAGGGTTGCAAAGTAGAAGTGCACCCTTTCCTTATTTACCCTTAGCCTTTTCAACTTCTACTTTGCAACCCTTAGCCCTTTTTCGGATATAGAAATATAAGAAAGAAGTTGAACTTTCTCTCTCGCGTTCATAGAAATACGGTTATATATCTTCTTTATCTAGACAATGATTGTTGAATAGACTCGCCCAGATATCTCCACATCGAACTAGTTAAAATTTAAGAGTATGAGGCAACAACCCTGGAAACTCATACACCCTGCGTCTAAATTTGGAAGGAGGATGCGCCTGAATACAATTATTGAACATCCTAGGTACAAACCACGGAGCACCTGAGATGTCAAAACATCCCGTGAAATGCAAAGCGAAAGAGAAAGACTATTTATTATAGGGAAGAGAACCAACATTATGTTGTTAACTAAGAAGTATTATAAATTTATCCGTACTTACCAATAGGGAAATTACAAAGAAGAGGAGGTTAATCAGTAATTCGGTTTTCACTTTTATTTTAAAATTATTTTATCATATTTACCTTGATTTTTTTATTTTTATAAAATAGACCCATTTAAATAATATTTCGTATTTTTTAAATAAATACATTCAAATTGTAAGCATTAACCGTAAAATGTATGGTCAAACACAACTCACAATTTCAACTTCAACTCTCAAAAATTTAAATAAAGTGAAAAAAATATTTTTTCATAATAAAATGTCTAATTAATAACAAATGACATATTATTGATAGACTTGTATGTGATTCGAGTTATCACACCAACGAAAGACTCTTCTTTTTAGGAAGACGATTCCCGGCCATTCTTCGAAGCTGATTTGAAAACAAAACATTCGTTCCGTGACGTGAGGCTCCAGCTTCAAACTTTGAAACTATACCAAATCATACTCGGCAACTGAAGCATGGAGGAGAAGAGCCGGAAAAAAACCCTCTTTTAAGAAATAAATTTAATTAATCAAGATAAATTAATCGTGACTATAACATTTTTTTGGGGAAAAAAGTGTAAGAGAAAAATACGTGAGAATTAACGATTTTTTTAATAGAATTTCACTTAAAATAGAGATAAAGAGCACATATGAAATGAACAACTAAAACATAGACATCATACCTTAAAAGTTGAAACTCTAATCTCAAAACACCCAAATCAAAGTGTATTATAATGAATTAAGTTCTCTTGAGATATAGGTATATATATAAGTGAAAGTATGTGTATTGTGTATAGAGAAAAAAGGATAAAAAGAGAAAATAGTAAATGTAGAGTCAAAAATTATAATCCAGAAAGTATAAGCAAATTATATAAAAAGAAACTAATTAATTGTAATATGTCGTCTAGCGGTGTACGGGTCAAACGGTCAAGTCAAATTGAACTGAGAACTAAGTTTCACTACAAGCCAATTTTTTTCTTAAGTTTCACTTAGTTCTTGGTTAAATTTGACTTGACTGTTTGACCCGTACACCGCTAGACGACATATCACAATTAATTAGTTTCTTTTTATATAATCTGTTTATACTTTCTAGATTATAATTTTTTACTCTACATTTACTATTTTCTCTTTTTATCCTCTTTTCTCTTTACACAATACACATACTTTCACTTATATATATACGTATATCTCAAGAGAAACTAATTCATTATAATATACTTTAATTTGGATGTTTTGAGATTAGAGTTTCAACTTTTAAGGTATGATGTCTATCTTTTTGCAGTTCATTTCGTATGTGCTCATTATCACTATTTTAAGAGAAATTCTATTTTAAAAAAACTCGTTAATTCACATGTATATTCTCTTACACATTTTTTTTCCCAAAAAAATGTTATAGTCACGATTAATTTATCTTGCTTTATTAAATTTATTTCTTTGGTTGGTGTGATAACTCGAATCACATACAAATCTATCAAGAATATGTCATTTGTATTTAAGTAGGCATTTTATTATGAAAATATATTTTTTCACTTTATTTAAATTTTTCAAAGTTGAAGTTGAAATTGTGGGTTGTGTTTGACCATACATTTTACAATTAATGTTTACAATTTGAATGTATTTATTTTTAAAATATGAAATATTATTTAAATGGGTCTATTTTATAAAAATAAAAAACTTAGGGTAAATTAGATAAAATAATTTTAAAATAAAAGTGAAAACAAAATTTTGTGATCCTTCTCTAGCTCATTCTTGGAAGTAAGTACCCTTCATCATGTACATTTATTACTAATTCAAATTCAACGCATCTCTGTTTTTTGATGGCACATCTTTGCTAGTAGTCAGTTCACTGATTAACCTCCTCTTCTTTGTAATTTCCCTATTGGTAAGTAAGGATACCTGTATTATACATTTTAGTTAACAACATAATGTTGGTCCCCGAAGAGATGACCTAGTGTTTAAGGTATAGGAGTAACACCTTTGATCGTTATACAGACTACATATATATATATATATTGATGATCTTTCTTTTATTTGAGGAATTGGCAACATTCAATAGGAACAGTACTGGTTCTCTTCCCTATAATTAATAGTCTTTCTCTTTCTGTTTGCATTTCAGGGGATGTTTTGACATCTCAGGTTCTCCGGGATTTGTACCTGGGATGCTCAATAATTGTACTCAGGCGCATCCTCCTTCCAGAGTTAGACATAAGGTATATGAGTTCTCAGGGTTTTTGCCTCATACTCTTAAATTTGAACTAGTTCGCCGTAGAGATATTTGGGTGAGTCTATTCAACAATCATTGTACAGGTAAAGAAGATATAGGACTGATTTAGTGGGTGAAGCTGAACTTTCTCTCTTACTTGCAAAGAAATATAGTCCTACGTCATGCTACAAGCGTAGAAAAAGAGCAAGTATTGGAGGCCATATCACATATTGACAAGGTAATTCTGCCCACCAAGGCTAAACCAGATGGGCACAACAGGTGTTTTAGCTGGGATTCAAACCTTGAATCTCCAAGTTGATACTCCTATGCCTTAGAAACTAGGCCACCCCCTCAAGAACAAACAATATGTTACAACTAAAAAGTATCATAAATGCTTCTTTATTAGCAAAGATGGGCCATCCTTAGAAAATATGTTTTACAAAAGATGTTAGTATATCCTTAGAAAACTAAAATCTTGTGAACCTGGGGAAGTGAATTCTAACAACCTGGGAAGTGAATTCTAACATTTTTTTTTGAGAAGGTAGCAACTTGTATTCTATTTCAAAAAAAATCAAAAATCTGCCACAACAAGTTATAGGCTTCCTAATTACAATTGAGGTAGAGTATTCAAAAGATCTTCAACCCTTTAGCAAAAAACTACAAAGAGCTTAAGATATCTATAATTGATTCTAGATCTTGCATATACTCCTGTTTACTCCAAAAAGAAAACAAACCTAAACAATGCATCTTCATCTTATGGATGTTGTTGCTCTTATTCTGATAGCACCTGAGGTTTCTTTCTGTCCAAGTAGCCCACCAGATGCAAGCTGATATAATTTCCTACCTATTCTTCTGGTCAGAAATGTTAGCATAGCTGCTCTAGATCTTCAGGGTCTGAGCTAATTTCCTTGGCATCACCCAGCTCAGACCCTTCATATTTAGGAAGATTTCCCACAGTTGAAAGGTAATCCTGTAGTGTATATATAGATGAGTTATTGTCTCAGCCTTTTCTTCACAAAACAAGCACCTAGGGCTTTGATGGATCCCCTTCTTCATGAGATTTTCTTGAGTTAACACAGCTTGTTTAGCCAAAAGCCATGTAAAATATGAAACTTTATAACGAATTTTAACTTTCCATATAAGCTTCCAAGGCCAGTCATCAATCTGATTATCATAAGGATTAAGCTTTTTGTAGGATCCTTTCACACTGAATCTACCTTGGCTGCGGCCCTGCCACTCCAATCTATCTAGGTCATTTGAAGTTCCTTTGAAATGCTCCAACTTGCTGTAGAACTCAACTAACCTCAAAATCTCCAGTCATTAAAAGATCTTCTAAAACTCAAATTTCATCCCTGTTATGACCTAACTTCAGCCACAGTGGCCCTTTGCTGTTGATTTAGGATGTAAATGTCATTAAAGGTATCCTTTAGGGAAGCTTGTTCAAGCCAGTTGTCTTCCCAAAAAGAAAGAAACCTTCCTTCAATTTCTGTTCTTATACTGCAATTCTCTCTTAGCTTTGGCCATAGATTCCTTATGGACCTCCAAAGGTTGATTCCATAAGTGTCGGTGACCATTTTGGTGGTCCAATGATTTAGTATTTTATACTTCAACTTGATTACTTCTTTCCACAGTGCTAGTTCACTAGATGCAAGTCTCCAGAGCCACTTCATCATAAGGCATTGATTATGTGTTTTTAAGTTCCTCACCCACATGCCCCCTTTTTGTTAACTCCCAATCAGAGCATCCCACTTTACCAAGTGGAATTTCTTGGTTTCACTGTTTCCTTCCTAGAGAAAATTTCTTCTCCAAACATCAAATCTCTCAATGACCCCATCAGGGATAGGAAAAAAGAACATCATCTATGTAGGCATTGAGTCCAAAACACTATTGATTATTGTTAGTCTTCCTCCTAAGGAGAGATAATGACTTTTCCAGTTCACCAACCTTTTCTCACACTTCTCTACCACCCCATTCCATATATCTATTGACCTATTATGAGCTCTCAATTGAATGCCATGATAAATAGTTGGTAAATCCCTAATACTTCCACTAAGAATCAAAGCTAATGAGGTTAAATTAGGAACCTTATTAATTGGATATAAAAACTCTTATTTTAGTGATGTGTAACCATGAGATTGCTTCAAAAAGAACAAAAATGACCCTGAGAGTCATGAGTTGGTTTCTATTAGCCTCACAAGAGATCAGTGTATCATCAACATACTGCGGATGAGTAATCTCCAAGTTAGAACCTTCCTTGTTTGAAGCTCTAAATCCCTTCAACCAACTATTTTCTTGGGCAATTTCCAACATATCATTAACACTCTCCATGGAAATGATGAAAAGGAAAGGAGATAGTGGGTTTTCTTGCCTTAAGACTCTCTATGGGGAGAAGAATCTTGTAGGGGTACATTTGATAGGGACAGAGAATTTAACTGTGCTTATGCAAAACTTCATCAATCTTATCCATCTGCCTCCAAATCCTATTTTGGAGAGGGTCTCCAGCAAAAAAATCCAATCAAAGTGGTCATAGGCTTTCTGTATATCTAACTTACAAAGAATGCCATGTATATTGATTTTGACTCTAGAGTCCACTAGTTCATTTTCCATAAGGATGGCATCTATTATTTGCCTTCCTTTGATGAAACACAATTGTTGGGTGTCCCACAATTTGTGTATGACCTTTTTGATCCTCTCAGTAAGCACCTTGGAAATGATATTGTAGACACTACTAATTAAACTGATAGATCTAAAATGTGTGAGCTCTTTAGTAGCCATCATTTTAGGAATCAAAGTTACGTAGATAGAGTTGGATGCTTTTCTCAAAAACACATCTTTCATGAAAATTTCTGATTGTACTAATTACTTCCCCCCCCCCCCGTCCTTATTACTTCCCAGCAATGGACATAAAAGGCCATGGTATATCCATCAGGGCCATGAGCTTTGTCACTAGCACAAAGTTTCACACATTTCCATATCTCCTGTTCCTCGAATTCCTTTTGTATCATTTGATTTTCTTCAAAGTAACTTTGTGGTCTACCTTGTTGTAACACCCCGAAAACTTCTAAATTAAGACTCGAACCAAATCTTCATTTATGTATAAGGTCGTGTAGGGTGATCCTTAATGGCTCACATGTGTAAAGGTCAATTCTTTAGAGTGAGAATGAATTTTGATATAAATTAAGGTCACAAGAAACTCTTAGCACAAAGTTGAGTTGGAAGCTTCCCTACCGAGTAAGTTTTGACCTAAGATTCTAATTAGGCCAACTTCAAATGTTTATATCTCTTAGCACATAAAGAATTATATGGCCCATGAACTATCAAATGGAAGGTCTTTGAGTCCTCTTTCCAACACCACCAAGTCTGCTCCAATTGAAGCTTGGAGTAAAATGTTATTTCCTTAGTGCCTTCGGGCAAAGCTTAGTTGATCCAGTTAGTTGAGAGGTTCTATACCCCGGCAAGGTATAGAACAGTTCTAGCAGCATGGGCAAGACACTGTATCATCACGTAGCTCATAGTGATGGTTGTCGGTTAGAGAAACTCCCAAATAGAGTAAAGAGTAGTTTCATTATATTTTCACATATAATTTTCTTTGAGTTATTATATTATACTTTGTGGAGTCTAAAATGATATTATCTCTATTTATGTTTTACATCAAGTTGAGTTGAGTTGAGTCGAGTTGAGTTAAGCTGAGACGAGTCGAGTCGAGTTGAGTTGAGTTTAGTTGAGTTGAGTATTTCTTTCAGCATGGTCAGTTCAGTATATGCTTTTATTGCATCCTTTCGGTAAGAGTTTAAATGAGTTTTTTAATCATGATCTATATTATATTTCAGTTGAGTTGTTGTCAGAGTTTCAGTTAAGTTATTTTGTTGTTTAGCTATATTACATACTCGTACATTCAATGTACTGACGACATTCGACCTGCATCTTTTAATGATGCAGATACATGTACTTAGAATCATCAATAGGAGATCCGTTGAGATCACTTCATCCGCTTGTCAGCTTTTGAGTAAGGCCTCCTTTGTTCCGGAGGACTCCAGTTATATAGGTTGTCAGTAGTAGCTCTTTGAGGTGTCGTGGGTCTTGTCCTGATATCCTTCCTTATTAGTAGAGGCTTCATAGATAGACAGAGTCGAAGTGTTCCTCAGCATTTACTTTATTTTGTGTTGTTTTACAAACTATAAGTATTGCTATTAAGTATTCTCTAGACTTTATGAGTTGAGTATTTGAGTTCAATGGATTTCATTCGGTTTTAAGCTTATTATTGCTTGAGTTAGTTTTCCGCTTTTAGTCAGTTAGGATGAGAGTTCGCTTGGGAACCATCAATGGTTCTCCAGTGCCGGCCACGCCCAGTGTGTAGGTTCGGGGCGTGACAAACTTTGTATCAGAGCACGGAGTTCAAGTGTCCTAGGGTGTCTATAAAGTCATGTCGGAAGGATCTTATTTATTGTTGTGAGGGACTATAGACATTTAAGAAAAGTCTCCTATCGTTTATACTCTGAATCGTGCAATAGAATTGTGTCATCAGGAAATTCTTCATACTCGTGCGTTTCTCAAATCCATTCGACTACCCCTCATACTCAAGGTAGTTGAAAAGCAAAGGCCAGTTCCTTACCGATGAGTTACTTCATGTGAAAGTGTTCAGAAAGTCATGAGACTATAGCGGGGCTTGAGAGAAGCCCGTGAGTGAGCTTAAGTATTTGAATTTGAAAAACTGCACCCTTGTTCATATGAATCATGCGCTCGAGCTAAAAACGAGATGTACTCCCATACTCTCTTCTCTAAACCTTATTCAGGTGAGACCCTTATGAGGGAAGTGTGTTTTAGAATGCTTGGGTAATATTCCCACCCAAATGATAGTGCGAGTCATGATATTATGAGCAGTAGAAGTACCAGTGCCCAAAGTTAGAAGTATATATTTAGAAGTGTAGTAACCTACAGGATGAGGATAGTTATTGAGTAGAGTATGTAAGTTGTAGCCATGCACCCAGTAAGTTATTAATGAGGAGTTTCTCCTTATGGGTAGATTAAGAAGTGATGAGTTGGTGTAGACTTCATGATAGAAGGTAGAGTAAGAGTTACTAGTATGGATGAGTTAGAGTATACTTTAACTAGAGAGAAGTTAAGACAAGGTGTTAACCCATTAGTATCGATCAAGTATAAGTGTTGAATAGAAGAGCCGAGTATTCGTGCAGTGACAGATCTAATCTAGGCTTATGATATGTAAGGGAAAGCCCCATGATATTCAAAGGGTTATAGAACTAATTAGGCAATGATGTATAGTGAATGAATAAGTGGTACTTAAGTTGTGAAATGGAAGTGTGGTAGTAATCTGTAAATAGGTAGACTG
The DNA here is from genome assembly GCA_018342035.1 of Solanum appendiculatum. Classification (NCBI taxonomy): domain Eukaryota; kingdom Viridiplantae; phylum Streptophyta; class Magnoliopsida; order Solanales; family Solanaceae; genus Solanum; species Solanum appendiculatum. The sequence goes on along the minus strand of JAGDQO010000548.1, from coordinate 18,849 downwards.
AGAGAAAAGGGTTGACTAGTTGTCATGAGATCTTAGTGGGTGAGTATTTCTTAATTTTATCTAGTAGTCGTAAGTAGTAAAAGATGTGAGCAATTATATTGTTATATATGTTTAGTACTAGCCACTAAGCTTGAATTTGAGATGAGTATCGTGATAAAAGGATGGCAATATGAGGGTGATGATGTTAGTTTTGAGATCTAATCTAGTAGGATTGACCTGAAGTAGGTGAGGAATTAAGGTGTTACTTTGCAATAAAAGTGTGTGACACATGTGTGGTATTATGACCCATAGATGAGAGCAATGAAGGTGGCCAAGTCAGTAGAGTAACAAGAGTATTAAGAGGTGTACCCGAGATCATATGTAGTCAGACAATGTTCTAATTAAGTTTATTGTTTCATGTATGCCTAGATAGCATATTCAAGTTGCCAATGGGAGTAGACTTGTGTAAGAATTATTTATTACCCCGAAGAGCTGGGTAGAAGGGATTTTAAATAGTCAATGACGAGCCTCTTAAATATAGTTCCAAGTTTCTTCCAGTTAGGTTGATATGAACATAGAAGGATGTTTTAGTAGGCAAAGAAGGAGAAGTCAGATTATTATCAGTTAGACTAAGTGGCCTTATAAGCCAATGAGAAGAGGGGAAGAGAAGCATCTTAGAAAGAGGTCTTAGAAGGAGTCTTAGTACCTGTTTATGGAAAGTTCAGTAGTCATAAGATTTGCATCTTCTGAGTAAGAAAAGTGAATGTAGACCAGTTTAGAGATGAAAAATAGATCCAAAGCTTTACCGTGCCAGCTTCATATCTAAGGGGGAGATGATAAGATGAGAAATCAAGCCAAGTGTTGAGAGTCAGATAGTAATATGTTCAGAAAGGGTTAAAGTGATATATCGATCCATTCCTAATCTTGCGTATTCCTCAAAGCTCAGTTATTCCAATATCTTATTGATGTTTCTTATATTAAAATTGTGTTCATGACTTATGCTCATACACTTCAGAGAGATTCACACACATGCTCAGTTCCCAGAATGAGGGGCAAAGACTTTAGCCTATTGATCTCAATCTTACTCCATAACTTTATGGATATCAGCCTCATAATATGAACCTATTCAGATAAGCACTCATGTCTCATAGTATGCTCAATCTCGTGAATTCATGATTTACTCTCAATGACTAGCAACATAATGTTATGTCATACATATTCTTATATCAGATTTCTCGAATGAATCGTGCTTATGATCTTTCGCCCTAAATCTTTTCCAGTGATCCTTTTAGTTAGAGAGCGATATTGGTGATGGTAGTTGAGTGATGATATAAGGAGAATATTGATGTTTCTTATTGTGGTAGTGGTGGTGTTCTTATTCCATATAAGGTTATAAAAGTGGAGGAATGATGAATGAAGTTTTACTATGAGTAATAGTTAGGTGAGAGTAGTTAGATAGTTCCTGATAGTATGCGTGAAATTTCAGTTAGTAGAGATGATGAGAGAATGAGAAATTCTTAAAAGTAATGGTTAGTAGGAGTTCATGGAGTGGTTATAGTACTAGACATGAATGCAGTGTTGTTAACATATGGATAAATACATGATGCATTAGGTGTTTCTTGATATGGGCTCAAGGTTGGTTGAATGCAGTTATAAGGAGAAGTATTCTTGGGATGAGATTCCCTATATAGAAGTATAGAACCTAAATCTTGTGGTTTAGATAAGTATAATCATCTCATGTTTAGCACCTTGTAAATTAGAGATTAGGCTTGAACACAATAAGAGCAAGCGATTTGACTTAGATGTTTGTAAGAGTAGTCATATACTCTAGTGGGAGCTATGAGCTTCAGCTAATAAAGTATAGTAATCAGAAAGGAGAGTATAGTTGAGAAGTGTTGCTAAGTTTAAAAGCTACCAATTATATCACTCGAGGCATAGTAGTCATATTCTTACTTCGTGCCCGGATACCCTTGTTTCATGTCATGGCCTGTAATCTTGAAATCTTATGTGAGCTTCGCGCTAAGAGTGCTTGAGTCTAGTTTCAAAACTCCCAATATGAATCACTTCCGCCTATGTTAATAGACAAGTTCATAAGTCAGAAAGATAGTAAGATTAATTCCTTTCCCTTCCATTCTCATTTTAACCATCATTCGAGGACGAATGATCCCAAGGGGGAGATATTGTAACACCCCAAAAACTTCTAAGTTAAGACTCGAACCAAATCTTCATTTATGTATAAGGCCGTGTAGGGTGATTCTTAAATGGCTCACATGTGTAAAGGTAAATTCTTTAGAGTGAGAATGAATTTGGATATAAATTAAGGTCACAAGAAACCCTTACCACAAAGTTGAGTTGGAAGCTTCCCTACCGAGTAAGTTTTGACCTAATATTCTACTTAGGCCAACTTCAAACATTTATATCTCTTAGCACATAAATAATTATTATGGCCCATGAAATATCCAATCGAAGATCTTCGAGTCATCTTTCCAATGCCAGAAAGTTTGCTCCATTTGAAGCTTGGAGTAAAAAGTTATGCCTGTTTGAGTGAAGCCTCTCTATTTAAAGCACTTCATCCGTTTTAGAAAAGGGGTATTTTGGTCTTTTCCTTTTTCCCACCAGGCTTAACACGTTTTTACTGACCTAATTAAGGGTCTAATCATATTCTAAATAACCTATTCACGTTCTTTAACACTTAGAGAAATTAGGGCGAAGTTTCCAGAAGAGAAAAAGAGGGTTTTCAAGCGTTCTTCAAGATTCGTCGATTTCACCAAGAACTTTCTTCTTCACAGGTATGCAAGGCTTCTCAAAGTGATAGATTTTTTCATCCTCACGCCATACATCTAATTCATCCATGAATTTGTCCATGAATTCATTATATTAAGAGATTCTTGAGTAGTTCTTGAGTTTAAGCTTCATTCTTTATCAATGGAGGTTTTTGAGTTCTTGAGGTGAGGGTTTTGCGAATGAGTGGTGTTTATTGATAGAATTTGAGTGATATTTGAATAATTTCGTGTTGGTTTTGTGAATCAAAGAGAGTTGGGAAGAAACCAATAGATTCTAGATGAGTTAGGACCCGGAATTGAGCAAGAAAATTCGTCGAATTTCTGGGTTCAGGGCTAGGGCAATGCCCCTGCAATGCGCCTGAAACTAGCCTCTGAATTTTGAGGCCTGGGGCGGAACACCCGTAATGCCCCAGGGTCGCCAGGCCCTTTTCTTCTCTGTTCTTCATCCCGTATGCGTTTTTTCAAATCGTGTCTTAAAGTCTTCTTTATATGAACTCTTAAAGTCTTCTTTAATCCTTGAGAGAGTCTACATGTCATAATCACATGTCTTAATTTACGTCTACATGTCATAATCACATGTCTTAATTTACACTCCAAACTAAAGTAAGTTTAAGAGGAAAGTTCAAGAGGTCTTGTTGAGTCGTTTTGAGAATTCTTTTGTAATTAATAATGGTTTTGAATTAAGTCTTGAGAAAATAAATATGAGAATGAGAAAAGTTGTATTCATGATTGAAAAAGAGTATAAGGGAACAAAGTATTCCCAAATGTAACACTTTAACATTTAAAAGAGAGAAACATTGATTTCAAAATGAGTTATGAGTACAGAGATATTTCAGAGTAGTTACCTCTTTTAAGAGGATTTTTTGACTAATTACCTCAAATTGAGAAAAGAGAATGTTTTTAAACATTGAGCATGAGTATATATATTTATTGGGAGTAGTATTGAGCACCGATATGGGGGAGAGTTCAGACAACTCACAGCCACTATAAACTATGTATGCCAACATGGGTAAAGGATTCATACTTTTTAGATGATTTCCTTAGTGCCTTCGGGCAGAGCTTAGTGGATCCACTTAGTTGAGAGGTTCTATACCCCGGCAAGGTATAGGACAGTTTTGGCAGCATGGGCGATACACTGTATCATCACGTAGCTCATAGTGATGGTTGTCGGTTAGAGAAACTCCCAAATAGAGTAAAAAGTAGTTTCATTATATTTTCACATATAATTTTCTTTGAGTTATTATATTATACTTTGTGGAGTCTAAAATGATATTATCTCTATTTATGTTTTACGTCAAGTTGAGTTGAGTTGAGTTGAGTTGAGTTGAGTTGAGTCGAGTTGAGTTGAGCTAATACGAGTCGAGTTGAGTTGAGTTGAGTTTAGTTGAGTTGAGTATTTCTTTCAGCCTGGTCAGTTCTGTATATGCTTTTATTGCATTCTTTCGGTAAGAGTTTAAATGAGTTTTTCCATCATGATCTATATTATATTTCAGTTGAGTTGCTGCCAGAGTTTCAGTTCAGTTATTTTGTTATCCAGCTATATTACATACTCGTACATTAATGTACTGACGTCATTCGACCTGCATCTTTTAATGATGCAGATACAGGTACTTAGGATCATCAACAGGAGTTCCGTTGAGATCACTTCATCCGCTTGTCAGCTTTTGAGTAAGGCCTCCTTTGTTCCGGAGGACTCCAGTTACATAGGTTGTCAGTAGTAGCTCTTTGAGGTGTCGTGGGTCTTGTCCCGATATCTTTCCTTAATAGTAGAGGCTTCATAGATAGACAGAGTCGAGGTGTTCCTCAGCATTTACTTTCTTTTGCGTTGTTTTATAAACTATAAGTATTGCTATTAAGTATTTTCCAGACTTTATGAGTTGAGTATTTGAGTTCAATGGATTTCATTCGGTTTTAAGCTTATTATTTCTTGAGTTAGTTTTCCGCTTGTAGTCAGCCAGGATGAGGGTTCGCTTGGGGAGCAGCAATGGTTCTCGAGTGCCAGCCACGCCTAGGGTGTAGGCTCGGGGCGTGACACCTGCATCCACTAGATGGTCTCCATGTCTCTGTCTCAATATATATGATCTTTGGTAAAATTCCACAATCTCTTTCTTTATAGCTTCTGGATTTTTGGTTGCTTCCCCATCCACCATTAGTTCATCAATTTTGTTATATCTTCGAAGAGCATTTGCTGATCTATAGAAAAACTTGGTGTTGTTTTCACTCTTTTTCAGCCAGTTAACCCTTGATCTTTGCCGCCAAGCTATTTTCTCAAATTTAGCTATGTTTTCAAACTCTACAATGAGTTCTGCCATTGAGTGTATCTCATCTTCTCTTAGTGCTCTTTGATCCTGAATTTCTTCTAATTCTTTCAATTGATCAAGGATGCTCTGTTTCTGGATTGCTAAATTCCCATAGGAAGTTTTACTTCATTCCTTTAATATATCTTTTAAATCTCTTAACTTGAAAGCTAAGATAAAATCTGGCCTCCCTTCACAAACTATAGAGTTCCACCACACCTTAACTTTATCCAGAAAACCTTCTGTTTGCAACGACCAATTTTTAATTTGAAATAAGATCTTCTATGTTCCCAATTCCCACTTTATAGCATTATGAGGGTGTGATCAGAGGTCACCTTATGTCAGGTTGTCTTCTTGATGTTCTTGAAGTCCTCATTCCATTCTTTAGAAAATAAGAACCTATCAAACCTGGAAACATTACCTTGTCAATATGTTCTATGGCCTCAAATACTTGCTCCGTTTCCACGCTTGTAGCATGGTGTTGAATATTTCTCCCTGGTTACCTCGTAATTTATTTGATGCCAGAAATTTAGACTTTTGCATATGAGTTTAGTAAATTCTCCCTCGGGGATGGATAGGTCACCCAATTAATTAGTTGGGGTGCATGCAAGCTCTAGAGACGCGATTAGTATTACTAAAAAAATAATAAGGGCACTGGAGAATATATGCCCAACTATGGGAAAGAGTTATGCTCATACATAGTTGTGAGTTGTGACATAATAATAATCTGAATAGATATTGCTTAGTGAGATGGTAGTAAACTTGATCCCCATTATGGATAAATTCCTTGAGGACTTGAAGTTACTGCCATTCTATGTCATTGTATTATGGACCATCTTATGTTTTCAGGTATGGAAAACAAGAAATTATAGGTAAGTAGGTTATATGGGAACCGTACGTTGTTTATTTTCTAAAAAACTTCATTTATGCAACTTAATGAGATGTAGAGTGCAAAACATTTTTTAGCTCAATGTGGAACTTCCTCTTTATGTTTGTTTTTCTGAAAAATTGCTTCATGGATCTTTTTTGTGTCCTGGAAACTTGAATATGCCTTTTTCTTTATGTTTGGTTATGCCTTTCGTTATGCCCTTTGATTATTCTACAGATTACATATATATTGAAGATCGTTCTTTCACTTGAAGAATTTACACCACTCAACAGGAATACATGTTCTCCTCCCTATAATTATTAGTTTTTCTTTTCTTCTTTGCATTTTAGGGGAGGTTTTCACATCTTTGGTGCTTTAGAACTTGCACCTGGGATATTCAATAATTGTATCTAGGCTCATTGTCCTTCTAGAGTTAGATATAAGGAGTATGAATTCTCAAGGCTATTACCTGACGATACTCTTGAATATGAACTAGTTCCGCGTGGGGATATATGGGCAAGTCTATTAAACAATCATTCTCAGGGTAAAAAAGACATAGGACTATATTTCTTTGCAAGTAAGAGAGAAAATTCAGCTTCTACCTTATATATCTATCCCAAAAGGGATAAGGGTTGCAAAGTAGAAGTGCACCCTTGCCTTATTTACCCTTAGCCTTTTCAACTTCTACTGTGCAATCCTTAGCCCTTTTTGGATATAGATATATAAGAAAGAAGTTGAACTTTCTCTCTCACTTTCATAGAAATACGGTCTTATATCTTCTTTGTCTAGACAATGATTGTTGAATAGACTCGCCCACATATCTCCACGCCGAAGTAGTTCAAATTTAAGAGTATGAGGCAATATCACTGAGAATTCTTACACCTTGCGTCTAACTCTGGAAGGAGGATGCACCTGAATACAATTATTGAACATCCCAGGTATAAATCACAGAGCACCTGAGAAGTCAAAACATCCCCTGAAATGCAAAGAGAAAGGGAAAGACTATTTATTATAGGGAAGAGAACCAACATTATGTTGTTAACTAAAAAGTATTATAAATTTATCCGTACATACCAATAGGGAAAATTCAAAGAAGAGGAGGTTAGTCGGTCAGCTGACTACTAGTAAAGATGGGCCATCCAAAAATAGAGATGAGTTGAATTTGAATTAGTGATAAGTGTACATGATAAAGGGTACTTACTTCCAGTAATGAGCTAGAGCAAGATCACAAAATTCTGTTTTCGCTTTTATTTTAAAATTATTTTATCATATTTACCCTGATTTTTTTATTTTTATAAAATAGACCTATTTAAATAATATTTCATATTTTAAAATAAATACATTCAAATTGTAAACATTAACCGTAAAACGTATGGTCAAACACAACTCACAATTTCAACTTCAACTTTCGAAAATTTAAATAAAGTGAAAAAAAAATTTCATAATAAAATGCCTAATTAATAACAAATGACATATTCTTGATAGACTTGTATGTGATTCGAGTTATCACACCAACCAAAGAAATAAATTTAATTAATCAAGATAAATTAATCGTGACTATAACATTTTATGGGGAAAAAAGTGTAAGAGAAAAATACATGAGAATTAACGATTTTTTTAATAGAATTTCACTTAAAATAGAGATAAAGAGCACAAATGAAATGAACAACAAAAAGATAGACATCATACCTTAAAAGTTGAAACTCTAATCTCAAAACACCCAAATCAAAGTGTATTATAATGAATTAGTTTCTCTTGAGGTATAGGTATATATATAAGTGAAAGTATGTGTATTGTGTATAGAGACAAAAGGATAAAAAGAGAAAATAGTAAATGTAGAGTCAAAAATTATAATCCAGAAAGTATAAGCAAATGATATAAAAAGAAACTAATTAATTGTAATATGTCGTCTAGCGGTGTACGGGTCAAACGGTCAAGTCAAATTGAACCAAGAACAAAGTTTGACTACAAGCCAATTTTTTTCTTACGTTTGACTTAGTTCCTCAGTTCAATTTGACTTGATTGTTTGACCCGTACACCGCTAGACGACATATCACAATTAATTAGTTTCTTTTTATAAAATCTTTTTAAACTTTATGGATTATAATTTTTGACTCTACATTTACTATTTTCTCTTTTTATCCTTTTTTATCTTTACACAATACACATACTTTCACTTATATATATATGTATAACTCAAGAGAAACTAATTCATTTTAATATACTTTGATTTGGATGTTTTGAGATTAGAGTTTCAACTTTTAAGGTATGATGTCTATCTTTTTGCTGTTCATTTCATATGTGCTCTTTATCTCTATTTTAAGTGAAATTCTATTTTTTAAAAACTCGTTAATTCACATGTATATTCTCTTACACTTTTTTTCCCAAAAAAATGTTATTAACTAAAAAGTATCATATATGCTTCTTTACTAGCAAAGATGGGCCATCCTTAGAAAATTTGTTTTACAAAAGGTGTTAGTATATACTTAGAAAACTAACATCTTATAAACCTGGGGAAGTGAATTCTAATAACCTGGGAAGTGAATTCTAACATTTGTTTTTGAGAAGGTAACAACTTGTATTTTATTTCAAAAAAATCAAAAACCTGCCACAACAACTTACAGGCTTCCTAATTACAATTGAGGTAGAGTATTCAAAAGATCTTCAACCCTTTAGCAAAAAACTACAAAGAGATTAAGATATTTATAAATAACTCTAGATCTTCCATATACTCCTGTTTACACAAAATATGAAACAAAACTAAACAATTCATCTTCATCTTATGGATATTATTGCTCTTATTCTGGTAGCACCTGAGGTTTCTTTCTGTCCAAGAAAACCACCAGATGCAAGCTGATATAATTTCCTACCTATTCAAGAAATATTAGCATAGCTGCTCTAGATCTTCAGGGTCTGAGCTATTTTCCTTGGCATCACCCAGCTCAAACCCATCATATTTAGGAAGATTTCCAACATTTGAAAGGTAATCCTGCAATGTATAAATACATGAGTTACTGTCTCAGCCTTTTATTCACAAAAGAAGCACCTAGGGCTTAGATGGATCCCCCTCTTCATGAGATTTTCTTGAGTTAACACAGCTTGTTTAGCCAAAAGCCAGGTAAAACATGAAACTTTATAAGGAATTTTAACTTTCCATATAAGCTTCCAAGGCCAGTCGTCAATCTGATTATCATAAGGATTAAGCTTTTTGTAGGATTCTTTCACACTGAATCTACATTGACTGCGGTCCTACCACTCCAATCTATCTAGGTCATTTGAAGTTCCTTTGAAAGGCTCCAACTTGCTGTAGAACTCAACCAACCTCAGAATCTCTAGTCATTAAAAGGCCTTCTAAAACTCAAATTCCATCCCTGTTATGACCTAACTTCAGCCACAGTGGCCTTTTGTTGTTGATTTAGGATGTAAATGTCATTAAAGGTATCCTTTAGGGAACCTTGTTCAAGCTAGTTGTCTTCCTAGAAAGAAAGAAATCTTCCTTCCATTTTTTGTTCTTATACTGTAATTCTCTCTTAGCTTTGGCCATAGATTCCTGATGGACCTCCAAAGGTTGATTCCATAAGTGTCGGTGACTATTTTGGTGGTCCAATGATCTGCCATTTTATACTTCAACTGGATTACTTCTTTCCATAGTGCTAGTTCATTAGATGAGAGTCTCCAGAGCCACGTCATCATAAGGCATTGATTATGTGTTTTTAAGTTCCTCACCCACATACCCCCTTTTTGTTCACTCTCAATCAGAGCATCCCACTTTACCAAGTGGAATTTCTTGGTTTCATTGTTTCCTTCCTAGAGAAAATTTCTTTTCGAACATCCAATCTCTCAATGACCCCATCAGGGATAGGAAAAGGGACATCATCTATGTAGGCATTAAGTCCAAAACACTATTGATTAGTGATAGTCTTCCTCCTAAAGAGAGATAGTGACTTTTCCAGTTCACCAACCTTTTCTCACATTTCTCTACCACCCCATTTCATATATCTATAGACCTATTATGAGCTCCCAATGGCATGCCCAGATAAATAGTTGGTAAATCCCCAATACTTCCACCAAGAATCCAAGCCAATGAGGTTAAATTAGGAACCTTATTAATTGGATATAAAAACTATGATTTCAGTGATGTGTAACCATGAGATTGCTTCAAAAAGAACAAAAATGACCCTGAGAGTCATGAGTTGGTTTCTATTAGCCTCACAAGAGATCAGTGTATCATCAACATACTGCGGATGAGTAATCTCCAAGTTAGAACCTTCCTTGTTTGAAGCTCTAAACCCCTTCAACCAACTATTTTCTTGGGCAATTTCCAACATAGCATTAACACTCTCCATGGAAATGATGAAAAGGAAAGGAGATAGTGGGTTTTCTTGCCTTAAGCCTCTCTATGGGGAGAAGAATCTTGTAGGGGTACATTTGATAGGGACAGAGAATTTAACTGTGCTTATGCAAAACTTCATCAATCTTATCCATCTGCCTCCAAATCCTATTTTGGAGAGGGTCTCCAGCAAAAAAATCCAATCAAAGTGGTCATAGGCTTTCTGTATATCTAACTTACAAAGAATGCCATGTATATTGATTTTGACTCTAGAGTCCACTAGTTCATTTTCCATAAGGATGGCATCCATTATTTGCCTTCCTTTGATGAAACACAATTGTTGGGTGTCCACCAATTTGTGTATGACCTTTTTGATCCTCTCAGTAAGCACCTTGGAAATGATATAGTAGACACTACTGATCAAACTGATAGGTCTGAAATGTGTGAGCTCTTTAGTAGCCATCTTTTTAGGAATCAAAGTTACATAGATAAAGTTGAAGTTTTTCTCAAAAACACATCTTTCATGAAAATTTCTGATTGTACTAATTACTTCCCCCCTCCCCTATTACTTCCCAGCAATGGACATAAAAGGCCATGGTATATCTATCAGGGCCAGGAGCTTTGTCACTAGCACAAAGTTTCACACATTTCCATATCTCCTATTCCTCAAATTCCTTTGGTAACATTTGGTTGTTTTCAAAAGTAACTTTGTGGTCTACCCTACATCCACCAGATGGTCTCCATGTCTTAGTCTCAGTATATATAATCTTTGGTAGAATTCCACAATCTCTTTCTTTATAGCTTCTGGATTTTTGGTTGCTTCCCCATCCAGCATTAGTTCATCAATATTGTTATATCTTCGATGACAATTTCCTGATCTATAGAAAAACTTGGTGTTGTTGTCACTTTGTTTCAGCCAATTAACCCTTGATCTTTTCCGCCAAGCTATTTTCTCAAATTTAGCTATGTTTACAAACTCTACAAGGAGTTCTGCCATTGAGTGTATCTCATCTTCTCTTAGTTCTCTTTGATCCAGAATTTCCTCTGATTCTGCCAATTGATCAAGGATGCTGTGTTTCTGGATTGCTAAATTCCCATGGGAAGTTTTACTCCACTCCTTTAATATACTTTTTAAAGCTCTTAACTTGAAAGCGAAGATAAAATATGGCCTCCCTTCACAAACTATAGAGTTCCACCACACCTTAACTCTATCCAGAAAACCTTTTGTTTGCAACCACCAATTTTTAAATTTGAAATTAGATCTTCTATGTTCCCAATTCCCACTTTAGAGCATTATGGGGGTGTGATCAGAGATCACCTTATGTAATGTTGTCTTTTTGATGTTCTTGAAGTCCTCATTCCATTCTTTAGAAAATAAGAACCTATCAAACCTAGCAGCAACATCATGTCTATCCCATTTCCTCCATATGTAATTGCCCTCTATCAAATGCGGATCTTGCAGACTCATATCCTCAGTGAAATTAGATAGATCATTCATTGCTCTTGTGATTCTAGAGCATTTTCTCTTTTCTGAAGGAAATCTAACTGTGTTAAAATCCCCATATACTACCCCAGGCCCATCAAACAGTCCTCTAGCTGAGCCTACTTCCCACAATACTTCTTCCCTTTCCACTCTTTTGTTTGGAGCATAGATACCTGTAAGAAACCAAGTGAGGTCTTGGTTCTTTCCGGTGAACTTACAGGTTAGAGAATAGGCCCCCAAACTACTTATTTCTCCTGTCCATATTTTCTCATCCCATAGAATTAGGATACCTCCCCTTGTCCCACTAGCTTCTAGTTGACAGAATCTGACCCCTCTGTTAGCCCACAATTCTTTACACAAATTCTTTATAACTCCTTGAATTTTTGTCGCCTGAAAGCAATAAACATCAGCTTTCCATTCATGAATTGGATTTTTAATGATACACCTCTTGCTTTCCTAATTTAGGCCCCTCACATTCCATGATACTATGGAGACTGTCATTGATCACAATTAATAGTGTAACCCCCGGCTTCTTGTGCCATTGCTTTTGAAATTACTTCCACATTCAAGGCTCTTCAATTCTTTGGATCCCTTTCCTGCTGAAGTCATTCTCCTATTCTTCACTTCCTTATTCATGTTTTTTTGTCTCATGTTATCTATCTTCATGAATAACATTTTTGCTTCCTCTTTGCACCCCTTGATATCGACACCAAATTCTTTGGCGAATTTGATGATGTTCTGATAAATCCATATAGGAATGTCAAAATCTGGATCTTCCCCTACCCCTAGGCTATGTTAATTTAAAGGTACTGCATCTTTGATTGTTGTCAACCCGAAGATGTTATCTTCACTTCTCAACATAGCAGCAATTTGCATGGCACTATCTTCTAGGATTTGAGGGATTTCAGTTACCCTTACTTCCTCTTCTTTACTCTTTTCTAGAGTATCTTTTTCTTCAATTTCCTCCTGATCGTGTTCTGCTTCTTCTCATTCTCCACATTCAATGCTATAGAGGTGTTGGAAATATTGGCTTCAAGTTTGGCTGAGATTGGGTCAATTAAAAGAGAGAAGGGATTACTTACTAGCCCAATTGAGATAAATTGGGCTAGTAAATCCGGGCACATATTTTTCTTTTTCATTGTAGGTCTATTCTTTTTTATCGTGGTGGGGAGTGGGGCCTCAGCCACACGTGCAGAGACACTGGCCAATTCAAAATATCTGGATCCCATGACGATCCCATGTGCCCTGACACCTCCATAAAGCCTAAAAGGCTTTCATCTTGTAGACCATAAGTCCCTTCATCAAATCGTTGGGTCTTTGAGGGTTTTTTGCTTCGAGCATCAGCGACCACCCTCACCGGCGTCTCCACCAAGATTGGAACTTTGAAGGTTAAACCTTCATGGACGAGTTCAACTGACTTTAGAACTGAGTCACCGTCCCCTCTCACCTTCAACCTAGCCCATTTAAGGTGGTTTCGCAGCTCTATTTCTTCTTTCGTTCTGATCTAGCCACCGCATAAGTTTCTGATTTCACGAAAAACTTTTTGTGACCAAATTTGAAGGGGTAAGCCTACTACTCTGATCCAGACCTGGTCCAACCTATCGTGAGTAGAGGTTGATGTCGACGACCACCATTGCATATTGAATTTGTGGGATTTCCAGAACCACTTTTCTCTTACAATGTGGTATGCCGCTGTTTTGTTGGGAAACTCAAAGAGGAAATGATTATGACCCAAATCATAGATGTTTATACCATGCTTGTGTTTCCATGTGCTTGCCACCCACAATCGAATCTCTGAGAGAGAGGCATCTAAAATCTCCTCTAGAAGACTACCCATCATGCTTTTTTCTAGTATTTCATTTTGATTTGTTGTTGTTGCATTTGTAATAATGAGCTTTTTCCCTTTTTGTTGAATCTTAGCAGCATTCATTTCTCTTGTAGACCATTTATTGTTTCTGACATTATCCGAATATAAAAGACCCTCCTTTGTTTCCCTGTGCATCGTCTTAACTGCCTTCCATGCCTTAGCATTTATGAATCTCATTATTTTGGTGGCTATGTCTAGCCAGCCAAAATTTAACGACCACTAAGGTATAATGATGACGGCTCTTCTTTTACCCTTCATATTTAGAATTAACATAACGATCGAATTTGTTTTAATTCCATGAACAAAAGAACTCTGTGAACTTGTCCCGGAACTTCCATCTGCGTACAGAGTTCCCCTTTCTTTCGATGCTCCTTTAAGAGTGAAAGCGCTAATACTCATCCTGGTCATCATGTTATGACCTCGTTCTACCTAGTCATACCATGTTTCCGCCCTAGAAACTACTTTGGTGATATCTAAAGATTTGAATCCTACAGCAAAATAAATGGTATTTTCCCTCATGGTTGTGACAATGAAAGAAAGGTTGGAAAAGAAAGGGGCTGAAGGACGATCTGGTGATGGAAGATTGCCGGAAAAGGGATTTCTAGGGCCCAGAAGGGGCATATAAAAGTTAACCTCCATAAGTGTGCCTGAGAGCATTATGCAGATTGCCCATGTCACAAGGTAAATATTTTTCTACCAAATATGCCCATGTCACAAGGTAAATACTGCGTTTCCCATTTCCAAAAATAATCATGGAATATGACCTGTCAAAATTCAAGCAATTTCAACTTTTTAAGAAAAATAGTAAAACAATTTCCTTAAAACCAGATTGCACTAATTAATTATATAGAGAGAGAGAGAGAACCCTCAGCCCGGTGACGTGGCGCCACCAGAAGCAAGGATTCTCTTTTTATATATTTATTTCTAAAACTGCTCTTCTCCTTTGCAATAGGAATGATGCTTCAGCCTTCAACAACCGCTTTTTCGGTTCATTGTTTCACCACTCTTGCCGCTCTTCATAAATTGTGCCTGTTTGCAATAGCTGATCGGCCTATGTGATGCCCTCATAGATCAGGATTCTTATTTAACCCTTTTTTAAAAGTCACAACTCTTTAGAAAATTCAGAACTCTTCATAAAAGTAACAACTTTTCACAAAAGTCACAACTTTTAATAAAAGTCACAACTTTTCACAAAAGTCACAACTTTTCACAAAAGTCACAACTCTTCATTTTTTATTCATACCTTTTAAAACTCAACACTTAATTCTAAGGCACCAAAAGAAGAAAGAATAAATAAAGAAAATTGATTTTAATTGCAATGCAACATTACTACTCTTAAACCTCTCAGTCCACAAATCATAATGCTACCGGAATGGTTAAATTCATTACATTTGGTTCTTTAGTAAACAAAACTTCTATTACTGACACGATTATTTGTAGGTTTTTTTCCGCTATAGGGGAGTCAAATTCAAATACATTAATTAAGCTTCTTATTAAGTGTGTTCTATTCCTCAAAGTTTTCTTCCTCATATTTCATGAAGCTTAATCTTTTACTATAAGCCATAGTGATTCATGTAACTATTGCAATTTATTTTTGTTATTTTGGTGACTTTTTTTTTAACTCTGTTAAAAATTCAGTAAGGATGATTGAAAATTGATCTTCTTTTTTGACACTCTGATAGAAAAAAGGTTGAGAAGAACTACAAGGCAAAGAAGCGTCTAGTCTGTGGAACTGGTGCCGATGAGTATAATAGAATCTCAGCATGTGAATCATCCAAGGAAATTTGGGAATGTCTGCAAACAGCACATGAAGGTACAGTCCAAGTAAAGGAATCAAAAGTTGACATGCTCACCACTCAATATGAAAACTTTTGCATGAAAGAAGGAGAAACCATCCATGAGATGTATACTAGATTTACCTCCATCACTAATGAGCTCAGATGTCTTGGTGAACCTATTCATCCAAGAAAATAGGTTCAGAAGATTCTTCGAGTCCTTCCAAGGTCATGGGAAAGCAAAGTAAATGTTATTACTGAAGCTAGGGACCTGAAAACCATCACCATGGATGAGCTGATTGGGAATCTTCAAACCTATGAGCTAAATAAACAACAAGATCAATCCAAGAAGGAGGGAAAGAAGGACAAGTCCTTGGCACTGAAAGCTCCTCCTAGTGACTTGTCAGAAGACGATGAAGAAATGGCTTACCTAACCAGAAGATTTCAAAAAATAATCAAAAGGCATGGAGGATTTCAGAGGAAGGGAAACTCTAGTCGATCAGAAAATGCTAATGATATGTGCCACAAGTGTGGGAAGCCTAGACACTTCATGAGACACTTTCCAATGCATAAGCTAGAATATAAGGATTACACCAAAACTGGAGGAGACAGAGAGAAGCGCAGGGACCAGGTCTCTGACAAAATCAGGAGAAAGGCAACTGCTGACCAAATGATGGAGAAAGCTCTCACTGTATGGGGAAACTCATCCAGTGATTCTGAAGAAGCAGAACAACCTGAAGATGTTTCCATGATGGTGGTCAAAGAGGAGGAAGATGTCTTTGAATCACTTTTCTCTTTGATGGAAAAATAAGATGATGAAGACAGCAAGAAAGAGGTAACAATTCTTGACCTTAAAAGTAATATAAGTACTTACTCTGTTAAAAGGTTAAGAAAGCTTGTTGTAGTGCTGATTGACTCAATAGATGAACTAACTGATGAAGAGAATGCTCTGAATGAGAATCTTGATTTCTGTCAAGATGAAAAAACAACCTTAATGTCTCAGATGTCTTAAATGAATGAAATAATGATTGCTCTAGAAGATGAATACTTGCAACTAAAAAGAAAAACTGAAGCTACCTTAAATGGGAAGAATAAGATAAGTAGCTTTGAGTCTAAACTAGAAGAAAAGTTGAAGAACTCTGAGTTAAAACTAGCCGGTGCACTAGAAAGAAATTCTCAGCTAGAAAAATATCTCAGTCAATTTAAGGATGAATTAAACAAATCCATAAGGTGGACTAACTCTTCTAAGATTCTTGCAAGTTTGACCAGTCAGAAATAAAACAATTGAAAGTGTCTGGGCTGTAAGAAAATAGATCCTCCTTACAACCCTCATAGTAAGTACGTCACCATTGCTGATAATTTGTTGTGTACTCACTGTGGTAGAAACGGTCATCTAAAAAGGAACTGTGAATCACTAAGGAAGACAAAAGAGAATTTTGAAAATATTTCTGATCTAAAAGGAAAAGTGAATGAACTTGGTCCCATCTCAAGTGGGTTCCTAAATCTAAGAAGTAATTCTTCATTTGTAGAAGAGGGGAAGAAGTCAGGTTCATGGATAGCGGTTGTTCAAAACACATGACTGAAGAAACTCACAACTTCCTCTCTCTGGAGGCATACCAAGGCGGTGGTGTGTCATTTGGAAATGGAAAGAAGGGCTACATTCTTGGTATCGGAAAAATTAGGCAGCTAGTGGAGCAGTCCATAGAAGATGTGTATTATGTAAATGGGCTAAAGTTCAATCTACTCAGTGTTTATCAGATCTGTGATAAGGGAAATGAAGTTAGATTCTTGTCAAACAAGTGTATTGTCACCAACCTTGCTTATCAAGAAGTAATTTTGATTGCAAAAAGGGTCCAAAATATGTACGTTGCTGACTTGGATTCAATATGAGGAGTTAATCTTACATGTCTTAGTGCTCAGAATGACAATACTGATCTGTGGCATAGAAGACGATCTACCTAAGCTGAAATTTGCGAACAACAAAATATGTGATGCTTGTGTCAAAGGAAATCAAACCAGGTCCTCAATTAAACAGAAGAAAGGAGTAAGCACAACCAGACCACTGGAACTTCTTCATATGGATTTGTGTGGTCCTATGAGAATTCAGAGTAGAGGAGGAAAAAAGTACATTCTGGTGATAGTTGATGACTACGAAAGGTTCACCTGGACAATGTTTTTAAGAAACAAAGATGAGACAGCAGGAATAGTGATCGTTTTTGCAAAAAGGGTCCAAACAAAGCTAGGCTGCAAGATTGTAGGGATCAGGTCGGACCATGGCACCGAATTTGAAAACTCTCAGATTGAAGAGTTTTGTGCAAAATTTGGAATCAGTCATAATTTTTCTGCTCCCCGAACTCCTCAGTAGAATGGAGTAGTCGAAAGGAAAAATAGAACTCTGGTGGACATTGCTAGGACTATGCTGATTGATTCAAATCTTGCAAAAAAATTCTGGGCAGAGGCAATCAATACAGCTTGCAATGTTACTAACAGGTGTCTTATCAGGTATGTTCTCAAGAAGACACCCTATGAGTTGCTGAACAAAAGAAAGCCTAAACTCGACTATCTTAGGGCTTTTGGTTGTAAATTTTTTGTACTCAACAATGGTAAAGATGATTAGGGAAATTTTGATCCTAAGAGTGATGAAGGAATTTTCATGGGGTACTCCTCAACGAGTAAGGCATAAAGAGTCTTCAACAAAAGAACTCTATGTATCAAAAAAAGTGTTCACATTATCTTTGATGAGTCAGATGAAGGGATAGTGAGAGAAACAGAGATGAAACAGAGACTGAAGAACTCCAGCAGATTCAGAGAGATAGCCTACCTTCGGAAGCTATCAATAATGAAATGCATCAACTGACAGAAAAGTCGAATGCCGAACAGGGACCTGGTCAGAAGGATAAGTCAGACACCACAGAGCAAGTTAAATGTGAAGAAGCAGACTCTATAGAGGATGAAGCAGTAGAACCAATAGCTGAGTCTTCAAAGAGGTCATCTTGGAAACACCAGTCATCTCACCAAATGGACAATCTTGTGTCTCCATTGGACTCAGGAGTCAGCCACACTCTCATTTAGTCGATCTTGATAGTCTGAATACGAGAAGAAAGAGTACCAGAGCAGAGAAAATGAAAAAGCTTTTTTTTTAGGCCCATAGAAAAAAAGGGAATAGGCCGCGCCTAAAATCATCCCAAGCGCTGCTAATGTGGCTACTAAGCTAGGAAAGTAGCATTGATGGAACGGGGGATCGCACCTTCAGCGAAGAAATAAGGTGACCAGCTGGAAGTTTTTGAAATCCCAACAATATTTTCTATATAAAAAGAATCTGAATGCACACTAGGTCTCAAACCAAAAATCTCATGGCAGTTACTACATTCATCTCCACCTTTGAATCAAAGAACATAAAAGAAGCACTAAAGGATGCAGATTGGATTAACACATTGCAAGAGGAGCTCCATCAATTTACAAGAAAT
>JAGDQO010000547.1:1800000-2001876 GCA_018342035.1 Solanum appendiculatum | reverse complement strand
ATTAGTTGTTGCAATTCTGAAAGTCACCCTTCTTCTTGTACAACGGATCATTGTACTGCACCTCTATTTTTCGGACATTATAGCTATCTTAAAAAATGACATTAAACAATTCAGTCTGCCACTTCATACCTTCGTTGCCTGTGTTCTTTTAAAATTCCATCAGGATCTTGTCTCGCTAATCGCTCTTCCCCTGTGCAACCTTCGAATCACACCCTTAACCTTCTCAACCTTTATACACCTACATACCCAAAATTGTGACGCCTCTCATAATTCTCCAAGTCTCTTAGCACAATGTTTCGTTCTCGCCTTTTTGTTCAAGAGTTTATGGAAATATAATTGTCACCTCTGTCTAAAATGAGTGCCTCCTCCACTAGTATTTTGCCGTCCTCATTTTTGATGCTCTTTACTTGGTCCCTCCGGCCCTCCTCTCTCACTTATTGTCTAGCCTATACAATTTTTTATCCTCGTCTTTGTTCTTTAGTTCTACCTACAAATATTTAGAAGTTGTCATTATTGTCGTCGTAATCGCTAACTTACCTCCTTCGCCATCTTATATCTTGACCTATGCGCATTTCCTCTTTATCCTTACTCTTCACCAACTTCGCT
Organism: Solanum appendiculatum; assembly: GCA_018342035.1. Classification (NCBI taxonomy): domain Eukaryota; kingdom Viridiplantae; phylum Streptophyta; class Magnoliopsida; order Solanales; family Solanaceae; genus Solanum; species Solanum appendiculatum. The sequence goes on along the minus strand of JAGDQO010000547.1, from coordinate 2,001,270 downwards.
ACACCACCTTTTTTTTTTTGGCTACGCTACACTACCTTTTTTGCTTCCACTTTCCCTTGGTCGTCCCCATTCCACAACCAATCCCCTCAATGCCCACTAAAGCTACCTCTTGACACCGCCATCACCTCTCTAACGGCTTCCATGATGCAATCAGTTGTCTTATCCCACATATTGTTCGCATCCCCACTAACCTCCACCCCTATCGCCAACAACTTCTCCGCTATCTCTTGAGCACTGGCCATAGTCAAACTATCCCTGTTGATCCTTGATAGGTCATACACAACCCTCTTCTTCATCCTCTTGATCTCCAAATTCATCACCAAGAGCTTATGTTGGGTAGTAAGATTCTCACTTGGGATAACCTTGTAGTGCTTACAAAAACTTTTATCATCCTTCCTATTGAGGAAGTAATCAATCTGGGTTTTACCTTTCGTATTACGGATGGTTACCAAGTGCTCCTCCTCCAGGAACTCGAATTCGCTACCACCAACCAAAAGCTTTAGCGAAATCCAAAAGTGGGACTCCTCCCTCATTCCTATCCCCGAAACCAAAGCCTCCATGCACATCGTCATAACCCCTTGGGGTTGACCCAATGTGTCCATTGGAATCTCCTCCTACGAAAAGCTTCTCAGTGAGCATTATACCTCTTACAACCTCGTGCCAATAACAATTTATTTCATGCCACTAACTTGGATGTATTCATATAACAATGTATTTCTCTCGACTTTTAACATAAACTAACAACAACAACAACACACCCAGTATATTCCCATAAGTGGGGAGGGTGGGGCATTTGCAAACCTTATCCCTACCTTAGTGGGGTAGAAAGACTTTTTAACATAAACTATCGGAAGGAAAAAATGGTTTTAGCATATAGCAGGAGTAGTCTGTGTCAGATTGGCCATATCAAGTAGTTTGTCTTGTGCCCATTAAACATTTGACTAATCGTGCATGCTGATACGCTATTGTAAGTTCCACATCTCTGTGAGATTTAATTATGGCTTTCAGTGCAAGAATTCTGCTACATCTAGATGTCTGATCTTGATATAAATTTATACCTTTAACCAAACAAGTATAAATTTAATCCGAAACCTAATCCTGGGATGTCCCACTTATCCCTTCAACCTTGATGTTATTTTATCTCATCTCCCAAGTGAGATGAATTAGTCAAAGGATTATTTTACCAGGACTAAGTCCCGGGATAACTTAGTCCGCATACCAAACGAGCTCAAATTTGACTAATCCTACATGCTGGTATATAAGTTTCACATCTCTGTGAGATTTAATTGTGGATTTCAGTCAGAAGAATTCGACCACATCTAGATGTCTTATCTTGATTACTTTATGTGAAGGAGCTTGACAATTTTAGATCAAGCTTTTCTGTTTTGTTGTGAAATCCCAATCTTATTCCCTGACTTTCCTAAAAATTACTTTTGATAGCATTTTTTCTCTGCTGACTTGTATTTGTTATCAGTAAGTGGGCATTTTGGCCTAACAGGTCCTAAGTTTCTGTAAGAAGATATGTTTGAGTAGGTTTGTAGAAATAAACCTTGATAAGAAATTGTATAGAATTCATGTCGGGATTCTAAAGATAAGGGGAGATCGACTATACTTTTCCAATACGTTACTTTGTGCACTAAAAAGGAAAGGGAAGAGAGAGAGAGAGAGAGAGAGGGATGTTGGTTCATGTGGATGTTTGATGTGTCATTTTGTGGTGTATAGCTGAATGGTCAAATTATGTGTCACTGAGTAACTGTTTATATTCCTTTCAGTATAAAGAAGAAAAATGACGAGGTGGCTCCTGTTATTTGAATGCAGATTTCTTTTCGCAGAGAGATAAATTTATTGCCGACATTCACGTACAATGGGGCACAGAAATTCATTCAACATGTCTCAGATATTTGGGACAGAAGATGATCAGAGATGGAATGTTCCAGAGCAGGCACCTTTGCCTTTCGGTAACGACTGATATTCCTTTTAGGTGTACAGATTTCATTTTAACATAAAGCTTGACCAATCTTTCGTCTTATTAAGTTTTGTCTGGAATTGGTCGATTAGTAAATCCATCACATGCCTTGGAGCTGCAACTTCATAACATGCCATTAGCCCTCTCCATCTAAGCATATCATGATGGTTCCTTTTCATTCTTTCCCTTCCTTTGGTTATTGACGTGTAATGCTCATAAACTCGTTAACTTATGGAGATGATCCTATCATCACAGTAGTGCTAAAAGTATTAAATCATTGAATACTCCATCTTCTTTATAAGATGGGAATCCATGTGGCGAGATGATGTGTCCTTCTGGTGCTTTAGGATTGATCGTCTCCTGTAGGCAAATGGAACTAATACTGGTCCATGTAAAATCTACCTGCATACATATAGTACCAGTGGATGGCCTTTGAACTAGACTGTTGGACTGAAAGAGCAGAGTTTGTCTTTTGATTAAAGGAACTAACTGTGGCTAAACATGGAAATTACCAATCTGACAGGATACTCTTGTGGAAGTGCTGAGGGGTAGTGAACAAAATAATGCCTTCTGGCTGTATAAATTGAAAGTATACCTTTATTGGCCATTTATATGGTCTGAAATAGGGAGGACATAAAGAGCCTTCTCATGTTAATGTCTCCTTTTTAATTGCAGCAAGGGCTGGTATTCCGGAAAGCAGTAATATTGTTTATCCAGTGGACAGTATGTCAATTGACGGGGCACACCATTCTTCTCAGGGGCATACCTCTAGGCCAAGTGGATATTCTTCCTCGAATCCAAATATGGAAATTCCACACTGTCAGCCACAGGTTCAAGGTCCTCTTCATGATCCTTTTCTGCATTCAGGTACTGGAGGCTTTCATATGATCCATGAGAATTATCCACATCAAGCATCTTCTTCAGCCCATGGCGGCCAGACATATCATGGGGTGGATGGTGGCCTTGTTGACCTCACAATGGGTAGTGGGAGAGGGCCGTACAAACGAAAGAGTCCTGGTATACCTGCAGGTGGCGAAAGTGGTAGTACAAGCAGATACTTTGATGCTGGCAGTTCATCTGATCTCCCTTCTGACTCTTGGCAGGAGAAACAAAATCCCGACCCCCATTACACAACTTTGGGTTTACATCCTAGTTACAGAGGTAATAGTCTGTCTATTGGAGGTGAGGGTTCTCAGAGGAATGTAAGAAGCAGAGCTGCATTTGATCTGCAAAATAATGTAGGAAGGGCTCATATAACAAGTACTCCTTCACATCACTCTAACAGCAGTAGAACTTCCACTGATTATTGTAGTTCAGTGAATTATCTAGCTCCAAGTTCGAATTCTTCAGCAAGGGAATGGAACCATGCTGTCATGCCCCCTACTGCTGCCCATGGGAGGAACTTCGCTCCTGGTTAGTTTCTTAAATTATTTTGTTATCCTTTACTATGTTTTGATTTTAATAATAATATTTTGTAAACTGCAGATGCAAGCTTCTTTTGTTATGATATGAACCACTATGATATGGTTACCGGCAATATTTCTACCTCTCTGGAGATGGGGAATTACCACAATGATTTCACCTCCAACAGAAGTTCCCTTCCTCCACATTTGCCTGGCAACTTGCCATCTTCAAGGGGAGTCCGAAGTAGCTACAGTCAAAGATCTTCCCCTACTTTCAGGACTTCTTCAAGCTATTTGCGCCATGGGCATGTTGGGACTTCAGATGACGGATCACAGTTGTTTGCTGAAGGTTACTCCTCAAGACATTCACGACCATTGTCTACTCTAGGACTGCGTAGTAGTGACCGAAATGGGAGAACTAGGGTATCTAGTGATAGGAACAGATCATTGGCTGGTGAGGCAGGTTTCCGTGAGCAACTTGCATCTGAGGTGTGTATGCTCATCTTATACAAGAAATTGCCATGTCGTCCTTTTGTGAGGAGATTAGCTCCTGTCTAGGCTCCTTATATCAACACCGTCTTTTGCATAATGGATGTGTCTAGTTTTCTTGCATTGTGCCACATGAATGTCCTGGTCTTTTGTTTTTCTTTTCCTGTTATGAAAATATGACCTTTCTGCTTCATGCCACAAGAATGTCCCAGTTTTATTTTGCTTTACATATGTGTATACATATTGGTGTAAATCCCTTTTAATGTAAATCATAGATGCTACCAGGTGTATTTTGTGTATTTGTTTAATCAGCTAATGTAGGGAAAATGCACTTCACTTTGAAAGACTAACTGGGATATGCGTGCACACATATTTATGATATGTAGGGTTGTGTCATTAATTTAAGCTTTTGTGTTAACTGTTTGATTTGTGATCCTTCTTATATCCAATCAGTCTTGATGAAATTCATTCGGGGCTCCTTAATTTGTTCATCAATTTTCATTACTCATAATTTAGTGGATTTATTTTACCTTCTTGTATTGACACTTGTGTATTCCAATCTGGCATAATGGGGAATACAAATAGCTGTAGATGGTAACTTGGCTTTAATATGATTTTTTAGTTAATCATTTCTACTATCTCTGAACATATCTCCTTCAAGACGTGTTGAATGTGAAACTTTGGGGGTTCTTTCAGGGTGTTATTATTCCAGACCGCTCAACTTATTACGGATCCAGAAGCATGCTTGATCAGCATAGGGACATGAGACTTGACATAGACGACATGGGCTATGAGGTAAGTTCTGAAACTCTACTTGCACCTTTGTCTTGCTTTCTGTTTTCAACTTGCAGCCATCTGCTCAGTTTTGATACTTTGACGTGAACAGGAACTTCTTGCACTGGGAGAAAGAATTGGCCATGTCAATACTGGCTTGTCGGAGGAACTGATTTCAAAGTGCATGACCGAGTCAATTTATTGTTCCTCAGACCAAAATCATGAGGAAGGAAATTGTGTTATCTGTTTGGTGGGTATTGCTATCTTGTCAGAAATATACATAATGCAGGTCAAATATTAGATATAACGACTTCAAGCACTATAGATCCTTCCTTTGAGTTTTCACGATGAGTTTAAGTTCTCTATGCACCAATAGCATAAAAAATATTTACACAATCATTGTCATTTATTAGGTAGTTAGAAGTAAACTCTATGAGAAACATTTTCTGTAACCTGTTAAAAATGGTGATTAACATGTAACTTGAAGCCTTTCCATCATTATAACTCCGTGTGAGTTCACTCATTGATACCGGAGTCTACATTGAGCAGTTTTTACCAGTCTATTTATTCATATAGTGCTTTTGCTTTTCTTGCGAGTAAGAAAGAATTAACAATTGCATTTTGTATGCCACTGCATTTGACAGGAAGAGTATGTGAACATGGATGATGTCGGGACATTGAAATCATGCATCCATGATTTTCATGTGGGGTGCATAAGAAGATGGCTGTCAATGAAGAACGTGTGTCCAATCTGCAAGAAAACTGCTTTGGATGACGACGATATGAAAGAAAAATGATTTATTTAGTTATGACTTATTGGGCATTGAACTTGTGTAAATATGTATTTAGAACATTTCTCAAATGGGGGAAGAACTAGTATCACCTCCAAAATTTGTACAGAAAATGTTTTTCATGTCATCAGTCGTTTCTTTCAAATGTGTAGAGGATCTCCTTAACCTCCTCTCTCTTTTAGTTTTACTGTTAAATCGAAGTGCAAGCTAGACCTGTGAAAGTCTAGCCCTAGCGCCTCGTGCAGGTCCCTTTTTTCCCTCCGCCTTAACGCGGACTTAAAAGAGTATCTCCTTTATTCCTCCGCCTTAATGCAGACTTAAAAGAGTACCTAACGTAAGGTTTCCCAAAATTTTTATACTTCAAAAATAGATTTGACATTAGAGAACCACAACGCTTTACCTTATGAATGTCCAAAGTTATAATAACATATTCAATCAAATTTTACCAAGTGCGGTCTTGGGAGGGTGAAGTGTATGCAGACTTCACTATTATTTCGAAAGATCTTGGCTCACTAACACCAAAGGTGAAACAAAAATTATAATAACTTTAAGATGCAAGGAAATTAAATTAATTAAAGAAGAAGTAACGACAAAGTGATTCTTCAATCAGCGGTGAAAACTGGTTGACCCATATATACTCATATTTTAAATGGGCGGGTCGAATACGGGTTAACATGGCAAGTTAAATAAATTTGGGTAAAATTTGACACCTCTTTATATGATGTTAACATTGCCGCCTAATGATAAATGTTACTCCTCCCGTCTAAAAATAAATGTTACTTTATCGCATATCACGTTCATTAAAAAAAATAACAAATAGAAGGTATAAGTTACTCAATTATTCCTATTTATTAAATGTTTCTTGAGAACTGAGCACTATTAAGGAGTACAAAATTTTTAATACAAGAGTATAATGGGGAAAACATAGTACTAATTTGTATTAAATTTTTAAGGTGATGCTTACAATTTATTTTTTTGGCTAAAGTGATATTTATTTTGAGAAGGAGAGTATATTTCAAGTTGAATCTAGAGTAAATATTTTCACAAGTTAGAATTAATATAGGCAATACGGGGTCATTTGATAGTTGGTTAGAGTTATGCAAGGACTGGTTATGAGAGAATCTATGTATTAATTATGTGGAGTTTAGTTATTTATGTATGACTTACTTATTCTACCTTCTATCTTGCATTAAATATTACATAGATTTCCTTTAAATTTAAAATATTGTATTAATTTTATACATAAATAACTTATCTTCTAACCAGTTATCAACATAATATTACTTATGCCAAATTTAATACTTGCATAACTCATCTTCAAATCAACCCTCAAGCGACCCCTAAATGTATAAAACTTGGTCAAAGCAATCAATTCTAATTAATTTCAATTTGCCTTTTTTCCCCTTCTAACGAGACATATTAGACTAAAACAAACTAAATGTATATCCAACACCAAAAATGGTTAATTGCAAGAAATATCTTTTCAATTTAAACAAATCTCACAAAAATAAGAACAACCTCCCCCCCCCCCCCACACCCAAATTGTATATATAAACACCAAACCTTTATTCAAGTTAATTACTATAAAAATTCAAAAAAAACTTGTGTTGTATATTTGAAGAGATGGCAAACGTTTGTTTTACAACATTGTTCTTGTTTTTTGCCATTCTAATTGCAATTACTGGTGTGTAAATTAATCTTTCTTCCTAATTACTAATTTCTATTCTACTTATTTTTTAGTGTAAAATTTCTAGTCATTTTAGTTTGGCATAAGACATAAATATGTCCATTAACTTGGTTTTAGCACATTTATGTCTTTTAATTTCTTTCTCTTTTCGTAGAGAAAGATACTTAGATTTTAGACCAAATTAATAATGCAAGTCAATTATTTTTGTTTTTCTTCTTTTTAGTAAGCGGCGGGATCAACTAGGGTCTTTTCATCATACTAAAAAGAGATTTTTGATTCAATCCCCAAAACTAAGAATTTTATGATAGGAAGATTAAAAAATGGTCTTTTTTCCCCCTCTTCATGTTGGGGGTAGGGACAAGGGGAACTGGTGAATGAGATTACAAAAGGTGAATCAAACTTTCATAAACAATATGAAAGTTTAAGTAGTCAATTTGAACTATTAAAATTTTCTGATTAAAAAGTGGTCAATTGAACCATTCATCATAAAATCATATATTGTATATATAAAAAAATCATGTTACGTATATATAATGTATTGAATTTTGAACCCCTTTAACAATTTTTTTGTGCTCGCCACTAGGCTAGAGTGCCTTATCCGATCAATGAGCTTACTCGACGTAAATTTAAATTAGTCGTGTCAATTGATTTTGAATATCATGTGATTAAACCAAAAAAACACTATTTTCTTTTTTAAAGAATTAATTATTTTTTATTTGGCAGGTTTTTTTGCTTGGAGGTTTCAACACAGGCACAACACATATGCAACACAGATAAAGATTGTTATTATGCTTGTTATCCTTATCTTGGGAGAGAGAATGGGTATCGTTGTAAGTAGAAATTTCAAGCCTAATAGATTTATCAAATTCGATATTGACGATGGTATCGGTTGCATACCTTGTATACTATGGATCAACCAAGAAACCTCACGTCACTTTTTCCGTCAGATCTAGGCACAATGAGCAACACTGATGAATCAAAAGGTGAAGCAAATACTACCACGATGAGATGCCCTGACCAGCCACGAACGTAATCGAAAAGTTTCAATAAGCGGAGTTTCACGCATGTATTTGACACTTTATTGATGTGTCTGATACATTATTGAGATACGATTATATGTATCTAGTTTTTATCATTGTATCTTATTAAGTGTGTATGTATCTAATGAACATATTGGAGATTTATGTATTATTGAAAATTTACGCATGTATTTACACAATTTGTTCTGTCATGTATCCGAGTCTTGTCATATGTATATGGTCTTCTATCGTGTATCTTAATATTATCATATATATTTGTTATGTTATTACAATATAGGGAAACTTACATAAATATACTATATTAAGAAAATATTTACCATTTATAGCAATAACATTTTTTTTTCACTTAAACACTTTTAATACATTTATAATACAATTTTAATACATATTACATAAAACAATTTATAAAACACATATAATACATATTTTATAGATGAATAATACATTTATCACACATTTTAATACAATTATAATACAATGTGTCAATTTCTTACCAAACAAGCATAATACATTTTAAAACAGTTATAATACATATATATTGCATACATAATTCACTTTTAATACATATTGCAGATTTATCACAGTATTGTTATTTATTGCTATAAATGGTAATAAATAAAAAGTATCGCTAAAATCAGTAATAATTTATTAAAAGGTACCTATTCAAGTAAGTTTTCCTACAATATATCTAACTATTTTCATATTTATCTGAGATACATGTTTTTGGATATAACGTATGAATTTGATACTTGATATATCAAATTATACATGAAATAATATTAGCTCATATAAATAGATAAATGAAATTAATATTAGATCATATAAATAGATACATGAAATTAATACTAGATACTTCTATGATAAATATGAATGTACTTGTATGATACTCATGTATATTGATAATAGATACATCAAATTAAGATACATTAAATTTTCAGAATTAATTATCCACGTATTTTAAAAATTATCAACTACTCCTCTAATTAAGGGAATTAGTTACAACCAATTAATTTAAATAAATAAAATATGTATCTCGATTATAAAATTCGATAGATACATGTATCTAACGGATTCAAACTCATGTATCCTAAGCACGAAATATGGTAGAAGAAGTAATAATTGAAACTATCGGGAGTCTTAGTAATTAGGACCTAAACTAGTGGGATTTATGTAATTTGCCCTAACTTTAATAAGTATTACCCTATCCAAATTGAAATAACAAATGTCAAGTTTTAATTTGAACGAAATTTGAGTGGTGAAATCGACGTATGGATGAACAATGAAATTTTTGAGTTTTAATCTTGGCCGAATACATAAATATATTATTTAAGTTGGCCTCTGCGGGTATCTTTGGCCAACTTTGGGTGTTAACAAGTAGACACTTAAACTAGTATAAAGTTGAACAAGTAGATGTATGTGTCCTACGTGGCATAATACATGTAGGACGTTGGTAGGATGTCATGTAGGTCACGAATTATCACGTAGAACGTCAAGTATGACGTGTGTGTTTACTTGTTCAACTCTATACAATGTTAAATGCCTACTTGTGTATACCCAAAGTTGAAAGGTATAGATGCTAGTGGTGTGCATCGGTCGGTTCGGTTCGATTTTACATATTATTGGTTCGGTTTATCGATTTTCAATTTTTAAATACGCTAAACCAATAAGATATTTTTTATCGGTTTTCGATTTATCGATTTTGGTCCTTAACGGTTCGGTTTTTGGTTTAACCAATAAGAAAATGCTTATCAAACAAATATATGACTTCTCTAATAAATTTGACACGACAAGACAATAATGTAACTTTATAAATGCTCATAAAATAGAAACAATAATAACAAACATGAAAAGAGCTATACAAGTGTAACACAAAGAGAAATTGAGAGGAATAGGGTTCTTACTTTAGGTTTTGACATTTCGTATAATGTGAAGTTATGAATTCAAAGTCAAAATGAAGTGTGAATTGAAGGCTAAGGACAAAGACAATAACTAGTAAGGTATTGAGATTAATATTTAATATTTATGTATAGGTAAAAGTAGTAAATTCCTAGTCTCAATTGGGTTATTGGTTAAACCAATAACCCAATATAAAAAACCAAGAACGAACCGATAACCCGATAATTATTTTTTATAAAACCATTAAAAATCATTAACCTAAAAACCCAATAGCAATAAACCAATAACACTTTTTTCGGTTCGATTTATCAGTCGGTTTGATTTTCGCACACCCCTAATAGATGCCAAATGAGGCCAAGTTAAATGACACGTTTATATTTATGATTTCACATTGAATCATAATGAAAATTCACCCTTTGATTTATATCCTTAAATATCTTTCTTAAGGGTTGTGCACACCCCAATAATTCACTTATATTGGACTAGAGGAATTATTATATTTTCATACTATTTTTAGTATTAAATGACTACACATAGCAATAGTAGTCAAATTAGAATTTCAAAATATCATTAATAAGGTTAATTTGGTAAAACACACCTCTAATTAAAACTTTTTCTATAAATATGTCAGGTCAACATGGACCAAATAATATAAAACAGAAGAAATAGTAATATATTTCAAGCAAAATCTAGAGTAATTATTTTAATTTTTATTTAATAAGTATTTTGTATAAAACTTGGTCAAACATGCATTTGATTCTGATTTATTTCAATTTGCCTTTTTTTTTTTTATAGTAAAACAAAGTAACTAAACAACACCCAAAATGGTCAAACACATTTAATGTTTTTCAATCTAAATCCCACATAAATCAGATTTTATTTCCCCTACAAGTGTATATATAAATACCAAAACTTGATTCAAGTAAATTAAAATTAGAAAAAAAAAAAGATTGTGTTATATCTAAAGAGATGACTAGAGTTTGCTTTACAACATTGTTCTTGGTTTATGCCATTCTAATTGCAATTGTTGGTGTGTAATTAATCTCTCTTCCCAACTATTTGTCTAATTAATAAAAGATTTTAGGTTTGAGTTTCATAAATGAAGAATTTTACGATATAAAAAGTGGTCAATTGAATTATTTGTCAGAAAATTATATCGTGTTTCTAACATCCTAATCATTTTTTTTTTTGATTTCTTCTCTCCTGTAGCGCATACCAAATCTATGAACCTACTGATCGACTTGATCTGAATTTGTTATGTCAATTGATTTTGAATATAAGATGCTCAAACTCAAAAACTATTTTTTTTTCCCGCATCTGAATTTGTTGTACCAATTGATTTTGAATATCAGATAATTAAACTATAAAAAAAAAAAAAAATTCTTGCTTTACCCAATCAATGAACCTACTCAACTTAGATTTGAATTTGTTGTGTCAACTGATTTTATTTTGAATATCAGATGATTAAATCGAAAAGCTATTTTTTTTTCCTTTTTATTTTGACAAGAATCTTTTTTTTTAATGATTTTGTAGGTTTGTTTTGCTTGGGAATTGCAGCAGATTCAGATACACCACCATGCAAGACGGTTGAAGATTGTTTTTCTCATTGTTATCCATTTACTTTTGCTGCCAGGTGCAAAGATGGGCATTGTTTTTGTAAATAGGGATCATGTTGCTCGTATTCTTTAAAAATGTTTGATAAATATGTGTTGAATTCTTCAAAATTAATATATTTTTGAAAATTCAATATAGATGTAATAGTATTTTTGAATAGTTCGAGCAACATATGAATTTGTCTTTAAGACTACTTAATATATGAAAATTCTAAAGCACTTATATGTGCCAAGAAAAATGAATTATATTAAATTTTAGTGATTATTATACATGTATCAATCCTTTAAAGATGTATTTATGATCTTGAATATATCTTGAATGATAATTTACAAATTGAATTTCTTTAATGCGAACTATACATATATATGCCTATGTACGTATATAATGCTGGAGTAATTTAGATTGTTATTCGAGACAAAACACGTAAAAAAATTATATCGTAATTTCAATCACGAATATAACTTCATTTAACATGATCTAATATTCTTTGCAATTTTCAGAATTTTAATTGCACCTACATTATTAGTGATGATTTACACGAAAAACAAGCCTATGGTACCACACATTCTTTCTATTTTGATATTCCACAATTATCTTGAAATGCTTATAGTATGAGTGAGATCCTATCTAATTGTAAGGTATCATGAAAACTTGAGTTATGGGAGTATTTATTTTCTCAATTGAAATATACGAAAATTAATTTCTAAAATTATATACCAAATTTATGATTTAAAATAAATACTATAAAAATATTACTAAAAATGATTAAGTATAATATGGACTTAATTAAAAAACATACAATTTATAATATTTTAAATTAGAAGTTTTATACAATAAACATACAAGACTATAATATGGTCTACTATGTATTGTTAACTCAAAGCACAAATAATTTTCTTTCTTCTATATAGTGCAATTTTTTTTCATGATAGTTGTAAGAGTATCCATGTCCATATTTTTATGTAGGAAATAAACATAAATTACAGTAGGATGACAAACTTGACGTAATAAATGTAACCAAACAAAGATAGTTGACATCGATAGGGGTCTATCTTCAGAAGATATTATCAAAGTTGCGACTTAACATGTTTAGTTATGAAAATTGGGATAAGTTATGATTTTAGGAAGAAATATTAAAAGAGACCTAAAAGAAATTAGTTTCCGGGGATAACCTTATGTTGTTTAGAGGTTATAGTCAATATCCCAAAGATGAATTTCAGCACTAATTAACTCATCAAGAAGTTGGGATTTATAGATTACTTAAAATCTAATTGACTATACACTCTGTTTAATGATCTTTAACATGAATTTTGAACTACTTCAAGGGGTTATTGCCAATCAACAACAACAATAACATATCCAGATTTTTTTGTTATTGCCAAGAGAATCCATAGCCATTACTCGGGATAAATCCCGCTCCTGTGTAATAGCTTGCGAACCACATAGAAAAAGGTAAACTTGTTATGAATCATTACCTAACTTATTCCTTTTGATTACGATGTAATTTGTTTGTGTCTGATCCCTGCCTAAGTGGTATATCTTTTGAGTGTACCAATAGTATGAAATTCAGTTTTGGAAAGAAGGAAACCTAAATGAGTAGAGGATTTGAGGGGGTTCCAAATAGAATAAAAATAGAGTAAAGCGTACATGAGGATTAGTATAGCCTACACATAACTACATAGGGATTGAGACATAATTATTGTTGTTGATGATTTGATTTTTCTTCTTGGTGAGTATTTGTCTGCTGTGGTGCATGCGGAGAAATATAATAGTTATCTATGACGAAAATAAAGTTAGGATAAATAATCAAAATGACGAAAATACCCTCTATTGACACGTTGAAGCAGGCATGTTGATACCCAAATATCTACTCATGCTTCAGTACAATACATGTTACATTTTGTACAACTGCATGTAGCAGTGTTGGTACATCCCAACTCCCATTTATAAAATAGAGTGTATATATATATATAAACACCTCCAAAGTAAAACTTGATTCAAGTTAATTAAAATAAAAATTCATCACAAAAACTTGTGTTATCTAAAGAGATGGCTAGAGTTTGCTTCACAACATTGTTCTTGGTTTATGCCATTTTAATTGCAATTGTTGGTGTGTAATTAATCTCTCTTCCTAATTATTATTGTCTTATTTATTTCTATTGTTCCTTTTTTAAAAAAAAATTAGTGTTACTTTTTTTAGCCATTTTTAATTATTTTTTTTGGGTAGAGAAATCCATATACTTATATGTTAGATCAAAATACTATGAAAGTTAATTACTTTTATTTAGTTTAATATTTTTACCACTCTTTGGAATGTTTGCTACATTTCCATCCTTAATAAGAGGTCATAAGTAGTAATAATAGCATGACACTTTGAATTCGATATGAGAAATTTTTATATTATTTTTTAAAAAAACATTAGATTCTGTATCGAGAGAGTAGTATCCTCAAAAATATAGAATCTACGATAGGGGCGTCTGTGATGAAGCCACATTGATTTAATGTTAGTCAATCGCACACCTTTGTCGATTTTTTTGAATACCCTTAAAAACAATTCCTAGATTCACCTCTATCTTAGCGTTTTACCCTATCAAGAGCTTACATGATGTCAATCTGGATTAATTTGTAATGCCAATAGATTTCAATTATCAAATGATTAAATTAAAAAAAAAAAATTAAAATTCTTCCTTTTTTTTCTTTTATTTCTTTTGACAAGAACTTTTTATGATTTTGCAGGTTTATTTTTCTTGGAAATTGCAGCACAGGGCTCTTGCAACAATGATTTAGATTGTATAGCTTTTTGTGTTCTATTTCCTACTGCCAGGTGCATAAATGGAAATTGTGTCTGTTTTAGGGATATGGATTTGTCTTTAGAACCACTAAATATTTGAAAATTTTAAAGCAGTAACTATATGTGCCAAGAAAATTAAATAAAAATTTCAAAGTAATGGCTATCATACATGTATCGATCCTTTAAAAATATATTCATGGTCTTGAATATATCTTGAATAATAACGTACAAATTGAATTCCTTTCTTTTGAACTATACTTGACTCATTTAGATTGTTATTTGACACAAAGCATACAGAAAATTAGATTGTAATTTCAATCATACAAAATACGACTCTAAAAGCACATAACTTATACGTGCCAAGAAAATTAAATAAATTTTTTGAAAATGGTGGTTATCATACATGTATCGACCCTTTAAAGATATATTCACAATGAACATACATATAAATTATTAATTTAAAAAAAAAAGAACAAATGGGGCATTCCGAGAATTGAACTCGGGACCTCTCGCACCCTAAGCGAGAATCATACCACTAGACCAAATGCCCTTAATTGCTATGAACATTTTGCCATTTTAAATATAAAATACTGTGTTGTTGGAATCTTATTTTTTTCTTTGTTTGAAATGGAAAGTTAAATGTTCGAATAGTATATCATATATTGTATAAAGTAAAAAATATGAACACGAATTGAGAAATATTACATAACTTTGATAAAACTATGTTGAAGAAACGAGTTGCAATTAACAGTCTTTGGGTTAGTGACCCACCCAAAGATTATTTGGGCTCAAATGAACGGATCAGAATAAGCTAAATAATGAGTCATAATTTAATGGAGAAACTATATAATTAGACATACTCCACTGTCATATATATTATTTTTATTTATACTTTCAAAATACTACGTATCTTACTACTAATTAAGAGTTTCCGTCATATATTAAAGAAGATACACTTAGTCCCTAGATATATGTATTTTTACTACCAATACACCAAAATAGGGAGAGAGATGAGCTAGATGGGAAGGGAAGCGAGCGAGTTAGTCATGTATCCCAGATACATGCGAATCATACTAGATGCATGTATCTGTATATATTTGGTTTAATCCGCATGTATTTGGGATACCAGATACTTAGGAGAGTGGCGAGCGAAATAGGAGGGAGACGAGGAAGCCCAGCGAGATTTGTTATGTATCCAGATACGTGCGAATCCACTTGGATACAGTGTATCTAGAACAAATTACACTTAATTTCAACCCCATGTATCCTGAGATATATTTATTTGGATGTATCTGGATACACCAAAATCTGGTAAAATTCATAATATTGCAAACTAGAATGTATCTAAGTAATTAACTCATAAACTAATAATGGAGTTTATATAAATTTCCCTAATTTAATTCGCCCAATTTGACCCGACTTCTCCTCTTTTAATTTCCTAGGACTAATCAAACTATTTAGGAATCATTTGATAGAGTGTATAAGAATAGTATTAAAATAAGGTGTATTAATTATATTGAAATTATTTGTTATCCACTATTTGATTCGATATATTAGAAATAGTTATATTGTTGACATACTCATCCATATATTAACAGTTCTTGTATTACTAATCGAAGAGTATTATTGTCAAAATTAAGAATATAGATAATAGTCTTCTTTAAAGTTAAAGAAGATAACAGCTCATAATTTGACATAATGCGTCAAGCTAAAGCTTTATCCTCTTAAAAACAAATTTTATATATATAGTGGCGTAGTTACATGGGGGTTAGGGTGTCCAATTGGACACCCTTTGTCGAAAAAAAATATCGTATATATAAGTAAAATGATACACGAAAAGATAAAATTACATATTTTGGACACTCTTAACACAACAAGTTATTATAGCCTAGTGATTTCAAATGCTTAAAATGAGGCAGTGCTTGCGTGTTCGAATCTCACTAGCAGCAAATATTTTATTTCTGGACACCCTTTATGAAATTCGTAAAGAATCAAACAAAATCTTCATCCATTCACATTTTAGTCAATACTATCTATCTCTTATTTCCTTAATCTCTTGGTCACGTCCTTCTTAATTAATGGTACATTGACCATGAATAGATATGACTACACTTCACCCATAATTAAAAGTTTTAATTTGGAGTAACGAGGAGATGCATAGATGGCTTAATGAGAATTGAGAATGTGCAAGAAGTTGGCTATGGTGAATTTCATTAGAGATAGAGGTATATATCGAAGAAGAATTAGAGAGAGGTGATTAGACAAGACATGATACACCTGCAATTTATCGAGAACGTGATATTAGATAGGACAATATGAAGATCTATCGAGAATTACATAGAAAGTTAGTAGACAATTGAATATGGTCATGTTTTCTTATTAGTATTATTAATTATTGTGTACTCTTCTATTGTCATATTCTTTAATTTTACCATCATCTATTTTTTTCTTCAATTATTGTACTCCTGGTTGTTGCTATTGTTCATTTCTTGTTATTATCTCTATTGTTTCTTCACTACTATTATATCCTTGTCTTACTGATTTTGTTATACTTTACTTAAATCGAGGGTCTATCGGAAATAACCTCTCCACCTTCATAAGGTAGGAGTAAGACTGTGTACACACCACCCTCCTAAAATCCTATTTGTGGGAATACACTCCATATATTGTTGTTGTTCTTGGTTTGGAGTCACAAAATAGAGAGCATCATGATACATAAGACTTTCTTTTTTAACGAGTTTTATAATACTATCAGAATTCAAAATAAGCAGAGCTCCAATACAAATATCGAATAGTGAATTGAAAAAAAGGGTACTTGGACAAGAGGGTGGAGTGTCGGTGATTAGTATAACTCCTATTTTGATTACAATTATTAAGTATAAAGTTCAATTTTCAATTGACATTTCCTTTTATTTTCTTTATTTTGGGGTATTCCTCCACCTATTAAAACAATTATTATAATAGGAATATGACATAACATAATGACAAGATTTTAAATAATTTTTAAAGGTGAAGTATATCTTAGGCCTATCTTGAGGGGGAATTAAATGAATATAGCGTCATCACTTATCAAATATAGGTTTGAAATAATATAGAGTATAAACAAAGTAATATAGTTTGTCCATTTCCACCTATTTGAAGTGTTATTTTATTCTATAAGATTTGACTAATAATAATAATTAAAGGGGTTGGAGTTAGGGCTGTTCAAAACCGAACCGAAATCGATAACCCGAACTGAAAAGAAGTTATTGGTTTATCAATAATGAGTTATTGGTTTAGAGGTTTTGATAACACTTTTAATTTTTTTTGTTATCGGGTTATCGGTTCTTAACGGTTTGAGGTTTTTTCTTAATGGGTTAACCGATAACCCGATAGTAAATTAAATAATTATATTTATATCATTTTGTATATAAAGTCATTGACTTAGAATTTAGTTTCCTACTTTTATTTCTTGCTGTCTCAAACTCTTGGATATTCTACAATATAAAAGTGTTTGCTTTTTAGCAAGATGTAATTTGTGAACTCATGTGCATGGTTCATTTGGTTTGTCACCTTGTTTATAAGTGATTTTTAATGAAATTTTTTTTTGTGTCAAATCTTAACGGTTAAACCGATAACCGAACCGATAACGATCAATAACCAATAAACCAATAACCGATAAGCCAATATATTAATGGTTCTTTAACGGTTTAGCATCTCTACAAGCCGATAACCAATATGTCAAACCGATAAACTTCAAAACCAAACCGAACCGACCGATACGCAACCCTAATTGGAGTTGTTACAATTGCTTTATCAGAAGTTGCTATCACTTTAATTCATTCTGTAAATTCATTATTGACAAAATAATTATTTGATTATATCGTTTTGAGTTTTGTTCTAACCGACATTATTGGATCGTTTGCTTCAATAATATTTTTATTTATCTTATTCATATGTCAAATCTATTTGTAGTAGTTTATGATGGGTGGCTAAGTAAGAAGAATCTTATAATTATACTAACTAACCATAAATAACGTTTCAAGAACAAATCAATTATTTATGTAATCTTTTTTGAGATCGTTATGATGATTTGAAAATACATAACCAAAATAACAATAAAAGCAAAAAAAAAACTAAAAGTGATTGTAATGGAAATATAAATCTAACACATCACATGCAAATGATATATATTTTTTACCCTTAAATCCATTCCATAATTCAGCATTATCTAATTAAAATCTTCAAGTTGTAAACATTGTAACGTGATAATGCAAACCAAAATTAATGCAAACATCTTAAAAGTCAAAATACAAATAAAAAATTAGTGCAACTTTGTTAGATTGATCACTTAGTCAATAGAACAAACAAATCACACCCCGTGTACTAAGTTGGTCAACTAGTTTAATTTATTTATAAAAGACAAGTTACAAATTTGATCTGTCGACAGAAAATAATTATATTCGCTCAGTGACATAGTTATATTGATCAAAAAGTGCTCACTCAATCGAACACTAATCGTGGAAAAATTATATTTTACATATGAAAATTAATATTGTGCATATAGGTCAAAAACAACTCTTTAGAGATATATATTAAAGTTCTGAACATTTTAAACAAAATTCCTAACTTCGCCCGCGACATGATTCGCTAGCCTTATATATTTCTGACTATTATTTTGATAAGCAACTCTTTATACCAATTCTTCATATAAAATAGAGAAAATTGCCAAATGACCCCCTAACCTATTAGCGAATTCTCAACTACACACTTATACTACACGGAGGTCCTATTACATCCCTGAACTACTTTAAAGTAGAATAAATAACAGCCTAAGTGCTGAGTTGGCATAGAGAGTGCATTTCACTCTCTCAAAGAGAGTGAGAAGCAATAAAAATGTAAAAACTTTATTATATTTATGTTACAATTAAATAATTTATATATTTTTTATTTTTTCTATTTATTTATTTCTTAAAAATAAAATGGCCTCCCCTTTAATGGAGGTAATTACTTTTTCTTATCCACTTCCATGGTGAAGAAGAAACAACAATCATAACACTTTCATCTCCGATGGACTGATGGTGCTGACGACGGCGACGAAATAATCGACAGAGAAAAGGAGCCAAAGAACTAAGAAAGATGAATTTTCCGGCAACTTTTTAATCTCTTCTTTCTTCCAATTTTCTTCATAGTTTACCTCACTTTTCATCTTTTTCATATATACAAATCAATCTTTCGAGTTGCCCAAAAACAAACATTAGATATGTAATTTTATTTACACACAATTTATAATTAGAGAAAGAAATAAAACCAATTCAATTCTTTGTTCATCTTCGGTAGAAATGTTGATTTTTTTTCTTCAACCCGTTTAATCAATTTGTATTTTCAACAATATCCATTAACGATTTTTGTTCAGGTTTATCATTAGAAAAAGATTCTTGATAATATTTTTCAAAAATCTAACCTTTTTGCATTTTTAGCTATCACTAGAAGAAGCTTTAATACTGTTTTAATGGTGAAAAAACAATGGAGAGTAATAATAAGAAGAAGAATGAGAAAGAAAGTAAATAAAAAATAAATTTAAATAGAAAATACACTTGTTAAATATGGGTTGGTGAGTGTGTTTCACTTCACACAATGAATCTGGGTATAACATTTTAGGGTGAAATTAATTCCATTTTGAAATAGTTCAAGGGGGTAATAGGACCCCCGTGAAGTATAGGTGTGTAGTTGAAAATCTGGTAATAGATTAAGGGGGCATTTTACTATTTTCTCTATAAAATATTACTAGGCCTCTTTGTTTTCAGTTTATTGTGGATCCGGATCTCAACCCATTTATTATTAGTCACAAGAAGCAAACTCTCTAATAATTAAATTGAATATTTTACCAAATTATAATATTATTTACCATTTTATCTCCTCATTGAATAAGTAAATAACTAAATTATAATATTTTACTAAATTATAAAAAAAATCTCCTCATTGAACAAGTAAATAACTAAATTGGTTCATTGTTATACAAGCGCCAACAAATCAAGTGTTAATTCCCATTTTATTAAATTAATCAGATTTAGAGAAAATATCTTAATAATCAAATATGCAATAGAATTATCCAATTTCATTTTGAAAACAATTTTTGAAAAAACAAACTAAATAATGATAACCATTAAATGCGTTGTGTTGTCTATAATTGGTCGTCTCATCTCAAGAAAAATAAAATAATTGTAAGATTTATAAAAATAATTAAAAAATTAATATTAGACAATTTGGCTTCTATAAATTGATAGGGGGACAATACACTTTTGTATAATCAACTTCAAAGTATGTTTCTCTTGTAAAGAAGAAGAATACAATTTCTTTTTGCTTTCATGAAGGTTTGCTTTCTATATCTTTTTTTCCCTATTTTTTTTGTCTATTATATATTTATTTCTTGAGTAATATATTTACTTTCTATAACACATGGCCATTCTTCTATATGTTCTTTAACTCAAAATTCAAGTGAATTTGTTTTTGCTTGACATATATATGTTTCTATCATTCAATTCTTTGTAGCTAACAATATTTTTTAATAATCAGTCTCTAGTTAGGATTAGCGATAAATTTTATTGTTTAGCTATAAATTTTCTATGTCGATAATTCTTTTTATTTTTTAGTAGTGGAACTTATTTGGATAAATAGGAATATTATTATTAGGTAAAAGAAGACAACTAATCCATTTATGTGTTTCCACACCTATTCTCCCTTTAATTAGGCCAAAAGACAAAAAAAAAAAAATTAAAAAGAAAAATAATTAATGAAAAGTTTGTCATCACAATAATAATTGGGTTGGATCTTGACAAAACTATAAAGTGGATAAGGCACAGTCCGATGATTTAATTGACAATATAAAGTATTTTTATAATATCAGGAATCTATTATATATCTTATACTTATTTTATTTTAGTTTTTAGATTAATGTATCATGTTTATTAGATAGATTTATTTATTATTATAAGAGCAACTTAACTTGATGATGTAAAAAATTATACACTACAACACACATAACTTAAACTTGAATTTTACTTAATTATTAATAGAAATCCAAAAGCTTTTTTCAACTACCTAAACCACATATTTCTCCTTTTTGGATGTCATGCATGATAGTTTAATACTTTAATCCTCTTTTTGTCCTCCTTAAATTAATAATTACAAACTTTTATTACATGAACTAATACTTAAATCATAGTTAATTAATACTTTATTGGACTACAAGTGTACGATCTCTTGTTGATTAGTTGCATAATGCTAATAATTTATAATTAGATTGTAGTATTTAAAATATTAATACAATGGTATAGATCACAAATCACTAATCCTTAGAATTTTTCACTAATTTTTTAGGGTGTGTGCCACATGAGTCCACAAGTGAGAAATGAGTGGATGAAAAAGTGATGTTTTTCATTAAATTTAAGTCCTTGTTTTATAAATACCAAATTCTCTTCCTACCCCCCCGCCCCCCCACACACGAACCGCCCCACTCAAAACTCAAGAAAAGAACGTTTTTTTTAATAACCAAATGATTTATTTTTAAAAAAAAGATATTTAAGTCGGGACTTGATTGAGGGATCAATTGATTCTGAAACATAAAATATCAAGATTATAAACAAAAGGTCAAAAGTGTTAGGCAAGTGAGGTACACAGAATTTTCTCTTTAATAATATGTATTAATCTACGTATTGTCACTATTCATACCTCAAAAGTTAGCTCAAATGAAGAAGAATTGTCAAACCTTATAAGGAATCCAAGAATCTTATCTTGATTCGATGTGAGATCATTTCATTTATCATCACTCAAAATTCGTTACTTTTATAATAAGAAAAATGACACCTTTTCTTCACTAGATTGGGACCTATTGGTGTCAGTCAGGCCGATTTGATCCTGTCTCAACCCAGACCACTAAACGACCAGCCCGATTAGAAATAAAGGGTTGGGTCATTATTAATGTAGATTGGGGGAAGGGCCGATAGGCCCGTTTATGAAATAACTGTGCTAGACCGATTACCCGGCCCGGTTAACTCTCATAGGTTAGGTTGGGGTTGGGGTCGGGGTGGGGGGGGTCCTAATATAGCCCACAAAGTTCCTAACTTGTAATCTTGGGATGTCAAAGTTAAGATAACATCCTCTATATCAAAGTGGTCCTTTATGTCTATTTAGTTGTTTAGCACGCTCAATAACTCAATCAACTTTGTTCAATGATTTTGTTCATGAAAAGTTAATTGCCACTAACATTGAAAAAAAAAAATTGGTCACTTATGCAAAGTTGAAGTTGACTAAGGCAATTTATTCTCTTAATTTCTAATGGTTTAAATTTTTGCAAGATAATCACAAGCGTGCGCCAATAATATGATGACTTATCATAACGATTAACGTTTAGTCCTTTTCTTTCCTCCTTAATTAGTCCCCCCATCTAAAGAAAGGGGTCGATGTAGCTGTTGTGTTTGCCCCTTCTTAGTCAATGAGATAGACTCGAGGTCTACTAAAAAGAGATTGTCCATTTCAAATAATCATGTTTCTGCTAGGCAACATGTGAAATGTTGAGAGTGGACTTTTTTTAATGTACAATTTAACTCGAGAGTAGAGATACTTACCATTATGTGAGAATACATGTCATGCTTATCCATAATTAAATGATACCCGTGTCTTATTCCTATCGACTTATTCGTAAACACCGAATGTGAGTAAATCTTTACTATTATCTGCATTTCAAAATGCATATTGACAAGTTAAAATCAGCTGCATATATAATCATATTTTGCTCAATACTAGTATGTCTATGATCTTCTAATTATTTTTTGTTTAATAAATTGTGATGAAGTACAGTTTCATTGAGTGGGACTACAACTAGAGGCCTAAAAGTCCAACAAAGTGGCTGGTTGGCTGCTAATTAATATTCCTTCTTCCACTTCAAAGTTCAAAGTAGTACACAATTCCAAAACCATTTGCTACTATATAAATTGAGCTTTTGGGGGCATTTGATCAAATATTGGGCAAAGTACAAGACTTCACTACACATCAAAGACATGGCCAATTACTCAAGATTTCTCTTTTTGTTGTTACCTCTACTTCTTCACATTCATAATGGTACTTTTCTCCTTACCTTAAAATTTTATGACTTTATTTGAACTATCATGTGTTTGTATTTTCTGCTTGAATTATTACTAATTATTTATCAAAACACACCTCGAAGATGACTAGACCAAGTGTCTGAATACAATTGCCAAAAGACGTGTGATAACTTAATTTGCACATAAAAAATTTCATCCACGTGACAACTACCTCATTAGTCTTGAGGCATGAGTATTTTGATAAATAGTTGGTGATAGTTCAGGTAAAAAAACTCATAAAAATGTAATACTTCAGATGTATTTTTGACCATTATACCTTCTTCTTCTTCTTTTTCTTCATATTTTGACTAACTTCTACTCAAAGTGCATTTGTGTTTTGACTTCAGAGATACTCAATTATACTAAAAATTTGTTTAAATTTATATTTTTTAAGATTAGTGTAAAAGTTTTCTATAAAGTCAAGTGAAATTTAACCTGATATAGAAAGTTATTCACTCTATTTCTCTCGGGATATCATATATATCATATTTTATCAGCTCACAAAATTTAAACTCTTTTTATAAATATAAAAGAAATAACTTCTTCCTTTCACTTCTTTCCCCGGATGCATACCTTAACTAATTTTTCAAAATACTTATTTACATCTCATCAATATAAATATCGAGCAACTCTCTATATATGTACTAACTGTTGAGTCTTAATTAACTGCAGTAAGAAGTGAGCTCCAATTGAAATACTACACAAATAGTTGTCCAAGAGCTGAAGATATCATCAAAGAACAAGTGGCAACCTTGTATCACAAACATGGGAACACAGCAGTTTCTTGGATTAGAAATCTTTTTCATGATTGCATGGTTAAGGTTGTTATAATATATCTTGATATTCTTGATCATTTTTTATTCAAAAAAGAATTAACTTAAATATCCATCAACCCAACTACTTAAATTAAAATAATAATGAGATTATCGAATATCGAATAAATTCAATATAATAGATGATTATTGACATTACAACCTTCCTTCATCTTTCATGGATTATCTAAAAGAGAATTCAGTATTTCTTGGTCGTAAGTATCTGATCTATGATTTCAATTTTTTCGTATTTCAGCAGTAACATATTCTTCCATAGAGTTGATATATGTATAATACATGTATAATACATGAATATCGGTATATAATCTATGTATATCAACTGAAAAAAAAACCAATAATCTGATTGACTATTTGTATAAAGATTCTTTGACTCATCAAAATGATCTTTAGCGTCAATAGCTTAATTGCCGCTAAAAATATATTTTTAGCGGCATTTAGCACTCTTTGTAAATGTCTTATAAATGTCCCTAAAGCTTATAGCGACACTGGATCTAATGACAGTAAACTTATAACGGTAAATGTTTTATCACTCTTTGTTAATGCATATATTTATTGCCGCTAAAAATTATTTTTGTTACAGTGAAAACATCGTTTCATCTCAATTGAAAAGGCAAATAACGTTTCAAGATCAAATCTAATTTCCTTCATATTTTTACCCTTTTTTGTGTCTGATTTAAATAATATATGTTTTGTTTTTTTTTGCAGTCATGTGATGCATCATTATATTTGGACACAGCAAATGGGCTAGAATCAGAAAAAGAATCTTCAAGGAATTTTGGAATGAGGAATTTTAAGTATATTGAGACTATTAAACAAGCACTTGAAAAAGAATGTCCAAATACTGTTTCTTGTGCTGATATTGTTGCTCTTTCTGCTAGGGATGGTCTTCTTTGGGTAAGTTCATCTAAAAATTCTCCCTGTTTTCTATCTCCACGATCCGAATTTAACTTATATACACTGACAGTCAGAGTAGTATGTAGCAATTGTTGTCAAGTTTCAATGTCAAATATTATATAGTTACAAGTTTACTTGCACATTATGACTATAGAGATTCTGTGCTGTCAGAAATCAATACAAACACAAAGGGCTTCAATGAGAACCATATTATGAATAACTTTATTGCACGGTTCATAGAGCACTTATGTATATACATATATATACATTATGAAAAGTTTCAATGAAGCAATGTCCGGTGACACTACTTTTCTTAAGGTGTCTCCACCCCCTGGGTTCATACTAAGAACCTTAGACGTTGAGGTTTAAATTTTGAATTCAATCGTCTATTCTGATAGTGCAAGAAGTTTTTACACAATCAATATATATTTATTTTAATATGTTGTAGCATGTAACTAGAATTACTAAGTTTAATTTGTGTGATACAGCTAGGTGGGCCAATAAGAATTGAAATGAAAACAGGAAGGAAAGACAGCAAGGAAACTTACTTTTCAGAAGTTGAGAAGTACCTTCCTAATCACAATGATTCAATGTCATCTGTGCTTTCAAAATTTCAATCAATTGGTATTGATACTGAAGGAACTGTTGCTCTACTAGGTAATCAACTCTCTAAACTCCCGTTTGATCATAAATTCTAAAAAATATTTAATTACTTATATAAATTTCTGTTTGTTTCGATCAAGAAGTTCATGTAGAACCAATTCTTAGGAACAACGATAACTTTTGGAACTCGTACACAATAGGCTTGTCTTTCTACCTAACTCCACTTAAATACTAGACATCATAGGTTTGACGCAGGTCTCAAACACGTAACCTAAATCACAGTTTTTAGAACTTGAAAATATTTTTAAAATATATTATCAAAATCTGATCAAATTTTATAATCAAACATATATTTAAATATAAAATTTCAAAATCTAATTAACAATTTATGGTCAAACGCTAGCTAAGTTGTTTAACGTTTTAAATTTCCAAGTTTATAACAAAAATAATTGATCACTTGCAAATTTTATGAGTTTTCAATTTATGCACTTTGGTTCGCCCAAACTTTCTACCATTACAATTTACATCTCTAATTATATAAATAAATTTCTTTTTATTTTGATCGAAAAATTCATCTAGAATCAATTCTTAGGAATAACTGCAACTTTCGTAACTCAGACACAATAGGCCCCTTTTTTTACATATCTCCACTTAAATACCATATATCACAAGGTCTGACACATGTCTCAAATACGTAACTTAAGTCACAAATCCCTTGACCTTCACCAATTATATTTAAGCCCTAGGAAACTTATATATAGAATCGAATTCAACACTTAATATTTATCGACTAACTCCGAATTGTCTTTTGTTTTATTTGGAAAACAGGGGCCCACTCTGTAGGACGAGTTCATTGTGTGAACTTAGTCCACAGGCTTTACCCAACAGTGGACCCGACTATCGACTCCGACTACGCAAAGTACCTTAAAGGTCGATGCCCGTCACCAAACCCTGACCCGGAGGCTGTTTTATACTCAAGATTTGATCGCGAAACTACAATGATTTTAGACAATATGTACTACAAGAACATTTTGAGCAAAAAAGGGTTATTGATTGTGGATCAAGAATTGGTTAGTGATCCAAATACTTCACCATTTGTGGTGAAAATGGCTGCTGATAATAATTATTTTCATGAACAATTTGCTAGGGCTATGCTTATTTTGTCTGAAAATAATCCACTTATTGGAGATCAAGGTGAAATTAGAAAAGTATGTCGCTATGCAAATAGTGCTTAGTGGATATTTAATTGTTATGTGATGTGGTTGTATTTTTTTTTATACCGCGGATGCTTACCATCCGAGCAATCAGCTCGTGGTTGTATTTTTATTTTTTTTTGTTTTCTTGTTTTTGTTTGTGTTGTGTTGCATCTTCAAGTGAAATAATAATAATATCGTTCAAATCAAGTGTACTATAAGTGTGTTACATTGTTATGTCGCTTTTTTGATGATAATATGATGGTGTTCGAATCAGTTTGTCAGGAAAATGCAAATTAAGTTAGATTTGTAAGAACAAATTTATAGAATATTTGACAATTATAAAAATAACTTAAAATAAGTCAAAAGTGACTTAAAATAAGTTAAAAGTTAAAAGTTAAAAGGTAGGGTGCCCCCTACTTCTTCTTTTTTAACTTATAAGTCGGTCATTCTACTTTGACCAAGTATATTACTTTTTTACCCTTAATTATTTTATAATGTTAATAACTTTAAGGGTATTTAAGACATTTTGATTAAAAAGTGACTTTCAACATTTATTTGTCAAACGCATCAACAACTTTTTTTTCAACTCCAGCACTTTTATCCAAACACATAACTACTTATTTTTAAAATGACTTTCAACACTTTAAAAAGTAACTTTTTAAAAGTTACTTATTTTAAGTCAATTCAAACGGGCTCTTAATCTAAGCCGAAAACAACGAAAATTTGATCGAACCTAATTCACTTGTCTTTTAAATTCTAGCAACCATCATCATGAAACTCCAATGATTCTACACAATATGTTGGGCCTCAAGGGGCTATTAATTGTGGATCAAGTATTGGTTACTCATCCAACTACTACTTTTGTGGAGAAAAAGCCCAAAAGGTTGTTGATAATGGCTACTTCTATGTTGATAACTTGATATAATAAGATAATGTTCAGGCCAGCTTACGCCTCACTTGATAATTTTATTGAGTATCTGCTATTAAAGGCGGAGCTACAAAGCTACACCTCAATTTACGATCGAGTTCAACAAAATTCATGTTGAATCCAGCAGCTTAAACCTCAATTTTGTATTTGTATTAAAAGTCTACTTAATATAACTTTGCCGATTTAGAGATAAGTATGATTTTAAACATTTTGATCAATTAGCTTACATAAATTCTGTATACTTTTATTATATATATACATATAACATACATTCTTTTGGGTAAGTATACATATAATATTCATACTGATACATAGTGTACATAAATCAATATATAAATGATGTATATTTCAACTAGATCAATAAATTAATTAATCGAACTATATATATTCATAACTTTTCTTAAAGAATGCAAGGACGAAAGTTGAGCCTCCACTTCAACCAACCCACTATATCAATAAGATTGGACATTAGAAGGAGACTAACTATATATGAGCATGGACACCTAATTGTGGCACTTATGTCCATTTGACAAATTCTTTTTCATTAAATTTATCTTTTAAATAAGATAATTTTTAACTATGAGAAAATTTTATTTTTTATTTATTGTTATTTTTTCATGCGTCTAGTCATCAAGCTTCCTCATTATCTATAGACGTCTTCTAGGCTTAAAATATTATTGAAATTCTTTCCTTTCGATTTATCAAGTGTGCATTGAATCTCAGCATTATAAGACTTAAAAGGATATAAACGTCTTCTAAATCTATATATTATCTTCTAACAATCTTTCTTTTACTTTACGTCTACTTCTTTTTTCATGTTTTTCATCTTCTATCATCTCTAAGATTATTTATTTAGGAAATATAAGAAGTTGGTTGGTACATGTCATGACGAAAAGAGAAAAGACGATAGTTCACTTCTAAGTAAAGTGTTCTTCTATTGTCAATATTGAATATTATTATATATTACATTGAAAAAATATTTATGAATCTTGAGATCAACAAAATTTAAAGTGGAATGAATTATCTTAGGAAGTACGATTAATTAAGAAATCATTACTCAAATTACTCATCATGGAGGACCCCAAATCTGCCATATACTATAATTAAGTAAAATAAACTTTGATTCTCATTTTATTTCGTCTAATTCTTATATAATTTAAATTATTTAAATTTGAGTGAGATGGAGAAGTTATGGAACGCTTCTTTTTTAATGGATCTTACATAATACGATTTTTTAAATTAATCGTGTCAATAAAAATATCAGATGATTATGTAAAAAGAAATTAAGAAAAATAAATATTTCAGAGAATTACAACTAAAACCTTAACTTACGTACATCTACGTATATAAAAGGATCAAGAAAGGTCATAGAATTCTCAACAAGTTGTAAGTCTTCAAACATTCAAGGATTTTCACGTAGATATCAAATATTCAAAGATCAAAAATAAAGTCAAATTAAATAGACGTTCATATTAAAGCAACTTGTTCATGATATAGTTATTGTTCGTTGTGAATATGAAGGTGTTCATGACGGATAATTAAATAAATACCATTGAAATTCAAATTCAAAATCAAGTTTCATGCTCTTGAATTCAAAAACAAGTTACAAACTAATCAACAAAACTCAAGAATAATCAAGTTCTTGAGCTTATAAAAATCGAAGAAAATATCATACTTCTTCCATTGTAAGTTGTTTGTCATATTTTTTTTTTAGATCGTTTTAAATTGAACGATTCTTTTTTTAAGTAACTCCTCATTTTTCTGACGTGTTTAAGACCACAAAATTAAAAGACATATTAATTTGACATATTTAACATATCTTTAATTTAACGATCACAATATTCCCAAACAAATTAATTTCTTAAACTTCATATTAAATTAAAACAATAATAATAAATTAAAATGGAGGGAGTATTTATTACACAATTTTTTTCTTCCTATAACGTCTTACTGATTTAATTAAGTATGATATAAATAAATTGTGACATTAGGACAAAATCCCACTGTAAATTAAAATTTATCACGGTTATCTAACTCCCATTGTAGAACATTTATTCTCCTCTCTAAAAAGTCACTTTAATGTACAGTTTCAATTTATATGGTGTAATTAACGGGCCATAAAATTAATGAACTTTTAATTTTTTTAAAAACTTATTATCTTAAATACACAACAGATTTATGCAGTTGCTATAAGAGATAAATTATACGAAAAGTATTATAGGTAATTTATTTGTATATTAATTTATGTATAAATTATATAATATTTGATAGCCAGTTAGAAAGTAAGTTATTTATATATTTAATTAATACAACATTTAGTTTATAATTTATAAAATCGCATAACTAATGCATTAAATAAGTTTTAAAAAATTGATGTATTATCTTAAGTGTGGGATGGAGATGGAGTAGCTAAATTGCATAACTAATATCCACATAACTAATATTTGCATAACTAATACTTATCTAAAGTCGGCATAATTCTAACTAGCTACAAACGACCGCACATACTACAATCTTTTTAAAATATTAATATAATGAAAAATACAATTCAAAATATTATTTCTCTATTTTAATTTATGTGACACTTTTTTCTTTTGAGTCCGTTGCAAAAAAGAATATCATATATTTTTATTTGATAATTATTTAATGACACCCTCCTCATTTTTACTTTTATGGGTCTCATTCAACACTTTATTTTGAAAAGTCGTCTAAAAGTAAATACTAAACAAACTTTAATAAGGATAATTTGATAAAACATAACACGGTCTTTCTTTATTTGTTAAACTCCATACCCAATTAAATAATATCATATAAAACGAGACAAAAAATAATTAAAATTCATATAATTTAACTCTTGAAAAAATGAAACGTGATACCATCAAAAAAATATAATACAATAGATAAAGTTATTCCTTCTTTAATCAGAGGTCTCAATTTGAGCCCTAAACATGAATTTTTTTTTATAAAGAGCAATTTCCCTCCAATAAAGTTCTATCTAGCATCTGACGTGAATCTAAATTAATCGGATTCTATTATAACACAATACCACTACTAAAACATGGGACCCTCATTTGTCTTCAACAAGGACATAATAAACATAGGAAGAAGAAAAAAAAAAGGTGTCTTTACAATGGAAAAATACTACCGTTATATCAAAGCACGTGTCTCCCAACCGCTATCTCTCTATCTTCTTCACTACAATTCTCTGAATTCTCTTTCTTCTTTCAACATCAACACCTCCCTCACTTTTTCTCAGCTCAAATTCCCACTTTCCATACATCTTTCCACTAATTTTTTCACCCAAATTAACGACCCCTTTTGCTAAAAAGCTTCAATTGTTCAGAAAATTGTGGTGTAATCTCAAATGGGGTTTTTCTAAAATCTAGAAATGATGTAAATTTTCTCTTGAATTTCTGTTTTTCTAGTGAAAATCTGAAAAGGGTCAGTTTTTTTTTACATTTTAATGGAGATTTACTCATTACTTGTTGTATTGCTCTGTTTCTTGGCTGCTGTAGCTGATGCCACTGAGTTCGATTCTGGGACTTTAACTCTTAGTAGTTTGAAGCTATTAGGCGATGCCCATTTGGGTAATAATACTATAAAGTTGACTCGTGACCTTGCTGTTCCAAATTCCGGTGCCGGAAAAGTTTTGTATTCGAAACCAGTAAAGTTCCGGCAGCCGGGTCTTGATTTTCCGGCGAGTTTCTCTACGTTTTTCTCGTTTTCTGTTAGTAATTTGAATCCTTCATCGATCGGAGGTGGACTGGCTTTTGTTATCACGCCGGATGATGAGTCGATTGGTGATTCTGGTGGGTATTTGGGGATTTTGGATGCAGAAGGAGGGCAAAATGGGAATTTTGGAGTTGAATTTGATACACTTATGGATGTTGAATTTAAAGATATTAATGGAAATCATGTGGGGTTAGATTTAAATTCAATGATTTCAACTCAGGTTGGTGATCTTGATTCTATTGGCGTTGATCTAAAAAGTGGTGATTTAGTTAATTCTTGGATTGATTATTTTGGTTCTACAAAAAAATTGAATCTTTATGTTTCTTATTCTAATCTTAAGCCAAAAGAACCATTTTTATCAGTAACAATTGATCTTTCTGAATATGTAAATGATTTCATGTTTGTGGGGTTTTCTGGTTCAACACAAGGGAGTACTGAGATTCACAGTATTGAATATTGGAGTTTCACTTCATCATTTGATACAAATCCTAAATCTCCGCCTACTCCGCCCCCGCCATCGGCTAGTTTGATGAACCCCACGGCGGATGTCACTACTACATCCGCCACATCGCCTCCGCCAGAGCAGCAGATTGCTCCGGCGGAGGCTAATGGTACTGCAAATGCAGTACAAAAAAGCAGCAGCAAATGTCATAGTAGTTTTTGTAAGCAAGGTGCTGGTGCTGTTGTTGGGGTTGTTACTGCAGGAGCATTCTTTCTAGCTTTTGCTACATTGGTACTTATTTGGTTGTATTCGAAAAAATTCAAGAAAGTGAAGAGTTCAGAGACTATGTTGCCTTCTGATATTATCAAAATGCCTAAGGAATTTAGCTATAAGGAGCTTAAAATCGCGACGAAAGGGTTTGATTCGACTAGGATTATAGGGCATGGTGCATTTGGTACTGTCTATAAAGGGATTTTGTCTGAGACTGGTGATATTGTTGCGGTAAAGAGGTGTAGTCATAATGGACAAGGGAAAGCTGAGTTCTTTTCTGAATTGTCGATAATCGGAACACTTAGACACAGAAATCTTGTTAGGCTACAAGGGTGGTGTCATGAGAAAGGTGAAATCTTGTTAGTTTATGATTTGATGCCAAATGGTAGTCTTGACAAGGCGTTATTCGAGTCGAGAATGATCCTCTCGTGGCAACACAGGCAAAAAATCTTGTTAGGTGTTGCTTCTGCATTAGCATATTTACATCAAGAATGCGAAAACCAGGTGATTCATAGGGATATCAAGAGTAGTAACATTATGTTGGATGAAGGGTTCAATGCAAAGTTAGGAGATTTTGGACTAGCACGACAAATCGAACACGACAAGTCACCCGATGCAACGGTAGCAGCTGGTACAATGGGGTATTTAGCACCAGAATACTTGTTGACAGGTAGAGCTACTGAGAAAACTGATGTCTTTAGTTATGGGGCTGTTGTTCTTGAAGTGGCAAGTGGGAGGAGGCCAATTGAGAAAGAATCAACAAGTGTTGTTGGATTAAACAGCAATTTGGTTGAATGGGTGTGGGGATTACACAAAGATGGGAATTTACTATCAGCAGTTGATTCAAAACTGAATCTTGAATTTGATGAACAAGAAATGACAAGAGTGTTGTTGGTTGGTTTGGCTTGTTCACATCCTGACCCTATAGCTAGGCCAACAATGAGGGTTGTGGTACAAATGTTAGTAGGTGAGGCTGAAGTACCAATTGTACCAAGGGCTAAACCAGCAATGAGTTTTAGCACATCTCATTTGTTAATGACATTGCAAGATAGTGTGTCTGACTTGAATGGTATGATCACACTTTCATCAACTTCTTCATCAGAAAACAGTTTCAATGGTGTTGGTGGACATGATGGCATGGACCTAGTTTAGTTCAAAAATCAAGAAAGGAGCTTTGGATGTTTCTCTTTTTTGTCATCTTTTTGTTTTGTTGTCTGGGGTGTGGCCCTTATTAGCGCTAGCAAAAGAATGTTTTGTGCATCGAGCTGTTGTTCATAGATTCATTAATTAATTTTTTATTATTATATGTATGTAACAAAAATAAGCCTTTAACTTTTATATATAATCCAAATTTTTCTTTAACTTTTATATATAATCCAAATTTTCTCCTTTTTTGTTTTGTTGTCTACATTACGCCTATTGGGTGCGGCCTTTACTAGCACATAATGTTCTGTGTATTGGGCTATCCTTTCATCTTTTTGTTTTGCCTTTTGTTCATAGATTCATTTATTTGTTATAAAAATAAGTCTTTAACTTATAAAGTGGTATGCCCATATCAAAAGGGGCTTTTGGACTAGTTCTAAATTTTCTCCTTTTTTTTGTAGTTCAATTTAATGAAAAAGAATGTATACATTGAATGTACTCCTTCTACTCCAATTAAGTGATATTTTATCTCAAGTTCATGTAAAGAAAATGCCAATTTTTTTAATATTTAAAAGTAATTTAACATTAAAATATTTTTGTTCTTAATGACATAATCTCATAGAAGCTAAGGAAATTTTGGAATAACGGTAGAATTGTTTCTGAGTAAACCTATTTTTGGAATAGCGATAATGATAAAATTGTTTTCATGTGACTTATCTCTTGGAATAACAGTAACGGTAAAATTGTTTTCATGTAACTTATATGTTCACAAGGTTCAAATTAATCAACTAATAAATACTTATATTCGAATAAATTACACACATTATGCTCTTTGGGTGTGGGGTCCTTCCTCGATTACCGCTATGATGAACACAGGATGTTTTGTGGACTAGGTTATCCTCTTTGGGTGCAGTCTTTCCTCGCTCATTGATGTGATGAATACATGATGCTTCGTGAATTAGATTGTTCTTTCTAATAACATGATTTTATGGCCACAGAAATATCATGACATATTTAACATCAAAAAATTATCTTCTCTTAAACTCTGTATATAGTCAAACATGTCACCATAAAATGTAAGGAGTAATGGACTAACAAAAAATCTATGAATATATGGACTATGGACTATGGCCTATATGGCCTAGTGACAATGGACATATATACCAAACTAAAAAAAAGGTTTATTTATTGGTAGATGTTATTAGAATATTGTTCAATGTGGACCATAATTAAACAATGAGATAGGATTTTGACATATATATATATTTTTTCCTTTTCTTATTATATAGTTCCTATGGATAAGTTTTCTCTTTCATTTTCAATTTTCTTCTCCAAGGGAAGGATGACAAGGAATGTTCGATAGTGTGTTACATCCAAATTAATTCGAATCTCCATGTTGGATGAGGTGCATTAAAGGAAGAAGCATTTTTTATTAGATTTTTTTTATATTCAGAGTTCAAACTCGAGACTTTTAATTAAAAATAAAAAATTATATTCAGAGCTTTTTCAAATACTACTGAACTATATATAGAGGAAATGATTCTTTTCTTTTTTTTTTAAATTTCCCACACGATATTCGATACCCACATTAAAATCCGACTAAATTCAAATTCTCATCGAAAAGTCTCATATTGGAAATGATTCATCATTTAATTGAAAAAGATATTTATTTTTTATTTAGTGATAGTGAATTTCTTTGTTACACACCAATGTATTAACCAATTTTAGAAGATTAGCTATAACTTTTAGAATTACTAATCTCACTTTTTGTTGGTGTTGTTGTACTTTTTTATGTGCAAATACTTGTACTTCGTATTCACTTTCAAATTTGCATAGAAAAATTTTATATTAAGAGTAAACACTTTTTATCAAATTTTATTTTATTTTTAGAATTTAAACTCTAGATCATTCGATACCAACCTTGATTTGTACAGAAAATCTCTATTTTAGGAGTCCATATTTCCTAATAAAT
The DNA here is from genome assembly GCA_018342035.1 of Solanum appendiculatum. Taxonomy (NCBI): domain Eukaryota; kingdom Viridiplantae; phylum Streptophyta; class Magnoliopsida; order Solanales; family Solanaceae; genus Solanum; species Solanum appendiculatum. The sequence continues at coordinate 1,965,684 of JAGDQO010000547.1, read as the reverse complement.
TCAATTCTAAATCAAGACTCGAATTCGAGAACATTGTAAAATTTATACAATTGATTAAGAGTAAGAGTAGGGCTATATAATTTGCTTTAACGTAAGAAGGGGATCATGAGTTAAAGGTGTCTTTTAGGTTCAATATGGACAAAAAAGAGCAATAATTTCAACAATTTGGTGGAGAGTACTTTTCAAGACTAGACTTTTGGAATCAACAACACTTTGATTGGAAGCAAGTTTCATGTTCAACTTATACAATCAAAATATAATCATATTCAAGATGGTGTTGGTAGATGTTGCAATTTAAAATTTTACTTTGCTAAAAAGTAAAAAAAGAAAAAATTACATTAGTAACTTTATGTCATAGGTTCTAACCTTTTTATCATCAAAGCATCTTCAAGAATAAGAACAATGAATATTTTAGGCTACCAAGCATCTTTAAATATGAGTTTTGCATATGAAATTATCTTTATTAATCAGTATTTTATCTCTTAATGTGGAATCTTTCAATACAAATTCAAATTTAGTCATTTTTCAATACAAATAGAGATTGTTGAATGGAAAACAATAACAACAATAACAATATACGCATTGTAATTTCACAAGCGTAGTTTAGGAAAGGTAAAGTGTATACAAATCTTACCTGAAGAGATAAAAACTTGTTTCCCAAATACTTTCGACTAAAGAAAAAGCATATCATTGAATTGAAAACAAAAAATATATATATTAGGCTAAAGTATAAAGACCTGATACAGTGCGGTGAAAAAGATTTTCTTTCAAACAATAAAGTGCATGTAGCGGGATAGATAGAATTTCTTATTTTTGTGCGGAAAACTCGCACCGAATACCTCTAAGATTATAAGTTTTGATTAGGCGGATTTAAGATTGAAATTTTATAAATTTAATATTTATATATTCAACGTTGAACACATCGTATTTACAAATTATGAGCATTAACTATTATAATCTTAATAAGTTTTGCATATAAATTTACTCTTCGCATTGAAAATACTGAATTCACGTGAACTTATTGATATATAACTTCATTTGCGCGCCCTTGTTGATCACTAAGAGCCTGTTTGAATTGGCTTAAAAGTTGATCAAATCTACTTTTAAGTCGTTTTTAGCTTTAGGGAGTTTTGAAAAATTTAAAAATAACTTAAACTATGTTTAAAATGATTTAAAATAATTTAAAAGTCAAAAGTACGACTCTCTCTATATTTATTTTTTGACTTAAAAGTCATTTAAGTTTAATCTTTAAAAATTACTTTTTATAAACTATTTTTTTAAATCAATCCAAACAGGTAAGTTGGATTAGATTAACTCATACGAGTACTAAATAACTGACAATTAATTAAGATGTTACATTACCATAAATTGACAAGTAAGAAACTACTATCGGATTTAATTATACCATAAAGAGGGTATAATTAATGGATTGTGTTTACTGCATTTTGACTTTAAACACTTTTAGGTAAAAAAAAATAATTAGGAATTAATATTGGATAGTGATGAATTTGAGTTTGTTAACATGTCAAATAAGTCTCTTTTTTAGTCAATAAAATTACTTAATTGAAATTAAGGAATTCTTTTTTTTTCTGAAACTTTAAAGAGTCTGTTTGGCATTTTTTGCTAAAAATTACTTATTTTTAGAAGTATTTTTTTAAAATAGCTTTTCTGAAAAGTGCTTTTAAAAAAAAGCAATTTGTGTTTGACAAATTCATTTGAAAAGTGTTTTTGATAAGCAATTTGTGTTTGGCTAATTTTTTTAAAAGTGCTTTTGAGAGTCAAATTACGAAAAAGGGCAAGTATTAATATGCTTTTAATATTAAGATTATTTTATAGAGAGAAACTTTTTAAATATCTAATATAGAACTTTAATTAAAATTTTATTTTAATTAAACTAAAATGTACATATTCAAATTTTTAATCAATATTATACATAGATAAATAAATAAATAAAATATTAATATAATATTAACATGATGATTTAAATATAATTAAAAATATCAACCAAAATAAATTTAAAAATCATTCCACAAATTAAATCACTACATACAAAAAACTTACCACAAAAATAAATAAAGTTTTTCATAAATCACAAAAAATTTCAATGATTTCATTCTTAATTTTATCACGCAATATTTTCATAGTAGTAGAAGATCTTTAATTATTATTTTTAAATTTTTTACAAAAATATTGTTGAAAAATATTGAGAAGAACAATCTTTTTGTTATTTGTTACCTATTTTTTTTATTCAATCTTTAGCTATTATCTCTTTTTTTAATCATAATCCTCCAAAGTAAAAAAAAACTAAATTAAAATAAAATAATACGTTAATTAAGAAAAGAAATTTTGTTATTTGTTACTTTTTTTGTGAGGGCTGAAATCTTTAATTGTTACTTTTTCTCATTTTTTTAAAAATCCTGCAAAAATATTGTTGTTACCTACTTCTAAAGATATGTAAAATAATATATAAAATATAAATAATAATATATAAACATAAAATAAAATAAAAGTTAATCATATAAAAATGAAAAATAAAATTATTGAATGAAACTTATGAGATATGTTAATTAATTAATAAGATATATATTGGTAAATATGTATATATGTAAGGGATATTTTTTCTGCTTCTGCTTCTACTTTTTTTAAGAAACAGAAATTTTTAGCTTTTTCACAACAACAGAAAAACTGCTTCTACTTCTATTTAAAAGCACTTTTAAGAATTTGCCAAACACTTGATTTTTCAAAAAAAGTGTTTTTTCTATATAAAAAAAAAGAACACTTTTGACCTCCTAACAACAATGTCAAACAGACTCTAATAATGATTACATTAATTTGTGAAAAAGCGTTTTCTTTATAAATTACTACTACATCGGTATTTTCTGACTTTTTAAAATATTGTCACTCCACTTAGAAAAAACATTAATCTGATGTATTTTTCTCCATAAACATAGTGATGACATATTTGGATAAAAGGTAATAAAATAACTTTTTGTTTTGTAAAATCTCAAATATTTTGAAACAAATTTGATTTGTCAAAAACTACTAAGAATTGAATTTTTTTAAAAAAGTATTTTTACCTAAGTGGAGAAAACATGATCTGTAGGTCACTATTTTTTTCGTATTATTTACCTTCTTCAATAATTACCTAAAAAAAAAAATTAAAATATATCATGTGTATATACACAGTTATACTAAACAAAATAAAGAAGTTTAATGCTTATTTCATTTAATTTTTTCAAATCCAAATTGACTAGATCTCATTGTCTCTTATTTTCAAACCCTTTCGAAAATAATAGACCAAAAGAAAGAAAGAGAAAAAAAATGTCAACAAATTCTTATGGTGCATTTTGTTTTTGATCTTTCACTTTATATCCGTTTATTGTATTAGATTCGAATAAATTAATAATTATTTTTAAAAAAATCATATCGAGGGTAAAGCACCCTCAACGAAAGGCAATTTCATGCAAATGGCTCAAATTTTAAAATCTTTAATTAAAAAGTAAGAAATATTTACATCACCACAATCTTAGTGCATTATAACTATTCTACCTAACAAAATATAAAATACAAAAAGCAAAAAATAATTTTTTAAAAATGAGTGAATGGACTACACACTATAATTACTTAATTAGTGTAAGAAATTATTTTAAAAAATTGTCATGAACAGAAATATATATTCAACCACAAATATATATGTATTTTTTTGGTGCCACAAGTATTTTGTACTTGTATTCTCTGCAAAAATTCTCCCTTTACTTACAAAAAGCTGACCAAAATTAGGTGAAAATTCTCACATGCACATAAGTACCAGAGAGAACCTTGTTGGGTAAATATGGAAAGTGACAAATAGAATTGGATAGTTGTAAATGAGGCCGAATTAGAATTTTGAGTTTACGGATTTTAAAATATATATTTTTTAAAAAAGGCAACATGTTTTTGATAAATTATCTAGAACATATTAATTGGAGAACCGTCTTTTATCGAAACTATTCTATCTCTTGATTGAGTTTGTGTAAGTAGACATTGCATGATAAAGTGGATAATAATACATTGTATGGGACGGAGTAAGGATCCTTCTCATCTCCAACGAGTCGTCCAGCAAAAAAGACTTTCAAAAATGGATCAGGTATAGAACTTGTGACCATAGATCTCTTCCTTAAAAATTAGATGGCGTGGCCGATCGATAGTGTGAAAATACTTTTTCTTTCTTGATATTGAATTCTAAAAACCATCAAGAGGATCCCCACTCTTCTTTGATATGTTGATGGAACGAAAGTCTCGATCCGAGTGAAACGGTGATATATTTGGAAATTTGAGATCGTAAATGGATTCAAGTACCAATTTAAATTTTTTATTTGCCTCTTTCATGATCTTTTCCAAGGTCCAATTGGTTTGTATAAGTTTTTATTATTTGGACTTACTAAATTGGGTTTTGATTCTGGTAACTATAGAACTTATGATTGAGGGTCTATAGATGGGCCTGTATTGTAACCGAGAGTACCCATTAGTTAGTCCAATTAAATGGGTGAGTTGTGCTAAATCTGGCTGGATCAAAACGAATTGAGTTTGGCCCATTCAAAAATTACTTAGGTTGAAACAGAGTAAATAATTTAGGAAAAATTACTAAATTACACACCTTTAAGTATATTATTTTCAATTTGTCCCTATATCTTTTAAAAATAACTAAAATCCCTTATTTTAATAATGTATCCGTATTAATGTATATGTGCTTGTATTAATGTATCCGCGCTTTCATTAATGTATCCGGATTGACTTAATTTTTATTTTAATAATATATCCGTATTAATGTATCCGTGCTTGTATTAATGTATCCGCGCTTTCATTAATGTATCCGGATTGAGTTAATTTTTATTTTAATAATGTATCTGTATTAATGTATCCGGATTGGGTTAATTTTAAGGGATTATTGTAATTAGAAAAAAAGTAGGGATAGATAGTAATTTCATCTTTACACTATGTGATTTATGTAACTTAACCAATAATTTATATCCCGACTTACTTAACTTAGGCTACATAATAACCCAACTTTCAGATGAGCTGAATTGAGTTGGTCAAATGGACTAAGTTTTAAAAATGAGAAAGTCACAGATAAATACATTTCGACCAACTAATTTAGGGATGTAAAATATAGAATCGAAATCGATAACTCAGATCAAAAAAATATTATTGATTTATCGGTAATGATTTATTGATCGATTTTTAATGTTTTGGTGTTTTTTCTTATTAAGTTTATCGACAACCCGATAGTAAATTATATTTATATTGTTCGGTATATAAAGTCCTCGACTTAGGGTTAAGTTTCATACTTATATTTCTGGCGGTCTCAAACTCTTAGTTATTTTATAATGCGTCAATATTTGCTTTTGAGCAAGATGCAATCTGTCAACTCATGTGCATGGTTCATTTGGTTTGTCACCTTGTTTCTAAGTAATTTTCAATGTTCTTTTTGTGTGTCAAACCTTAGAGGTTAAACCGATAAGGATCAATAATCGATAAACTGATAATCTATACGTCAAAATCTCCCATCGGATACATCCCTCTCCTCTCTCATACATCCCTATCCCCTATCGAATATCTCCCTATCCCCTCTCGGACACATCCCTCCCCTCTCGGATAAATCCCTCTCCTCTTGGATATATCCCTATCCCCTCTCAGATACATCTCTCTCATTAAGTAATGTATCATTTGCAATCCGTGACCTATGCCCTCTCTTCTTGGATATATCTCTATCCCCTCTCGGATACATCTCTCTCATTAAGTAATGTATCATTCGCAATCCGTGACCTATGTATCCGCATGTTTCCTGATATATTCGAGATCCTATACATTTAAGGGATTTTTGTAATTTGAAAAAGAATAAGAATATGATGTAATTAACTCTTAATAATATGAGATTTATGTAATTTTTATATATTTTAAAGGAATGGGCCAGGGAGCAACTAACTAACTAATAAAGGAGAGGCCTAGTGGGCCGAGTGATGTCTTTTGATTATGGGCTTTTATCTTTTATGTTCTTGTTATTATTATTATTATATTTTTTCTTGGAAGAATATACTTAACATAAATATATGAGAGAAGTATTGAAAACACCTCTAAACTTGGCGTAAATTATTAGTTTCATTCTCGAACTATTGAAAGCCTTAAAAACACCCATTTACTTGACTAATTGAAGCTAAATACACCCCCGATCTTGTAACATTAGTGAAATACACCCCCTAAATTCTTGTCAAGTTTAGGGGTGTTTTCAATACTTCTCTCAATTTTTATTAAGAATCTCATGCTCCTACAAGAGTTTGAGACCACTTGCAATGTGATGTGGCATATCGGGAGTGTATCGGGGGTGTATCTAAGTTTAGTTAGTCAAGTAGAGGGATGTTTTTAACACTGTCAATAGTTCGAAGATGAAACTAATAATTTGCGCCAAGTTTAGGGGTGTTTTTGATACTTTTGTCTAAATATATTAAAAACTTATCAGTACTCAATATTTTTATCGTATCATAATTATTTTATCATAATAAAATGATTTAAAGAATTCAAATTATATAATAAGCACTCATATTTTATTGAGAGAAATATGTATATGTATATAAACACATATCATTTATCTATTTATTTTGGTACAAATATCATATGCGGATAAATTCTTATTCACACCTAATATTTGTACCAAACTTATACTAGTATATCACAGTTAAGTCAATTATAGAGACAATATGTCATTTTAGCAATCATTTTCTTTACTATCTAAATTACCATTTTTTTTGTATTAAATCATACTTTGATACTAAATTGGTCAAATATTTATTTTCAATCGATAATAGATGCGTGCAGACCAACTCAACATCAAGATGTATTTTAGCACAAAGAAAGTGATAGTTAAAGATATAAAACTAGCAAAAATACGTGATAGTTTATGTTAAAGTATGAAACACATGAAAATATAATAATTTTAGTATATTTATTACCACAAACTCCAATAAAACATATTATATATATATATTAATATAAACATCAAATACGAGTAAATATTTATGAATATAGTTTGTTAAGTAAAAACGGACAAAAAGACTTTGGGGGGCAAAAGAAGATTAAACAGAAAAGAGAGGATTTGTTAGCAAATAATCGTAAATCTAACTGTTACTATTAAAACACCAGTCGTATTTACTATTTAGTCCAAAACTGAAATCCATTTTCTCCTCCGTCTCTTACTCGACGATATCGCCTTCTCCGGCGATCGGCGTTTGAAAATTCGATTTGTTTCGCCGATTTCAAGCCATGGATTTCGAAGATCATGATAACGAGGTACACTTTTTCTACATATCTCACATTATTATATATTTTTTTTTTTGGAATTCTCTCATTTTCATGTTGTTTCTCACCGGATCTGCTTTTATACGTATGAATTTGTTGTTTTTCGAGTGTGATCTGGCACTATTTTTAGCTAGATATCGTTAATTCGTTGTTTTCTGTAAACGGAGGTGTTACTGTTGTTCGAGTTAGGTTAAATTTGTTGAGGTTTTGTGATAGGGATATGTGAACAGTGTAATTGTTAATGGAGGAATTGGTTGGGATTTGCGGAGGTTTTTTGGAGTAATTTTTTGGTGTTGGAAATATAGAATGTGTGTTACTGTTCGAGTTTTGTTAAATTTGCTGAAATATTTTGATAGAGATATGTGAACAGTGTAATTGTTAATGGAGGAATTGGTTGGGATTTGCGGAGGTTTTTTGGAGTAATTTTTTGGTGTTGGAAATATAGAATGTGTGTTACTGTTCGAGTTTTGTTAAATTTGCTGAAATTTTGTGATAAAGATATGTAAACAGAGGTGTTATGGTTCGAGTTATGTTAAATTTGTTGAGAATTTGTGATACAGATATGTAAACAGTGTAATTATTAATGGAGGAATTGGTTAGGATTTGCTGAGGTGTTTTGAGGTAAATTTTTGGTGTTGGAAATATAAAATTTAGAGAATTGTAGGTTTATTCATTCGGTCTGGTCTGAGACATATCAATATTTTGTTTTTCGGGTGTGATCTGTCACTTGTTTTAGCTTGATATCATGAATTCACTGTTTTCTGTAAACGGAGGTGTTATGGTTCGAGTTTTGTTGAATTTGCTGAAATTTTGGGATAAGGATATGTAAAAACAGTGTCAGTGTTGATATCGGAAGTGGTTTGATTTGCTGAGGTGTTTTGGGATAGATTTTTGGTGTTGGAAATGTAGAATCTAGAGAACTGTAGGTCTTTTGGACTTGATCTGTAACTTATGTTTGCTTGATATCATAAACTCATTGTTTTCTGTAAATGGAGGTTTTATGGTTTGAGTTATGTTAATATTGGTGTGAATTTGCAAAAGTTTTTGTGGAGTAAGTGTCTGATGTTGGAAATAAAGAATGTAGAGGACTGTACATTTATTCATTTATAGTTGCTAGGCTATGTATCAAATTTCTGATGTACGGATGTGATATGTCACCTATGCATATGCTTGCTAGATATCATGATTCACTGTTTTCTGGAGGCAGAGATGATATGGTTCTTATATGATAAATTTGTTGAAATTATGTAATATACAGATATGTAAACAATAATTGTTAGTGTCGGAATTTGTGAGAATTTTCTGTGTTTTCTTCTGAAGTATATGTTTGGTGTTGGAGATATACTATGTAGAGAACCGTAGATTAACACATTGGATCTTCAAGAGTTGTGTGTTAGTTATGAAGTAGTTAATTCTCAAAAAAAGTTATGAAGTAGTTATCTATCTAAAAATATTTTTTGACATAATTGGACAAAAAATGCCAAGCCCAAAATCTTTAAGTTTGGACTTAAAAGACTTAAAATTACCCCATAGGTGGCAAGTGCAGTAATAGTCCTCCATGTATGTGGAACCGGTCCTTTTTCTATTTATGTTTTTAGCCAAACTGGTAAGATATGAGCCATGATATTTTTTACTTGCCTGTTCATCGTCACAAATCACAATGCAGAGATCGACTATCATCAATTGATTAGTTAAAACATCTTTTCTTGAGACACAGCACAATGGCTAGTCTTTTTATTGTGTTTAAATGCTTGTTTGAGTGAGCCCTTAGCTTATGCATTATAGACAGGAGACTGTTTTGAATTGCCTTTTGGTCACAGCAAGGGAAAGAATTTGAACTACCCATTTGAAGTTAGATCTAGATATGCTGGCCTTCCAATCTTTATTCTTTGACAATTTTGCGACAATTTGTCTGTTTGTTTGTTGTTTCCCCAAGAAATTGGCGTACAACGGGTTGTGCTAAGTCAGTGTCCTTAAAAAAATGTGAAGTTATCTTCTGAAATTGGATTAAAGCAATAAGGTTCTCATGCTTCACAGAAGAACCCTTTGTGGGCTAATTCTTTTATTTATCTTTATGAACTCTATCTTTTCCTAATTACAGATGTAGATTAGACAAATATTTACCCTTGTTCTCTGTTGAAGCAGAAGAATATGGCTAAGGATGTTGAAGTGAAAGGATTCAACCCAGGATTAATCGTCTTAATTGTTGTTGGTGGGCTTCTGTTGACATTCCTCGTTGGGAACTACTTGCTTTACATGTATGCACAGAAAACCCTTCCTCCAAAGAAAAAGAAGCCAGTCTCCAAGAAGAAGATGAAGAAGGAAAGACTGAAGCAAGGTGTTTCCGCACCTGGAGAATAGATGTCCTCGACACACTGCGGTTAATTCCCTTGTTCATATCGAGGAAACCATGTGAATTCATACAGATGGTTGGACTTGTTATCATTTTCAATTTCCCATCATCATAGTTAGAGCTCAACTTTAGAACTTGTTCATGTGTAGAGTTTTCCCTTCTTATTTTCATGTTAGCTGACTGAGAAGTTGTTTTGCAAGCTACTGATTTCTCTATTCTCTACCCGTATAACCATTTCCCCATTTGTTTTCCTTTTGGTTATGTCTGAATTTCTTGGGAGGTTTGTGCTTCCTGCTCCTTTCTTGGGTCGGATAATTGGCATCCAAGAGTGTGGCCTAGCGGTGAAGCAAGTGAAAACCTTGGAGATTAGGATTCAAATCTCAGTACACAAAAATCCTCGGTGACTTCTTTTCATCAGCTTAGACGTGTGGGTAGTGCTATCGGTATTTGATTATATTAGTTTCTGTTATGATTAACTAGATCTCAATGAGTTATTGGCATGTAAGCCCTAGTTCCATCAGTCAAATTCCTCCGAAGCTCTCTCCATTTAGTCTCCAAGACATACCTACTTCTTTGAACTCCAATTGAGGAATTATACTATATATGTTATTATATTTCTTCTCAATGACTTTTGAGTTGCCAATAGTACTTCATTTGACTCCATACGCAATTCTTGTAAAATGGCTTTTAAATTCCCAAAATATGTGCAAAAAATGGTTAGCTTTCACGTACTGTTCCCCTAACTCTCTATGGAGGGTTTTGTAAAGATTTTGCAAAAGAATCGTCTGAAAGTTATATCACCAAAATATTCATGGGTTAACACACAAAATAACAGAGAAAATCGTCTAATTTATGTTAAATGGCTTCTAAATGCCCAAAATATGTGTAAAAAATAGTGAGCCTTTACAAACTGCTTCCCCCAACTTCTTGCGGAGAGTTCTGTAAAGGTTTAGCAAAAAAGTCATTCGGATTCCATATCACCAAAATATTCATGGGGAAATACACACGAAAAATTGAGAAAACTGCTCAATTCCTGTGGAATGACTCCTAAATTCTCAAAATATGTGTAAAAAATGGTGATGTTGTGCTCCCCCCAATTCTCTAAGGAGGGTTTCGTAAAGGTTTTACAAGAAAATCGTTTGGAAGCGATATCACTAAAATATTCATGAGTTAACACACAAAAAATTGAGAAAATCACCAAATTCCTCGTAAATGGCTCCTAAATGCCCAAAATATGTGTAAAGAATGGTAAGGCTTCGTATTGCTCCCCCAACTCCTTACAAAGGATTCCCAAAAGGTTTTACAAAAAAATTGTCCAGAAGCCATATCACCAAAATATTCATGGGCTAACACACTTGGAAAATTGAGAAAATCGTTTAATTCCTGTAAAATAACTCATAAATGCCCAAAATATGTGCAAAAAATGGTGTGGCTTCACGTACTGCACCCCCAACTCTCTATGGAGGGTTCTGTCAAGGTTTTGCAAAAAAAGTCTGGAAGTCATATCACCAAAATATTCATTGGCTAACACACACGAAAAGTTTAGAAAATCGCATAATTTCTATAAAATGGCTCCTAAATGCCCAAAATATATGCAAAAAATGGTGAGGCTTCACGTACTAGTTCCCCAACTCCCTACAGAGGTTTCATAAAGGTTTTGCAAAAAAATCGTCCGAAAGCCATATCACCAAAATATTCATGGGCTAACACAAACGAAAAGCTGAGAAAATAGCCTAATTTCTATAGAATGGTTCCTAAATGCCGATAATATGTGCAAAAAATGGTGATGCTTCACGTACTGGTCCCCCAACTTCTTACAGAGAGTTCCGTAAAGGTTTTGAAAAAAAATCATCCGTAAGCTATATCACCAAAATATTCTTAAGGCTAACAAACACGAAAAACTAAGAAAATCGCTTAGTTCCTAAAAAATGGCTCCTAAATGCCCAAAATATGTGCAAGAACTGGTGAGACTTCACGTACTGCTCCCCAATTCCTTGCGAAGATTTCATAAAAGTTTTTGCAAAAAAATTGTCTAGAAGTCATATCACCAAAATATTCATGGGCTAACACGCACAAAAAACTGAGAAAGTTGCCTAATTTCTGTAAAATGGCTCCAAAATGCCCAAAATATATGCAAAATATTGTAAGGCTTCACTTGCTGCTTCCCCAACTCTCTACGGAGTGTTCCGTAAAGATCTTCCAAAATAATTGTCCGAAAGCCATATTACCAAAATATTCATGGGCTAAGCACACATGAAAAACTTAGAAAATCGCCTAATTCCTGTAAAATGGCTCATAAATTCCCAAAATATGTGTAAAAAATTGTGAGATTTCACGTAGTGATTCCCCAACTCTCTACGGAGGATTTCGTAAAGGTTTTGCAAAAAAGATATTCAGAGACCATATCACCAAAATATTCATGGGCTAACACATACGACAAACTGAGAAAGTCGTCAAATTCCTGTAAAATGGCTCCTAAATGCACAAAATATGTGTAAAAAAATGGTGAGGCTTCACGTACTGCTCCTCCAATTCCCTATGAAGGGTTCCGTAAAGGTTTTGCAAAATATTATTCAGAAGCCATATCACTAAAATATTCACGGGCTAACACACACGAAAATCTGAGAAAATCGCCTAATTCCTATAAAATGGCTCATAAATACCCAAAATATGTGTAAAAAATGGTGAGTTTTCATGTACTGCTCCCCCAACTGCCTTCGAAGGGTTCTGTAAAGGTTTTGCAAAAAAAAGTCCGAATGCCATATGGTTAAAATAAGTGCAAGAACTAGTTATGCTTCATGTACTGCTTTCCAACTCCCTACAGATGGTTCCTTATAGTTTTTGCAAAATATTGTCCAGAAGTCATCTCTCTAAAATATTCATGGGCTAACACACACGAAAAAGTAAGAAAATCACCTAATTCATGTAAATTGGCTCCTCAATGCCTAAACTATGTGCAAAAAATGGTGAGACTTCATGCACTGCTCCCCCAACTCCCTACGAAGGGTTCTGTAAAATTTTAGAAAAAAATCGTCCGAATCCATATCACTAAAATATTCAAGGGCGAACACACACGAAAGATTGAAAAAATCGCCTAATTCCTATAAAATGTCTCCTAAATATCCAAAATATTTGTAAACAATGATAAGGCTTCACGTACTGCTTCCCTTACTCCCTACGGAGGGTTTCTTACGAGATTTGCAAAAAAATCATCCTCAAGCCATAGCACCAACATATTCACGGACTAACAAATATGAGAAACTGAGAAAAATCGCCTAAATCTTGTAAAATGGCTCCTAAACGCCCAAAATATGTACAAAAAATGGTGAGGCTTCATGTACTACTCCCTCAACTCCCTACAGAGGGTTCCGTAATGGTTTACAGAAAAATCATTCGGAAGTCATATCCCTAAAATATTATGGGATAAAGTAACACACGAAAAACTGAGAAAAAATTGCTTAATTCCTGAAAAATGACTCATAAATGTCCAAAATATGTGCAAAAAAGGTGAGACTTCACGTATTGCTCCCAAACTCTCTACATAGGGCTCCATAAAGGTTTTGTAAAAAAATCATCCTGAAGCCATATCACAAAAATATTCATGGGCTAAAATAGGCGAAAAACTGAGAAAATCACCTAATTTATGTAAAATGGCTCCAAAATGTCCAAAATATATGTAAAAGATTGTAAGGCTTCACGTATTGCTCTCCCAACTCTCTACGAAGTGTTTCGTAGAGGTCTTCCAAAATAATTGTTTGGAAGCCATATCACAAAAATATTCATGGGCTAACACACATGAAAAACTTAGAAAATTGCCTAATTCATGTAAAATGGCTCATAAATTTCCAAAATATGTGTAAATAATTGTGAGGTTTCACGTACTGCTCCTTCAACTCTCTACGGAGGGTTCCGTAAAGTTTTTCGAAAAATCATTCGAAAATCGTATCACCAAAATATTCATGGGCAAACACACACGACAAACTGAGAAAATCAGCTATGTTTTATAAAATGACTCCTAAATGCCCAAAATATGTGCAACAAATGGTGATGCTTCACGTATTGCTTTCCCAACTCCCTACAGTTGGTTCCGTAAAGATTTTGCAACATATCGTTCAGAAGTCATATAACTAAAATATTCATTGGCTAACACATACGAAAAACTGGAAAAAAAAATCATCTAATTCCTATAAAATGGCACTTAAATGCTCAAAATTTGTACTAAAAATGGTGAGGCTTCATATACTGTTCCCTCAACTCTTTACGGAGGGTTCTGTAAAGGTTTTACAAAAAAAAAGTCCAGAAGACATATCATAAAAATATTTTGGGGCTAACACACACGAAAATTTGAGAAATTCGCCTAATTCCTGTAAAATGACTCATAAATGCCCAAAATATGTGCAAGAACTAGTGAGGCTTCATGTACTGATCCTCAACTCCCTCCGGAGGGTTCCTTAAAGTTTTTACAAGAAAATCGTCTAAAAATTATATCATAAAAATATTCATGGGCTTAACACACACGAAAAACTGCGAAAATCACCTAATTTATGTAAACTGGCTCCTAAATGCCCAAAATATGTGCAAAGAAATGGTGCGGCTTCAAGTACTGCACCCCGAACTCTCTAGAGAGAGTTCTATAAAGGTTATGCAAAAAATCTTTTGAAAGTTATCACCAAAATATTCATGGGCTAACACACGAATAACTGAGAAAATTGCCTAATTCTTGAAAAATGACTCCTAAATATCCAAAATATGCGCAAAAATGGTGAGATTTCATGTACTACCCCCCAATTCCCTACGGAGGTTTCATAAAGATTTAGTAAAAAAATCGTCTAGAAGCCATATCACCAAAATTTTCATGGGCTAAAACACGAAAAACTGAGAAAATCGCCTAATTCTTGTAAAATGGCTTCTAAATGCCCAAAATATGTACAAAAAACAGTGAGGCTTCACGTATTGCTCCCCCAAATCCCTACAAAGGGTTCCATAAGGGTTTTGCAAAAAAAATTATCCGAAAGTCGTATCACCAAAATATTCATGTACTAACACACAAGACGAATTAAGAAAATCGCCTAACTCTTGTAAAATGGCTCATAAATCTCCAAAATATGTGCAAAAAATGGTGACACTTCACATACTGCTCAACCAACTTCTTACGGAGGGTTACGTAAAGGTTTTGTAAAAAAAAGTCCAGAAGCCGTATCACCAAAATATTTATGGGCTAACATAGATGAAAAACTTAGAAAATCGCCTAATTCCTGTAATATGACTCCTAAATTCCCAAAACATGTTCAAAAAATGGTGAGGCTTCACGTAATACTCCCCCAATTTCGTACGGAGGGTTCCGTATAGGTTTTGCAAAAAGCTCGTTCCAAAGCTATTTCACCAAAATATTCATGGGCTAACACATACGAAAAAGAGAGAAAATCACTTAATTCCTGTAAAATGGCTTAAATGCCCAAAATATGTGCAGAAAATGGTGAGACTTCACGTATTACTTCCCCAACTCCCTACGGAGGGTTATGTAAATGTTTTGCAAAAAAAATCATCTGAAAGCCATATTACTAAAATATTCATGGACTAATACACACGAAAAATAGATAAAATCACCTAATTTCTGTAAAATGACTCATAAATGCCCAAAATATGTGCAGAAAATGGTGAGACTTCACGTACTATTTCCCCAACTCCCTACGGAGGGTTATGTAAAGGTTTTGCAAAAAAAATCATCCAGAAGCCATATTACTAAAATATTAATGGACTAACACACACGAAAAATAGAGAAAATCACCCAATTCCTATAAAATGGATCCTAAATGCCTAATATTTGTGTAAAAAATGGTGAGGCTTCACGTACTGCTCTCCCAACTCATCACGAAGGGTTCCATAACGATTTTGCGAAAAATCGTTTGGAAGCCATATCACCAAGATATTCATGGGCTAACACTCACAAAAAATTGAGAAATTGCCTAATTCTTATAAAATGACTCCTAAATGTCCAAAATATATGCAAAAAATGATGAGGCTTCACGTACTGCTCAACCAACTTCCTACAAAGGGTTCCGTAAAGATTTTGTAAAAAATATCATTAAGGACACCATATCACCAAAATATTCATGGGCTAACACACTAGAAAAACTGAGAAAATCACCTAATTCCTGTAAAATAGCTCCTTAATGCCCAAATAATGTGCAAAAAATGGTGAGGCTTCTTGTACTGTTCCCCAACTCCCTACGGAGGATTCAACAAAAGTTTTAAAAAAAATCATTCGAAAGCCACATTATCAAAATAATTATGGGCTAACACACACGAAAAACTAAGAAAATCATCTAATTATTATAAAATGGCTCCTAAATACCCAATATATGTGCAAAAATTGTGAGACTTCAGGTACTGCTTCCCCAAACTCCCTACGGAGGGTTCCCTAAAGGTTTTGCAAAGAAATCGTCCAAAAACCATATCACCGAAATATTCATGGGCTAACACACGCGAAAAACTGAGAAAATTGCTGAATGCCCTAAATATGTGCAAAAAAGGGTGAGGTTTCATGTATTGCTCCCCCAACATCCTACAGAGGGTTCCACAAAGATTTTACAAAATAGTTGTCCGGAAGCTATATCACCAAAATATTCATACGTTAAAACACACAAAAAACTGAAAAAATCGCATAATTCCTGTAAAATGGCTCCTAAATTTTCAAAATATGTGAAAAAGGGGGAGTTTCACATGGGTAAAACACACAAAAAACTGAAAAAATTGCTTAACTCCTGTAAAATGGCTCCTAAATTTTCAAAAAATGTGAAAAATGGCGAGGTTTCACATACTACTCCTCAACTCCCTACGGAGAGTTCCATAAAGGTTTTGCAAATAAATCATCCGGAAGCTATACCCAAGAATTTTTTTTCATAATTCCCCAACACATTTCGAATGTCCCTATAAAGTTTTTTAAGAAAATTTTTTCAAGACCTCCAACGCGTCAAATTTATTGGCATTACACACGAAAAAATAAGAAAATCGCGTAATTACTAAAAGTCGGATTGTAAATGTGAAAATATGCCATAAAAATGGTGCGAACCTCCGTAATACTTCCCCAACTCATTACGGAGGTCTTCAAAATGACTTTTTCAGAAAAAAAATTTGGGTGCTCCAACGTGTCAGATCCATGAACTAATACACACGTAAAATCAATAAAGTCGCGTAATTCCTAAATGTCGGCTCGTAAATGTAAAAATATGCCATAAAAAAATGGCGTGACCCCCTCCGTAATGCTTCCCCCTCTGTAATGCTTCCCCAACTCATTACGAAGGTCCTCATAAATTTTTTTCATAAAAAATTCTGGTGCTTCAACGCGCCAGATCCATAGGATTAACATACGAAAAATCAAGAAAGTTGCGTAATTACTAAAAGTAAGCTCATAAATGTGAAAATATGCCTTAAAAATAGCGCGATCCTCTGTAATGATTCACCAACTCATTACGGATGTCGTCATAAAAAAATTCAGGGTGCTCCAACTCGCCAGATTCAAAGGCTAATAATACACACGAAAAACAAAGAAAGTTACGTAATTTCTAAATATCGGCTCGTAAATGTGAAAATATGTCATAAAAAATAGTGCGACCCTCCGTAATGCTTCCCCAACTCATAACAGAGGTCCTCATAAAGTTTTTCAGAAAAAAATTGGGAATGCTCCAACGCGCCAGATCCATGGGCTAATTACACACGAAAAACCAAGAAAGTCGCGCAATTCCTAAAAGTCGGCTCGTAAATGAAAAAATATGCCTTCCAAAATTGGCGCGACCCTCCGTAATGCTTCCCTAACTCATTACGGAGGTTCTCATAAAGTTCTTTTTGAAAAAAAATTTGGGTGCTCCAACAAGCTAGATCTATGGGCTAATACACACGAAAAACTCAAAAAGTCTCGTAATTTCTAAAAGTCGGCTCGTAAATACAAAAAAATGTCTTAAAAAATTGTGCAATCCTCCATAATGCTTCCCCAACTCATTATGGAGGTCTTCATAAAAAATTTTCAGAAAAATTATCCGGGTGATCCAACGCGCTAGATCCATGGTAATATACACAAAAAATCAAGAAAGTCACGTAATTTCTACAAGTGAGCTCGTAAATGTGAAAAATATGCCTTTAAAATTGCGCGACCCCCCGTAATGCTTCCCCAACTCATTACGGAGGTCTTCTTAAAGTTTTTTCAGAAAATTTTTTCGGGTGCTTTAGCGCGCCATATCCATTGGCTAATACACACGAAAAACAAATAAAGTCACGTAATTCCTAAAGCCCGACTCATAAATGTGAATATGCTTTAAAAATGGCGCGACTCTTTGTAATGCTTTCCCAACTCATTTCGGAGGTCCTAATAAAAAAATTTCAGAAAAAACTTTCGGGTGCTTCAACGCGCCAGATCCAAGGGCTTATTCACACGAAAAAATAAGAAAGTCGCGTAATTCCTAAAAGTCGGCTCATAAATGAAAAAATATGCATTAAAAATGACGCGACCCTCCGTAATGCTTCCCAACACATTACAGAGGCCCTCATAAAAATTTTCAGATGCTGCAATGCGCCAGATCCATGAGCTAATATACACGAAAGACTAAAAAAGTCGCGTAAATACTAAAAGTCAGCTCGTAAATGCGAAATTATGCCTTAAAAATGGTGTGACCCTCCAAAATGATTTCCCAACTCATTAAGAAGGTCATCATAAAGTTTTGTTAGAAAAAAAATTCTAGTGCTCCAACACGTTAGTTCCATGGGCTAATACACACGAAAAATCAAGAAAGTTGCATAACTTCTAAAAGTCGGCTCATAAATGTAAAAACTATGCTTTAAAAAAATGGCATGACCCTCCGTTATGGTTTTCAAACTCATTATGGAGGTCATTATAAAGTTTTCAGAAAAAAACTTTCGGGTACTACAACGTGTCAGATCCGTTCGCTAATACACACGAAAAACTAAGAAAGTCACATAATTCCTAAATGTGAAAATATGCCTTAAATATTGGCGCGACCCTCTGTAATGCTTCCCCAACTCATTACAGAGGTCCTTTTAAACTTTTTTCAGAAAAAAATTCCAGGTGTTTCAACGTGCCAGATCCATGGGCTAATATACAGGAAAAATCAAGAAAGTCGCGTAATTCCTAAAAATCGGCTCGTAAATGTGAAAATATGCCTTAAAAAATGGCACAACCCTTTGTAATGCTTCCCCAACTCATTATGTCGGTCCTCATAAATTTTTTTAGAAAATATTTTCGACTGCTTCAACGCGTCATATCCATGGTCCAATACACATGGAAAGCCAAGAAAGTCGCGTAATTCCTAATAGTCAGCTCGAAAATGCAAAAATATGCGTTAAAAAATGGTGTGATCCTCCTTAATGCTTCCCCAATTCATTAAGGAGGTCCTCATAAAGTTTTTTCAATAAAAATATCCGGGTGCTTCAACGCACCAGATCCATGGGCTAATAACCCCGAAAAATAAAGGAAGTCGCGTAATTCCTATAAGTCTGCTCGTAAATGCGAAAATATGCCGTAAAACTGTCGTGACCCTCTATAATGCTTCACCAACTCATTATGACGATCATCATAAAGTTTTTTCAAAATTTTTTTTTGGATGCTTCAATGCCCCAAATGCATGAGCTAATACACACAAAAAAATAGAGAAAGTCGCGTAATTCCTAAATGTCGGCTCATAAATGCGAAAATATGTCTCAAAAAAGTGATGCGACCCTCCGTAATTATTCCCCAACTCACTATGGAGGTCCTGGTAAAGTTTTTTTTGAAAACATTTCCGGAGCTCCAAGGTGCCAGATCTATGGCACCGTAAATACGAAAATATATCTTAAAAAATGGCCTGACTCTCCGCAATACTTTTCCAACTCATTACGAAGGTCCTTATAAAATTTTTTCAGAAAATATTTCAAGGTGTTCCAACGTGTCAGATCCCTTGGCTAATACACACGAAAAACTAGAAAAGTCGCATATTTCTTAAAAGTAGGCTCGTAAATGCAAAAATATGTCATACAAATGACGCGATCCTCTGAGATGCTTCTCCATCTCATTGTAGAGGTCCTCATAAAGTTTTTTCAAAAATAATTTTCGGGTGCGCCAGCGTGCCAGATCCATGGGCTAATACACACGAAGAAATCAAGAAAGTCGCGTAATTCATAAAAGTCGGCTCGTAAATGAAAAAATATGCCTTAAAAAATGGCGTGACCCTCCGTATTGCTACCTTAACTCATTACAGCGTTCTGCATAGTTTTCTCAAAAAAAATTCTAGGTGCTCCAATTTGTTAGATCCATGGGCTAATAAACATGAAAACCGAGAAAGACCTGTAATTCGTGAAAGTCGATTCGTAAATACGAAAATATGCCTTAAAAATGGCGCGACCCTCTATATTGCTTCCACAACTCATTACGAAGGTCCTCATAAAATTTTTTTAGAAAAATTATCCGGGTGATCCAACGCGCTAAATCCATGGATAATATACATGAAAAATCAAGAAAGTTACGTAATTTCTACAAGTGGGATCATAAATGTGAAAATATGCCTTACAAATTGCGCGACCCTCCGTAATGCTTCCCCAACTCATAACGGAGGTCCTCATAAAAAAAATTCAAATTTTTTGAGTGCTCCAATGCGCTAGATACATTTGCTAATATACACAAAAGACTAAGAAGGTCGCGTAAGCGACCTTCAGTAATGCTTTCCCAACTCATTATGGAGGTCTTCATAAAGTTTTTTCAGAAAAAAATTTCGGATGCTCCAACGCGCCAGATCCATGGGCTAATAAACACGAAAAATCAAGAAAATCGCATAATTCCTAAAAGTCGGCTCGTAAATACAAAAATATGCCTTAAAAATGGCACGACCCTTCGTAGTACTTCCCTAACTCATTACGGATGTCCTCATAAATTTTTTTCAGAACAAATTTTTGAGGCTCCAACGCTCCAGATCAATGGGCTAATACTCACGAAAAAAGAAAAAAAGTTGCGTAATTTCTAAAAGTCGTCTCATAAATGCGAAAATATGTCTTAAAAAGGGTGCGACCCTCCGTTATGCTTTCCCAACTCATTACGGAGATTCTCATAAAGTTTTTTCAGAATAAATTTCAATGTGCTCCAACACGTCATATCCATGGACTAATACACATGAAAAATAAAGAAACTCGCGTAATTTCTAAAAGTAGGCTCGTAAATGCAAAAATATGCCATAAAAAAATGACGCGACCCTCCATAATGCTTCCCTAACTCATTATGGAGGTCCTCATAAAGTTTATTAACAAAAAAGTTTCAGGTGCTTCAACGCGTCAGATCCATGGGCTAATACACCCGATAAATCAAGAAAGTTGCGTAATTTATAAAAGTTTGCTCGTAATTTTAAAAATATGATTTAAAAAATGGCGCGATCCTCCGTATTTCTTCTCAAACTCATTACGGAGGTCCTCATAACATTTTTTCAGAAAAGTTCTAGGTGGTCTAACGCGCCAGATCAATGGGCTATACACACCAAAATCAAGAGAATCGCGTAATTCCTTAAAGTCGGCTCGTAAATGCGAAAATATGCCTTAAAAATGGCGCGACCCCTCTGTATTGCCTCCTTAACTCATTACGGAGGTCCGCATAAAGTTTTTTTAAAAATAATTTCGGGTCCTACAACATGCCAGATCGATGGGCTAATACACACGAAAACCAAGAAAGTCGCGTAATTCGTAAAAGTAGGCTCGTAAATGTGAATATATGCCTTTAAAATGGTACGACCCTCCATATTTCTTTCCCAACTCATTGCGGAGGTCCTCATAAAGTTATTTCAGAAAATTTTTCTAGTGGTACGAACGCCCCAGATCCATGATATAATACACAATAAAAACCAAGAAAGTCACGTAATTCCTAAAAGTCAGCTCGTAAATGTGAAAATATGCCAAAAAATAGCGCGACCCTCTGTAATGTTTCACTAACTCATTACGGAGGTCCTCATAAAGTTTTTTCAGAAAAATTATCAAGTTGCTCCAACACGCCAGATTCATAGGCTAATACACACGAAAAATTAATAAAGTCGCGTAATTTCTAAAAGTCGGCTCGTAAATACGAAAATATGCCTTAAAAAAATGGCGTGACCCTCGGCAATATTTTCCCAATGCATTGCAGAGGTTCTCATATAGTTCTTTTTCAGAAAATTTTTTCTGGTGCTCTAACACGCCAGATCCATCGGCTAATAAACATGAAAAACTAATAAAGTTGTGTATTTTCTAAACGTCGACTCGTAAATGCGAAAATATGCTTTAAAAATGTCGCGATCCTCCGTAATGCTTCCCCAACTCAATACGGAGGTCCTCATAAAGTTTTTTTGGAAAAATTTCGAGTGATCCAACACGCCAGATCCATGGACTAATACACTCGAAAACAAAAAAAGTCGCGTAATTTCTAAAAGTCGTTTCGTAAATGTGAAAATATGCCTTAAAAAAATGGCGCGACCCTGTTTAATGTTTTCCCAACTCATTACGGAGGTCGTCATAAAGTTTTTTCAGAAAAAACTTCAGCGTGCTCCAACACGCCAGATCCATGGTCTTATACACACGAAACACCAATAAAGTCGCGTAATTCCTAAAAGTCGGCTCATAAATGTGAAAATATGCCTTAAAAATGGCGTGAACCTCCGTATTGCTTCCCCAACTCATCACGAAGGTCCGCATAAAAGTTTTTGAGAAAATTTTCAGATGCTTCAACGCTCCAGATCCATACGTTAATACACACGATAATCATGAAAATCGCGTAATTCCTAATAGTCGACTCGTAAATGCGAAAATATTCCTTAAGATTGGCGCGACCCTCCGTATTGCTTCCCCACCTCATTACGGAGGTCCTGACAAAGTTTTTTCAAAAAAAATTTTGGGTGGTTCAACGCGCTGGATTCATAGGCTAATACACACAAAAAACTAAGAACGTTGCATAGTTCCTAAAAGTCAGCTCATAAGTGCGAAAATTTGTCTTTAAAATGGCACGACCCTCCGTAATTCTTCCCAAACTCATTACGGAGGTCCTTATAGAGTTTTTTTCAGAAAAAATTTCCGGGTGCTTTAATGAGCCAGATCAATGGGCTAATACACTGAAAATCAAGAAAGTCGTGTGATTCTAAAAGTCGGCTCGTAAATGCGAAAATATGATTTAAAAATGGCACGACCCTTTGTAATGCTTCCCTAACTCATTACAGAAGTCCCCATAAAGTTTTTTTCAAATTTTTTTTCAGGTGTTCCAACACTCTAGATCCATGGGCTAATAAAGATGAAAATCAACAAAGTTGCGTGATTCCAAAAAGTCAGCTCGTAAATACAAAAATATGCATTAAAAAATTGCACGACCCTCCGTAATGTTTCCTCAACTCATTACGGAGGTCCTCGATGTTTTTTCAAATTTTTTTTTGGATGTTTCAACGCGCTAGATCCATGGGCTAATACACATGGAAAATCAAGAAAGTCACGTAATTTCTAAAAATCGGCTCATAAATGCGAAAACATGCCTTAAAAATTGCGCGACCCTCCATAATGTTTCCCCAACCCATTACGCAGATCCCCATAAAGTTTTTTCAGAAAATTTTTCGGGTGCTCCAATGCGCCAGGTCCATTGGCTAATACACATGAAAAATCAAGAAAGTCGTGTGATTCCTAAAAGTCGATTCGTAAATAAGAAAATATACCTTAAAAAAATTGCACGACCCTCCGTAATGCTTCCCCAATTCATTACGGAGGTCCTCATAATGTTTTTTCAGAAAAAGTTTTCAGATGTTTCAACGCGCCAGATCAATGGGCTAAAACACACGGAAAACCAAAAAAATCACATAGTTCCTAAAAGTCAGCTAATAAATTTGAAAACGTGCCTTAAAAAATGGCGCGACCCTCCGTAATGCTTCCTCAACTTATTATGTAGGCTCTCATATAGTTTTTCCTGAAAAAATTTTCGGGTGCTCCAACGCGCTAGATCCATAGGCTAATACACTTGAAAACCAAGAAAGTCTCGTGATTCCTAAAATTCAGCTTATAAATTAAAAAATATGCCTTAAAATATGGCGCGACCCTCGATAATGCTTCTGCAACTCATTACGGAAGTCCTCATAAAAATTTTCAGAAATTTTTTTTGAGTGATTCAACGTGGTAGATTCATGGGCAAATACACAAGAAAAATCAAGAAAGTCATTGAATTTCTAAAAGTCGACTCGTAAATGCAAAAATATGCCTTTAAAAATAGCGCGACCCTCCATAATGCCTCCCCAACTTATTACGGAATTCCTCATAAAGTTTACTCAGAAGAAAATTGTGTGATGCTCCAACGCGCCAAATCCATGGGCTAATACACACGAAAAACCAAGAAAGTCGTGTAATACTGAAAAGTCGGCTCGTAAATGCAAAAATATGCTTTAAAAATGGCATAACCCTCCGTAATGCTTCCCAACTCATTACGGCGATCCTCATAAATTTTTTTTGATTTATCCATGGGCTAATATCTACGAAATATAAAGAAAGTCGCGTAATTTCTAAAAGTCAACTCATAAATGCGAAAATACGCCTTAAAAATGGCGCAAGCCTCCGTAATGCTTCCGCAACTCATTATGGAGGTCCTGATAAAGTTTTTTCAGAAAAATATTTGGGGTGCTCTAACGTACCAGATCCATGTGCTAATACACATGATAAACCAAGAAAGTCACGTAATTTCTAAAAGTCTGCTCGTAAATGCGAAAATGTGCCTTAAAATGGCGCGATCCTCCTTAATGTTTTTCCAACTCATTACGGAGGCCCTCATAAAGTTTTTTCGAAAATTTTTTTTAGGCACTCCAATGTGCTAGATCCAAGGGCTAATACACACAAAAAATCAAGAAAGTCATGTAATCCTAAAAGTCAACTCGTAAATGCGAAAATATGCCTTAAAATTTCGCGACCCTCCGTAATGTTTCCGTAACTCATTATGGAGGTCCTCATTAAGTTTTTTCAGAAAAATATTTTGGTTTCTCCAACGCGCCTTATCCATGGGCTAATTTATACATACGAAAAATCATGAAAGTCGCGTAACTCCTAAAGTCGGCTCGTAAATGTGAAAATATGCCTTAAAAAATATCGCGGCCTTCCGTATTGCTTCCCCAACTCATTACAGATGTCCTCTTAAAAAATTTTCAAAAATATTTTGGGTGCTCAAACGCGCTAAATCAATAGGCTAATATTAAAACACGAAAAATCAAGAAAGTTACGTGATTTCTAAATGTCAGCTCGTAAATGTAAAAATATGTTTTAAAAAATAGCACGACCCTCCATAATGTTTTCCCAACTCGTTACAGAGGTCTTTATATAGTCTTTTTACGAAAAAATTTCAGGTTTTTTCAACGTGTCAGATCCATGAGATAATACCCAAGAAATTGTCGATACCGCTACCCTCCGTAATGCTTCCCTAACTCATTACAGAGGTCCTCATAAAGCTTTTTCAGAAAAAAAATTTGGGTGCTCCAACGCGCCTGATCCATGTGATTTACACACGATAAACTAAGAAAGTTGCTTAATTCCAAAAATTCGGCTCGTAACTGTGAAAGTATGCCTTAAAAAACGACGCGACCCTCTGTAATGCTACCCCATCTCACTACAAAGGTCCTTATAAAGTATTTTCAGAAAAAGTTTCCAGGTTCTCTAACGCGCCAGATTCATGGTCTAATACACACGAAAACTAAAAAAGTCGTATAATTCCTAAAAGTCGGATCATAAATGCAAAATATGCCTTAAAAAATGGCGCGACCCTCTGTATTGCTTCCCAACTCATTACGAAGGTCTTCATAAAGTTTTCTCAGAAAAATATTTTGAGTGCTCCAACGCGTCAGATCAATGGGCAAATACACACAAAAAACTAAGAAAGTCGCGTAATTCCTAATAGTCGGCTCGTAAATGTGAGAATATGCCTTAAAAAATGGCGCGACCCTCCGTAATGCTTTCCAACTCATTACGGATGTCCTCATAAAGTTCTTTCCGAAAAAAAATTCGGGTGTTCCGACGCGGCAGATTAATGGGCTAATACAAACGAAAAACTAAATAAAGTCGCGTAATTTCTAAAAGTCAGCTTGTAAATGCAAAATATGTCTTTAAAAGGGTGCGATCCTCCGTAATGTATTCCTAACTCATTACGAATATTCTCATAAAGTTTTTTTAGAATAAATTTGCGGGTGCTCTAACGCGTCATATCCATGGGCTAATACACACGAAAAACCCAAAAAATTGCGTAATTTCTAAAAGTCGGCACGTAAATGCGAAAGTATGCTTTAAAAAATAGCGCGACCCTCCGTAATGCCTCCCCAACTCATTATGGAGGTCTTGATAAAGTTTTTTCACAAAAACTTTTCAAGTGCTCCAACGCGTCAGATATATGGGCTAATAAACACGAAAAATCAAAGAAAGTTGCGTAATTTCTAAAAGTCGGTTCGTAAATGTAAAAATATGCCTTAAAAAATGGCGCGACCCTCCGTTTTTCTTCCCAAACTCATTTCGGAGGTCCCCGCAAAGTTTTTTTAGAAAATGTTTCTGGATGATCCAACGCGCCAGATCAATAATCTATACACATGAAAAAATAATAAAATCACGTAATTTCTAAAAGTCGGCATGTAAATGCGAAATTATGCCTAAAAATATGGCGCGACCCTCTGTATTGCTTCCTTAACTAGATACGGAGGTCCGCATAAAGTTTTTTCAGAAAAAATTTTCGGGTGCTCCAACGTACCAGATCCATGGGCTAATACACACGAAAAATAAAAAAAATAGCGTAATTCCTTAAAGTAGACTCATAAAAGTGAAAATATGCCTTAAAAATGGCACGACCCTCCGTATTTTTCCCCAACTCATTAAGGAGGTCCTCATAATGTTCTTTCAGAAAAATTTTCTGGGTAATCCAACGCGCCAGATCCATGGGCTAATACACACAAAAAATGAAGAAAGTCACGTAATTTCTAAAAGTCGGCACGTAAATGTGAAAATATGTCTTAAAATGGCGCGACCCTCCGTAATGATTCTCCAACTCACAAAGGAGATCTTCATAAAGTTTTTCCAAAAATAATTTTTGGGTGCTCCAACGCGCCAGATTCATGGGCTAATACATACGAAAAACAAAAAAAGTCGCATAATTTATAAAAGTCAGCTCGTAAATGCAAAAAATGTGCCTTAAAAATGGCGAGACCCTCTCATTATGGAGGTCCTTATAATGTTTTTTCAAAAAATATTTCTGGGTGATCCAAAGCGTCAGATCCATGGGCTAATACAAACAAAAACTAAGAAAGTCGTGTAATTTCTGAAAATCGGCTCGTAAATGTTAAAATATGCCTTAAAATGGCACGGCCCTTCGTAATGACTCCCCAACTTATTACGGAGGTTCTCATAAAGTTTTTTCAGAAAAAATTTTCGGGCGCTTCAATGCGCCAGATCTATGGGCTAATAAACACGAAAAAAATAAGAAAGTCGTGTAATCCTGAAAATCGGATCGTAAATTCAAAAATATGTTTTAAAAAATTGCGCGACTCTCCATAATACTTTCCCAACTAATTGTGGAGGTCCTCATAAAGTCTTTTTCAAAAAAATATTTCTGCGTGCTTTCAACGCGCAAGATCCATGTGCTAATACACACGAAAAAACTAAGAAAATCGCGTAATTCCTTAATGTTAGCTCGAAAATACGTAAATATGCCTTATGTAATACCCCAAAGCTTTCCAAGAAATGAAAATGCAGTTTTTCAGCCTGGTGCCAGTGACTACGGAGGTCACCTACGGACCGTAGGTGGAATGACGGGTCGTAGGTGGGAACCGTCATTGGCACTGTGAACTTTCAGGATTTCCAAGTTTTTGAACCTTGACCCACGGAGCAACAGGACGGGTCGTCGTCCAGTTGAAGGTCCGTAGATGGGTTCCGTAGATCGCTTCGAGACTTAGCCAATTTTCAGCCCCAACTGAAATCTCTGAATCAATTGACAGAAGGACAGGACGGTCCGTCGATTGACCTACGGACCGTAGGTGCTGCCTGTAGACTGCCCCCTGCAGTTATTATTTAAGGGCTTTTTGATCTTTTCCCTAAATGTTTAACTATTAATCTAAGTCGGTTATACCCTTAATCCAGACCATATTTATATTTTCTAAGCCTAATTTCACTCATTCTAACTCATTCCCAAATTTCTTCTCTCTCAAATATTTCTCTCTCTAAGAAAATTCTCTCAAGCTTCAAGGAAGAAGAAGACTAAGATCCTCCATTGAAGACCATCAATTTCTTGTGGGTTTTGTTGATGTATGCTAGTGTTCACCATTTGGAGCCCTTTCCTCCAATGGGTCCTCAACTTTCTTCAAGGTTTTTAAGGTTTAATTTCTCCAATTGAATAAGGGTTTTGATCAATTCTTATGGGTTCTTCAATTATTATTTCAATTGTTGATTTTATGATTTCTAGTGCACGATCTAGCGTGATAAAGTAATTTAGTGCATGAATTAGTGTGAATGATATGATTTGATGTAAAGATTGAATGAATCCCCATGAACCCATGCTATTTCTCCCCAATTTTCTAATCTATGCTTTGATTGGTGGGTTGAGCTATGAATTGAGTAATTTTATGAAATCTCTATTAAGATATGAATTAATTATGAATGAATTGAGGATGACTTTAAG
Organism: Solanum appendiculatum; assembly: GCA_018342035.1. NCBI lineage: Eukaryota > Viridiplantae > Streptophyta > Magnoliopsida > Solanales > Solanaceae > Solanum > Solanum appendiculatum. The sequence goes on along the minus strand of JAGDQO010000547.1, from coordinate 1,937,335 downwards.
AAATTTAGTATATTCAAGTCAAAAGCATGATTCTTCCTCTATTATGTGAGTTCCTTCAAGTATGGATAAATTGTCTTATTTATGACTTTCTAAGCATGAGTTTGCATTGAATTGCATGATTTAAGTTGAACTTTTATGAACCCGTATGAACTTTATGATTCATGAATTATGAGCATGATGAACTATGAAGCTTGTGAACTTATGCATGTCTCATATGAATTTAATGATGGGTTAATGGTGCTTTGAGAGTGAAGTACCAAAGTTATGACATAATGATATTGTGCTGAGTTGTGAAAGGCTTCTCACGTAATGCTCACACTATGAGTTAAAAGAACAAAGAGGCGATTACCCATGTTATTAAGGAGTTATTCTAATGACGTAAGCTTGGACTAGTCCATGGAAGATGAAACGTCTATAAGCATGATTTTAGGTTGGATTGGTAACCCTAGTTGTATCTTTCCATGGATAATGATATGAATACGATAATTAACTATTCCGTGGGAAATATGCTTAGCACCGAGATGATATTGAGATGGAAGCTCCCCCGTAGTAGAGGCCGGGTTTCTAGTAGCAATCTCCTTATCCCATACCTATGTGCCCCCCATAGGATGATTGTCTAAGATAGACATTAGCTAGTGGATCCACGTAAGCTACAAGTTAAGTAAAGGGTCCTACCGTGGCAAGTAGGATGGCCCTCTTTCGGTGTAGGGTAGACAACGGATTCCATGTTGATAGCTCACATTGTCTTATATGTCGGTTAAGTTTATTCCCCACAACTAATGAACACAAGTGTTGTTATGATAATCTAAAGTAAAGTAAAGATGATTTAGCTTGCTTTGGCCATGGTTTATACTTCATGCTTCTTATGCTTTATCATATTTTAGCTTGGCCATTGCATGTAATGATTATGTCTCATTCTAGCATGTTTTATGTGTTTTATGTGCATTGCTATCATACTTGGTACTTGATTACACTAACACATACTCTTGCCTACATTAACTTCTTTGATGTAGGATTTGGCGATTCACCATCCACTCGTGGCTAGAGCTTTATAGAAGATTTGATATAAGACTTGGTGAGTCCTCATCCATCCGAGGACATAGCCTAGTTGTTCTTATTTTCATGTTATTTCATTTCGGATGTTGTATTGGGTTACGTCCCAAACTTTTTTTTCTATGCTAGATTGACTTTGAGACATGAGATGTAGACTTTCGCTATTTCTTTTAAAAGCTTTGATCTGAAAATCTCTTTTGAATTCTTAATCTCTATTATCTTGTATGTATGTATGCTAAGTGGCTTGTATGAGGCCTCTTGGGGCCTTGTACGCCATGTCACGTCTAGGGGGTACCTTGGGTTGTGACACCTTAAAATGTTGCGACGCTCCGTTATGCTTTCCCAACTCATTACAGAGTTCCTCATAAAGTTTTTTCATAAAAAAATTTTGGGCGCTCCAATGCACCAGAACCAGGAGCTACTACACACAAAAAACTAAGAAAGTCGCGTGATTTCTAAAAGTCGACTCATAAATGCGAAAATACACCTTAAAAATGGCGCGGCCTTCTGAAATTCTGCCCCATATCATTACGGAGGTCCCCATAAAGTTTTATCAAAAAAAAAATCGAGTGTCCTAACGCGCCAGATCCATGGGCTAATACACACGAAAAATGAAGAAAATCACGTGATTCCTAAAAATTGACTCGAAAATGTAAAAAAATGGTGCGGCCCTCCATAATGGGGTAATACACCCGAAAAATCAAGAAAGTTACGTGATTTCTAAAAGTCGGCTCGTAAATGCAAAAATATGCCTTAAAATTGGAATGACCCTTAATAATGCTTCCCCAACTCATTACAAAGGTCCTCATAAAGTTTTTTCAAAAAAATTTTTTGGATGCCGCAACGCGCCTGATCCATGGACTAATACAAATGAAAATAAAGAAAGTCACCTGATTCCTAAAATTTGGCACGTAAATATGAAATTATACCTTAAAAAATGGTGCGACCCTCCGAAATGCTTCCCCAACTCATTAGGAGACCCTAATAAAGTTTATTCAGAAAAACTTTTCGGGTGCTCCAAAGCGCTAGATTCATTGGCTAATACACACGAAAAATCAAGAAAGTTGCGCAATTCCTAAAAGTCGGCTCGTAAATGCGAAAATATGCCTTAAAATTGGCGCGACCCTTCGTAATTCTTCCCAACTCATTACAGAGATCCTCATAAAGTTTTTTCAGAAAAAGAAATTTAGTGCTCCAACGCGCTAGATCCATAAGCTTATACACATGAAAAACCAAAAAAGTTGCATAATTTCTAAAAGTCGGCTCGTAAATGTAAAAATATGTCTTAAAAATGGTGCAACCCTCCCAAGTGCTTCCCCAACTCATTACGGAGGTCCGCTTATAATTTTTTTGAGAAAATTTTCAGGTGCTCCAATGCCCCAAATTCTTGTGCAAATACACACGAAGAAACAAAAAATTAGTGAAATTTCTAAAAGTCGGCTCATAAATGTGAAAATATGCCTTAAAATGGCGCGACCCTCCGTAATGCTTCCCCAACTCATTACGGCGGTACTAATAAAGTTTTTTTTCAGAAAAAAATTTCAGATGCTCCAACGCACCAAATCGATTGGCTAATATACACGAAAGACCAAGAAAGTCGCGTAATTCCTAAAAGTCGGCTCATAAATGTGAAAATATGCCTTAAAAATAGCGCAACCCTCCATAATGTTTTTCCAACTCATTACGAAGATCCTCATAAAGTTTTTTCAGAAAAAAATTTGGGTGCTCCAAAGCGCCAGATTCATGGGCTAATCCACACGAAAAACCAATAAAGTCACGTGATTTATAAAAGTCAGCTCGTAAATGCGAAAATATGCCTTAAAAAAATGGCGCAACCCTCCGTAATGCTTTCCCAACTCATTATAGAGGCCCTAATAAAAAATTTTCAGTAAAAAATATTGGGTGCTCCAACGCGCCAGATCCATGGCTAATACACAAGATAAACTAAGAAAGTTACTTGATTCCTAAAAGTCAGCTCGTAAATGCGAAAATATGCCTTAAAAGTAACGCGCCCCCCTGTATTGCTTCCCCATCTTATTATCGAGGTTCTCATAAAGTTTTTTCTGAAAATTTTTTCAGGTGCTCCAACGTGTCAGATCAATGGGCTAATACCCACGAAAAATCAAGAAAGACGCATAATTTCTAAAAGTCGACTCGTAAATGCGAAAATATACCTAAAAAGGTGGAGCGACCCTCCGTATTTCTTCCCCAACTCATTATGGAGGACCTCATAAAGTGTTTTCTGAAAAAAATCTGGGTGCTCCAATGCGCCAAATCCTGGGCTATACACACGAAAAATCAAGAAACTCATAATTTCTAAAAGTCGGTTCATAAATGAGAAAATATGCCTTAAAAAATGGTGCGATCCTCCGTGTTGCTTTCCCAACTCTTTACGGAGGTCCGCATAAAGTTTTCAGAAATAATTTTTGGGTGCTCCAACGCGACAGATCCATGGGCTAATACATATGAAAAGCTAAGAAAATCGCGTAATTTCTAAAAGTCTGCTCGTAAATATAAAAATATGCTTTAAAAAATGGCGCGACCCTCCGTATTTCTTCCCCGACTCAATACAAAGGTCCTCATAAAGTTTTTTCCAAAAAATATTTCGAGTGCTCTAACGCGCCAGATCCATGGGCTAATTTCTGAAAGTCTACTCGTAAATGCAAAAATTTGTCTTAAAAAAATGGAGCAACCTTCCGTAATGCTTTCCCAACTCCGTAATGCTTTCCCAACTTATTACAGAGGTCCTCATAAAGTTTTTTCAGAAAATTTATTTTACTGCTCCAACGAGCCGGATCCATGGGCTAATACAAACGAAAAACTAAGAAAATCGCGTGATTCATAAAAGTCGACTTGTAAATGCGAAAATGTGCCTTAAAAAATGGCGCCACCCTCCGTAATACTTCCCCAACTCATTATGGAGGTCCTTAAAGAGTTTTTTTAGAAAAAAATTTTGAGTGCTCCAATGCGCCAGATTTATTGGCTAATATGCACGAAAAAATAAGAAAAGTCGGTGATCCTAAAAGTCGGCTCGTAAATAAGAAAATATGCCTTAAAAAATTTATGCGACCCTCCGTAATGCTTCCCCAACTCATTACAGAAGTCCTCATGAAGTTTTTGAAGAATATTTCAGGTGCTCCAACGCGCCAGATCCATGGTCTAATACCCACGAAAAATAAAAAAGTCGCGTGATTCAAAAGTAGGGGTTTCGGAATCCACATCCCTCACCCTAACAAGATGGTATATGCAACCCTTAGAAATCATCTTTCTACCTTTAAGACAAGAAACAAACTGACCCTTAGGCAAAGAATTTTCCCCTTTCCACTCTAGGGTAGGCTCATTTGGAAATTGAAACTTGACCACTCGGGTCCTACAATCAATTGAAGCATAACAAAAATGCAACCAATCCATCCCAAGAATAACATCAAAGTCTAGCATATCAAGCTCTACTAGATCAACATGAGTGACTCTATGAGATAAGGAGATGGGACAATTTCTATAGACTCTCTTCGCCACAATAGGTTCACCAATAGGAGTAGAGACACAAAAGGGATCTAACAGCACATCCGGAAGAACATCAAACCTCATAGCCACATATGGTGTCACAAAAGACAAAGTAGCACCGGGATCAAGCAAAGCATAAACATCAAGACGAAAGACTTTAAACATATCGTTCAACACACCGGGAGAACCCTCTTGCTCATCGCGAGCTTAGAGTGCATATAATCGGTTTTATTTGGGAGTGTTTGAACCCGAACCACTAGGTAGAGCTAGCTTACCTTTTCTTCCCTTAGCCGTGAGAGATGGACAATCCCTTATCTTATGACCGCTCTTACCACAACCGAAGCAACCATCCGTACCGGCTAGGCATTTGCTCTAACGTTTCTTCCCACACTTAGCACAAGTAGCCGATGAGAATCCACCACTATTTCCTCCTTGAGGCTTAGGGTTAGGCACCCTATCTTTGTTAAACTTAGGAGGAGCATTAGAGGAACCTTGATCGGAGAACCTTGGTCGGAACTTAGAACAACCATGTCCATCGGACCTTGAATGTGAGAAATTACCATCACCAGTCTTAGCCTTTTTTGCCTCCCTAGACCTTCCCTTAAGTTTCTCCTCTTCTATTTGTTGGGCATGCACCATGAGACGAGAAATATCCATGTCATTGATAAGCATGGCGGTACAACATTCCTTGACCACCATTTCGGACACTCCCGAAACGAACTTACTCATATTTGCCCTAAGATCGGCAACCATAGTAGGAGCATATCGAGATAATTGTGTGAACTTCAAAGCATACTCTTTCACACTCATGCTTCCTTGACGAAGATTGATGAACTCGAAAACCCTTGCCTCCCTCATCTCAAGGGGAAAGAACTTACCAAGGAAAGCAACCTTGAACTTTTCCCAATCAAGAGGACCCGCATCATCCGCCCTCTCACTTTTACATTGCTCAAACCACACTTGAGCCACACCCTTAAGTTGATAAGCGGCCAACTCCACCTTTTCCTCCAGCGTCACTCCCATGATCATTGACTCCTTGTACACCTCATCAATGAACTCTTGAGGATTTTCCTCAACCTTAGAACCATGAAACTCCGGAGGATTCATTCTAGTGAAGTCCCTCACTTTAGATACTGTCGTGCCCACATTTGGGTTCACGGGAGCCACAACCTCCCTATTAGATTGAGCTATCATGACTTGAGCCAACACTTGAAAAGCAGCCCTAAACTCCGCATTAGTCACTTGTTCGGCCAAAGGATCGACCGGAACTTGAGGAGCTTGAGGAGGAGCTTCTTGTTCCACATTCTCTCTCACATTTCTCCTAGCATAAGCTCTTCGAGTAGCCATATCCTGAAACGCATAGGATAGGGATTATGAGAGAGACACATAGAATTACACTCTATCACACGACTTAGGAGTTATAAAAGAAGTGGAGTTTCCTAAACATCTTATAGCCTCTCATTCATAAATGTGACGCTCTTCACACTCATGAACAAAACTCTACTCGACGTGGCTTATGAGACTTCCTAGGATCTTTCTAAAACCTTGTGATCTGAATACCAAGTTTGCCACGACCCAAGATACCCCCTAGACGTGACATGGCGTACAAGACCCCGAAAGGCCTCATACAAGCCACTTAGCATACATACATACAATATCATAGAATTAGAAGAGTTCAAAAGACAATTCATTATGAATCATAGCTTTAGAAATCATTAAAACATGCATGAGTTCATATAAACTTCATAAAATCCATCTTATTCATAATTCAACCCATCATCAATTCATAAATCTCGAAATTAGGGGATTTCATATGGGTTCATGGGGATTCATCTCAAAACATTTAATTCAACATACTTATGAAACAATAATTGAAAGTAATTTGATCATAATTGAAAAAACCCACATCATAGAAGAAGACCCTTAAATCAAATTGGGAATTTGATACTTGAAAATTGAGAACTTTAGGGACTCTATGGAGGAATGGGATCCATAGATGAAGATCATCATACCTCAATGCCAATATCTTGAAATCAATGGAGGATTAGGAGGCTTGAATCTTGGAAGCCCTAGCTCTTGCTTCTTCTTCTTCAAGCTTTCTAGAGAGAGAAATATTTGGAAGAGGAGAGTTTTGGGAATGATTAGGAATGGGTAGAATTAGGCTTAAAAGGTTTATATAGTGACTAGGATTAAAGGGTAACCGACTTAGATTAGGGATTAAACATCTAGGGAAAAGACCAAAAGCCCTTAAAAATAACTGCCGGACTGAGACCTACGGTCCGTAGGTCCAACTACGGACCGTCCTGGTCTACCATAGAAAGAATTAGAAACCTTAAATTTTAGACCTCCAACGACGGTTGCCATGTACGGTTCGTGGGCCCTTTTACGGGCCGTACATACCAACCGTTGATCCCAACTTTGACCTTCAAAATTCCACTAAGTTTGAAAGAGATCTACGAGACACACCTATGGTCCGTGGAAAAAATGACGAACCGTCCTGCTATATCGTAAAAAGAGTTCTGAAACTTGACATTTTAAAGACATTCAGTGGGCCAATTACGATTCCCACCTACGGTCCGTCAGTCCATCTACGGTCCGTAGGTGGCCTCCGTCGTCACTGGCACCAGAACATGCAACTTTTCTTCTTTGAAAATATGAGGTGTTACAATATCTCCCCCTTGGGAACATTCGTCCTCGAATGGAAATCAAGACATCATAGGAAGGATAGGAACTTAATCTAACAGTCCAACATGAATCCAATCACTTAGATGCACGTATCCGAGGAGGAAACATCATGTCCAAAACATCATTTCATGAAGGCCATACGCAACTCATACTCAAATGCACATAATCATAGAGAAATCAATCAAGTCAACTCATTTTCTCAAAATTTAGACTCTTCATGAACATGCATAAATGAGGAATCATGGGAATATCTAAGATGTGACCAAAAGAATGGACCATGAAGGACTAAATACCTCAAGCTAGAGTAGGATCGGAGGGAAAAAGATGAGGATATCGGGGCATCATATCGGCCTCAGCTTCCCGAGTAACAACCTCAACTAATTGATTCCTCCAAAGAACCTTCACGAAAGCAACTTCTTTATTCCTTAACTTTCGGACTTACCGGTCCAAAATATCGACCGGAACTTCTTCATAGAAAAGGCTATCCTTTATGCCAAGGTTCTCTAATGGCACTAAAGATGCCGGATCACCAACACATTTCTTCAACAATGAGACATGGAAAACTGGATGCACCGATGCCAAATCATTAGGCAAGTCAAGTTCATACGCCTCAAAATTTGACATGGGTCCACATAACGGGGAGTAAGCTTCCCTTTCTTTCCAAACCTCATTACACTCTTCATGGGTGAAATTTTCAAGTAGACCCAATCATCAACATCAAATTCTAAATCTCTCCTTCTAAAAATAACTGCCGGACTGAGACCTACGGTCCATAGGTCTAACTACGGACTGAGACCTACGGTCCATAGGTCTAACTACGGACCGTCCTGGTCTACCGTATAAAGAATCAGAAATCTTTAATTTTAGACCTCCAACGACGGTTGCCATGTACGGTTCGTGGGTCCATTTACGGGCCGTACATACCAACCGTTGATCCCAACTTTGACCTTCAAAATTCCACTAAGTTTGAAAGAGATCTATGAGACACACCTACGGTCCGTGGAAGAAATGACGAACTGTCCTGCTAAATCGTAAAAAGAGTTCTGAAACTTGACATCTTAAAGACATTCAGTGGGCCAATTACGGTTCCCACCTACGGTCCGTCAGTCAATCTACGATTTGTAGGTGGCCTCCGTCGTCATTGGCACCAGAACCTGCAACTTTTCTTCTTTCAAAATCTGAGGTGTTACAAAATATTTCGGAGCGCTCCAACTCGCCAGATCCATGGTTTGATAAACATGAAAAGCCAAGAAAGTCGTGTAATCCTAAAAGTCGGATCTTAAATGTGAAATATGCCTTAAAAAAATTGCGCGACCCTCCGTAATGCTTCACAAACTCATTATGGGGGTCTTCATAAAGTTTTTTCAGAAAAAAAAATTTCAGTTGCTACAACGCGCCAGATCCATGTGCTAATACACACGAAAACCCAAGAAAGTCGCATAATTCCTAAAAGTTGACTCGTAAATACGAAAATATGCCTTAAAAATTGGAGCAACCCTCCATAATGCTTCCCCAACTCAATACGAAGGTCCTCATAAAGTTTTTTTAGAAAAAAATTATGGCTACTCCAACGCGCCAGGGGCTAATAAACATGAAAAACTAAAAAAGTCGCGTGATTCTAAAAGTCGGCTCGTAAATGCGAAAATATACCTTAAAAATGGCGCGACCCTTCGAAATGCTTCCCAACTCATTACGGAGGTCCTCACAAAGTTTTATCAGAAAAAATTTCTGAGTGCTCTAACGCACCAGATCAATGGGCTAATACACACAAAAACCAAGACAGCCGTGTGATTCCTAAAATTTCGCTTGTAAATGCTAAAATATGCTTTAAAAAAAAGATGCGGTCCTCCGTAATGCTTCCCCAACTCATTATGAAGGTCCTCATAAAGTTTTTTCAGAATTTTTTTTTGAGTAATCCAACTCTCCAGATTCAAGGGTTAATACACAAGAAAACCAAGAAATTTGCGTAATTCTTAAAAGTCGGCTCGTAAATGCAAAAATATGCCTTAAAAAATGTCGCGACCCTCCGTAATACTTCCCCAACTCATTAAGGAGGTCCTCATATAGTTTTTCCAGAAAAAATTTCGATTGCTCCAACGTGCCAGATCCAAGGGCTAATACACACGAAAAACCAAGAGTAGCGTATTCCTAAAAATCAGCTCATAAATGCGAAAATATGCCTTAAAAGAATGGCGCGACGCTCCGTAATGTTTCCCCAACTCATTACGGAGGTCCTCATAAAGTTTTTTCAAAAAATATTTTCAGGTGCTCTAACGCGCAAGATCCATGGGCTAATATTAACACACGAAAAACCAAGAAAGTAGCGTAATTCCTAAAAGTTGACCCGTAAATGAAAAAACATACCTTAAAAATTGTGGGACTATACGTAATGCTCTCCAACTCATTATGGAGGTCCTCATAAAGTTTTTTTAGAAAAACTTTCCGGGAGCCAGAAGGCACCAACATCCATGGGCTAATACACACGGTAAACCAAGAAAGTCGTGTAATTCCTAAAAGTTAGCCCCTAAATACAAAAATATGCCTTAAAATGGTGGGACTATACGTAATGTTCCCCCAACTCATTATGGAGGTCCTCATAAAGTTTTTTCAGAATAACCTTCCGGGGCGCCAGAAGGCGCCAACATCCATGGGCTAATACACACGAAAAATCAAAAAATTCGCGTAATTCCTAAAAGTTGGCATCTAAATGCAAAAATATGCCTTAAAAATGAGGGACTATATGTAATGTTCCCCAACTCATTACGTAGGACCTCATAAAGTTTTTTCAGAAAACTTTTCTGGGCGCCAACATCCATGAGCTAATACACATGAAAAACCAAGAAAGCCGCGTAATTTCTAAAAGTTGGCCCTTAAATGCAAAATATGCCTTAAAATATTGGGACTATACGTAATGCTCCCCGAACTAATTATGGAGGTCCTCATAAATTTTTTTAGAAAAAAATTTCGGGTTTTAAAAGGCGCCAACATCCATGGGTTAATACACATGAAAAACCAAAAAAGTCGCGAATATCCTAAAAGTTGGCCCCTATATGCAAAAATATGCTTTAAAAAATGATGGGACTATACATAATGCTCCTCCAACTCATTACGGAGGTCCTCATAACGTTTTTTTCAGAAAAACCTTTCGGGTGCTAGAAGGCGCCAACATTCATGGGCTAATACACAAGAAAAATCAAGAAATTAGTGTAATTCTTAAAAGTTAGCCCCTAAATTTAAAAATGTCTTAAAAAATAATAGACTATATTTAATGTTCCCCCAATTCATTATGGAGGTCCTCATAAAGTTTTTTCTCATTATAGAGGTCCTCATAAAGTTTTTTCAAAACCTTTCGGGCGCCAGAAGGCACCAACATCCATGGGCTAATACACACGAAAAACCCAGAAAGTCGCATAATTCCTAAAAGTTGGCCCCTAAATTCAAAAATATGTCTTAAAATATTGTGGGACTATACGTAATTCTCCCTCAACTCATTACGGAGGTCCTCACAAAGTTTTTTTAGAAAAACCTTTCGGGCGCCAGAAGGCGCCAACATCCATAGGCTAATACATACGAAAAATCAAGAAAGTCGCGTAATTCCTAAAAGTTGACTCCTAAATGCAAAAATATGCCTTAAAATAGTGGGACTATACGTAATGTTCCCCCAACTCATTACGGAGGTTCTCATAAAGTTTTCTCAGAAAAACTTTTCAGGCATTAGAAGGCGCCAACATCCATGGACAAATACAAAGGAAAAATCAAGAAAGTCGCGTAATTCCTAAAAATTGGCCCCTAAATGCACAAATATGCCTTAAAATGATGGGACTATTCGTAATGCTCCGCCAACTCATTACGGAGGACGTCATAAAGTTTTTTCAGAAAAACGTTTTGGGCGCCAGAAGGTACCAACATCCATGGGCTAATACTCACGAAAAACCAAGAAAGTCGTGTAATATCTAAAAGTTGACGCCAACATCCTAGCTTTTAAAGGTCATAAAAGAGGAATTCAGAATTTTCTTAGTTTTTCATGTACATTAGTTCATAATTTTTTGAAAATATGACCGAACGAAAAAAAAATTACCCCAAATTTTGTGAAATTATCTGTAATGACCTAGTGAATAATATCCAGCGTTTCTACAAAATTCACACCACATTTACAACGTTTAGAAGTTACGAAAGAGAAATTCAGGACTTTCTCAGTTTTTCGTGTATATTAAACCATGACGTTTTAAAAATATGATTGAACGGATTTTTTTTCACCCAAATTTTGTGAGAACATCCGTCAAAGACCTAGTGAATAATATCCATGGTTTCTTTAGAATTCGCACCACTTTTAATAACGTTTAGAGGTTACGAAAGAGGAATTCGAGATTTTCTCACTTTTTCGTATATGTGAGGCCATGAATTTTTAGAAATATGACTACACGAATTTTTTTAACCCAAATTTTGTGAGACCATCCGAAATGATATAGTGAGAAATACTTGTGATTTCTATAGGATGCACGCCACTTTAATAAGCGTTTAGGAATCACGAAAAAGAAATTCAGAATTTTCCTAGTCTATGAATTTTTGGAAATATGATTGAACGGATTTTTTTACCTCAAATTTTGTGAGACCATTCGTTATGATCTAGTGAATAATATTCATGGTTTCTACAGAATTCACACGACTTTTTATAGCGTTTAGGGGTCACAAAAAAGAAATTCAGAATTTTCTCAGTTTTAGTGTATGTCAGTCCATGAATTTTTAGAAATATGACTAAACAGATTTCCCCCCCTAAATTTTGTGAGACCATCCGTAATGACCTGAGAACAATATCCATAATTTCCACAAGATCCACACCACTTTTATTAGCATTTAGGGATCACGAAACAGAAATTTAAGATGTTTCAATTTTTTGTGTATATTATTTTATAAATTTTTGGGAATATGACTGGCTGATTTTGTTTGACCTCAAATTTTGCGAGATCATCTGTAATGACCTAGTGAATGATATCATAGTCTCTAATGTATCCATACCACTTGTTTTTAGCATTTATGGATCACAAAATAGAAATTCAAGATTTTCTGAGTTTTTTGTATATAATGTTTCATAAATTTTTAAAAATATGACTGGTCAGATTTTTTTGACCCCAAAATTTGGTACGACCATCTATAATGATCTAGTGAACAATACTGATAGAGAATCACACCACTTTTTATAGCATTTAAGCGTTACAAAACATAAATTCATGATTCTCTCAGTTTTTCATGAGTATCAGTCTATGAATTATAGGGAATATAATTGATCGGATCTTTTTGACCCAAAATTATGTACATCCACCATAATGACCTAGTGTACGGTATCCAAACCTCTAAATGATCGTGCTACGTTTTCACGGTATCCAAACCTCTAAATGATCGTGCCACGTTTTCAACATTTAGGAATCACAAAACAAAAATTTTAAATTTTTTCAATTCTCATGTGTATTAGTTTATATATATTTGAGAATATGACTTATCGAATCTTTTTTATCCAAAATATGGTATACCCATCTGCAATGACCTACTGAATCATACCCATAACCTCTAAAGGATCCACGCCACTTCTTTTTAGCATTTAGGAGTTTAAAAAGAGGAATTCAAAAAAAAAATCAATTTATCGTGTGTATTAGTTTATGAATTTTTGAAAATATATCTGAATGGCTCTATTTGACCCAATCAAATTATAATAAAGAGATGAAATGTAGGAAAGCCTTAGGGGAGACAGGCTAGCAATTGATATAAATCCGGGGAATTTGTTTTCTACCAAAGTATGAAGTAAAAACCTTTCATGACATATTTTAATGCTTAGGTTTCTCACATCATTCCTTGGAGTCGAGGGTCTATAAGAAACAACTTTTCTATCCCGCAAAGGTTGGTAGAATCCACGTATATCCTACCCTCCCCAAACCCCACTTGGGGAAGTTTGAGATATTATGTTTCACATATGTTAACCAGAGCAACACAAATATTATTAGCAGAATCCATCTCTTTTATGCACATATACATTATAAACACAACACAGGTCTTCAAGTTTTACATAACTGGTGAAACTATTAAAAAGTCGAGCATTCAGAAGCTTTAAGAAAATGGATACAAATCAAACCAAGAAGGAAATGGCTTAGACTCCTCATCAAGATAATCTTGCTTAGCGACCCATGGTTTGCTCGTTAGGGGGGATCATAACGAGCACTTGTTGGGCGTTAAAGCCAGGATGAGGAAGCCTACGACGAAGCTCACGACCTTCTTGGCAAAGAGCACAGGGGTGGCAGAAGAAATGAGTTGCAAAGTCACAAACTGACTCACATTGCTCGCGCTGCACCTCGTCCTCAACAAAGCTCCCGCAGCACCCACAAGATCTGTTGAGCGCCTCACAGCTCCCCTGCAGAGGATACAAATTTGCATTTACAAGCTCTAATGGGTCTAAAACTTATACAACTGTTACTACAACCATTTGGAGGAACTTGAAGGAATAGAAAAAGTTCCCTCATCCGATAAAGGTGAAATGATGCAGAAACAGCAACAAGAAACAAAAGGAGGAAGGTCTCTCTACCTTCAGAAGATAGGGGTTAGGTCTGCATACACACCACCCTCCCCCAGACCCCCACTCGTGGGATTACACTGTTATGTTGTTGAATTCCCTTCTTTTTCTTTTTGATAAGTCATAAGCAGAATAGTTTTCTTCAAAGCTCTACCTTCTTATATTTATTTTTCTTTTTTTGCGATAAATCCCTTCAAATCTCTATCCTTATATGAAGAAAGTTCAAGATTTACTGATCAAGTATCAAGTCCCGATCCTAACCAAAAAGATACATACATTCAAATGAAAAGTTAAATACAGAGACTCAACCAATTCTTAGGTCATCTCGTCAGTTACTTGACATGAATGAACTTTGTCTGAACCACTTAAATGGATGTGTGAACCACTTTACCAATCTTTCATAAGGATGTGTGAACCACTTCACAATTTTTCATAAGAATGTGTGAACCACTATACCTTTTTTCATAAGGATATGTGAACCACTTTATCTTTTAAAGTCAACCACAAAACTCTTTACTGCTGAACTACCAGTTTGAAAGATTTTTTACGACAAACGTATACACTCGTACTGGACCAAAAGTTATGAGCTTGGGCTAGGGTTAGATTACAGCGTGCAAACTCCACATAGGACTTTCCTAAAATAGATTTTTCGCTTTGATGCGGAAAATCTATACAAAAGAAGAGGAAGATATGAAGCAGAGCAATTGGAAAGAAGAAACACATACCACTGAAAGTAGAAACGAATTTGTGGCCAAACCATCATAAAATAGAATGAGCTTAAGTAAATCATCTTCAGAAAGGTAAAATTTATAGAAAGACAGCCTACCTCAAGATTGAACTTTCGGCGGATAGCTGTACGACTGGGATATGTAAAGCAAGGCGCCACACAGTTCGAGCCAAAGAAGGATTGACCAATCAGGTAGAGGCCAGTGTAAGGCAAGCAGTGATTGGCAAAAGTCCCAGGAGCAGAACCAAGTCTCTCAGCATTGCTCCCATAGAGCACGCATGGGGCCATGCTACCTAGTAAACCTGCAGAGCCATGATGGTCATTTATCAGATCAGTATGATAAATAAAAACAAATTAAGGAGAAGCCCGGAAAACTTTTGCTCCCGGAAAGGAAAAGTATGTCTGGAACATCAACAGGAAAAACCATATTGCAGAAATATAGCATTCAGACACAAGAACTAGCAAAACTAGAGTTAATTCAAAGCACAGGATACATATAGAAACGAGCATTTGTGCATCTTGCTAATGGTCCCCCCTTTGTAGATTTGCTAGTGAATGCAAACTACTCAATTACATTAGACTGATTAATACCTTGAAAAAACTGTTTGTTGACATCAATTATCTATAAGTTAGATATTTGTTCAAGATGCATATGACTAGAAAATTAATATAACTTCGAATATTGATGTAGCAGATGCATTTGCGTAAAATAGACATTATTTCTTGAAGAACAAACAAGATTCAAGGAAACACAATTTAAAAAATAAAGTGTTCCAGCTACTTCCATCTCAGTATAGCTATTTCCTCACTAGATTGGGTCATTAGAAGAAGCAAAAATAAATTAAGAGAAGGGAATTTGGGGTACGACCCTTCCTTGGACACTACGTGAATGCGGGATGCTTTGGGCACTGGGCTACCCTTTTTAATTTTGGGCAACAAACTCCAACGTCCTAATCATCAAAGGAAAATACAATTCCCCAGCTACAATTATCATCGATGACCATACATTTGCTTGCTAGTTCTTTTTCTCATGAACATTAAGAAGCATATGAGCTCACATCTCAATATACTTGGTGAGATCATTCAATAAACACATTCACAATGACCAATAGTTGATTTGAGCAAAGGCTGAACCTTTCTAAAGATTGCAATTCAACACCTGAACTAGAATTTCTAAACATGATCATTAATGTTGGATCCACGAACTAGATTGCTAAGTTTAATTAAAAAAAGATCAATCCACGAATTTTGATCAAAAATAGAGACATTTTAATCCATCATAACACATAATCCAATCAATCAATCAACTACACCTCAATCTAAACTAATTTGAGTCACAAAATTTAATTAAGAAAAGATCATCCCACGAATTTCAATCCAAAATAGAGACATTAAATCCATCATAGCATAATATCTGAACTACCAATCAATCAATTGAACCTCAGTCCTAAACTAATTTAGGTCGCTAAGACTAACTAAAAACAAGATCAACCCACGAATTTCGATCCAAAATAGAGACATTTAATCCATCATAGCACATAATCCGATCAATCAACTACACCTCAATCCTAAACTAATTTGGTTTGCTAAGATTAATACACAAATTCTGACTCAAAAATAGACACACTTAATCCATCATAGAACATAATCCGATCAATCAATCGAATACACCTCAACCCTAAACTAACTTGGATCACTAAGATCAATTTAAAAAAAAAAACAAAGATCATCCCACAAATTCCAATCCAAAATAGAGACATTTAATTCATCATAGCATAAAATTATAACAACAATCAATCAAATGAACCTCAATCCAAAACTAATTTGGGTCGCTAAGACTAAAAAAGCAAGGAAATATAGACATTTAATCCATCATAGCATAAAGTCAGATCAACAATCAATCAACTACACCTCAATCAAAAACTAATTTTTTTCAAGAAAATACTCACAAACTTCAATATCACTGCTGCAGAACTCATCAGTCCTTCCAAAACAAGCACAAAGTCCAGAATCCCACTGAGCCCTATTCATAATCGGTTCACCCACAACTCCATGACCCATGGGAACCCCTTCAGCAGTCCAACCCATCGGAACAGCGGCCGATAAAGGCTTCACCGGATCCGCCGGAAACGGTGGAGCTGGGGTTGTTGAAGAAATGGGTTTATTGGGTTTCTTCTCATCTTTCACCTCAGATTCTTGATTGGGTAAAAGTGGGTTCGATTCATCGGTATTTGCCATTGGGATTTTGATGAAATCAAGAAACTTTTTTGAGGGATTTGAAAGATTGGTGAAGAAATTCGTGTATGTATAATACTCTGTAAATCCGTGTGGAATTGGTCCTTTGTTAATACTTCTAAGTTTTCTTAATTAGTCAACTTTTGGACCTTAAAATATTCATTCTCGGTTCAAAAATAAGTATCGTTTTAGATTATTTCAAATTCAGTAAAAATAAAAGGGATAAGGCACAAGTATCTCTTAAACTATGATCGAAATTTTAGAGACACACTTTAATTAAATTAAGATCATATTACTCTCGAATTCATTTTTTTTATAATTTTGTATACCTTTTTGGCTTACGTGACATTTAAATATCTCTCATGCGCCTCAACTACATGGAGTCACGGAGTGTGCCACGTAAGTTAAAAGGTATATAATTACAAAAAAAAAATAAGTTTTGAGGTAATAGGACCTTAGTTTAGTAAAGGTGTATCTCGAAAATTTTGGTCATAATCTAGAGGATACTTATGCTTTATCCCAAAATAAAATTTAAAAAGTGGCCTTTAATTTATTGTTTGGTTGCAAAGGCTGGGATAACTTATCCCAGGATTAACAAATAGTCCTGGGTTAAGTTATCCCTCCCTGGGGTGGAATAGTAATTCCAGGATAACTTATCCTGGAATAAAGTACGTGAAATAACAAAAATACCCCCTTAAACTCTCTTTTATACACTACTTTACATTCATGTATATTAACATAATTTTTAACAATATTTAAAATAACATTCACAACCTTAATTATTTGTTGTTCTTATGATGATATATTTTTCTATTAAAAAAACACATTTTATAAATACAATTTTTATTTATGAATATATTATAAGTTGAATTATTTGTCTAATTCTTATGTTTATTTATATTTTGATTTCTCTTAAAAATTTCACTCCACTACTAAATTACATATTTTTAATTAAATAGTTTATTACTCACTTAAAAATTATATTTTACTATATATCAATTAAAATGTAGATAACTTTAATAATAAAATTTCTTTTACTTTAATAAACTTAAAATGGAAGTTTTATTTTTAAGCTAAATAAGATGGAAATTTTATTTTTAAACTAAATAAGATGAAAGTTTTATTTTTAAGTTAAATAAGATGGAAATTTTATTTTTAAGTCAAACAAGATGAAGGTTTAATTTTAAAAACACATGGCACAATCATGGAAATGCACACACACAAATATTTAAGCTAAATAAGATGGAATTTTTGTTTTTAAGAATGAATAACTAAAACTTGTAAAGAAAATATATTTTTTTTAAAACTAAATAAGGTGGAGGGTATTTTTGTAAACAAACAACTTATTCTTATAAATTATGCAATGAATATAAGTTTGAATATGACAAACCAAACAAGCAATAAAAACTAATCACAGCATAACTAATCTAAGTATAACTTATCTCAATATAACTTATCACATCATAATTAATCCCAACATTACTTGTATTCAAACCAAACGACCCCCAAGTTAATACTATTTATTAGATATTGGAAAGTAGTTGATACAATTGAAAATAATTAGGCAAAATACATAAATATATCATTTAATTTTAATTCAGCTGGTATGTATTCTCTCTTACTTTGGGTGTGCACAAATAGGAGCTTAGGCTTCATTTGTTTGCACTTAATGGAGTTCTGACTCTTAATCATTGAGATTAAGTTCATTAATTGTGTTTGGTTTTTAGGTCTGAATCAGAATCATTGAGATTTAGCGCATTAAGTCCATTTGTTTCTTTTTTAAAAAAACCTCTTAATGGATCTGAAAAGGTCTGAACGAATTAGATCTGTAGGAGAGTCTTAACAATATTCAGACTTATTTAATAAGTTATAAATTAATATAATCTCGCCTTTCTCGTTCTTTGCGTGACTTTGCTCTTACAACTACAAACTTTCTTCCTTTCTTTTCTCAATCAAACACAATTTTTTCCCTTTTGAACTGGTAAATTTTCATAATCTTTACAAGTACTTTTTTTATGTTAATAATTTTCTTAGGGTGAATTGATGTTTGTCAAGAACTCTTGTTACAATAATATCTTTGATGTATTGATGTTTATCAAGGTTTTTAAGTGAAAAACAGTACACGAGTAAAAGCAATATATATGTATACATATTTGAGGTCCCTTATCAATATTTTGTCTTGGACTAATAATTTAATTAAGACTCTTTGATCATCAAACCCACCTTTAGACATAATATCTCTAGCTTGAAGAGGCCTTAGCATAAGCTTCAATTTCATGAAGTACATTTTGTCTAAAAATTCTCTCCCATGTGCTCTTTTTGACTTGTTGGCGAAGCATATGAGCAATACTTGAGTTGGTCATTTCTTTATCATCAGTTAACTCATGAGTCTACCTAATTCTGAAAATTATGCTTCTAATTATCATATTAAGCACGCTTTACTTCGTTAAATCTCTATGTTTTAATAAGTTATACAACTTAAATTATTATGAAATAATGTTTAAACTTTTTATTGTGATCATTTGAACATTATTTTAATGACAGATAAGTACTCTATCTATGTGATGGGGCATATTCAAACACTCGAGGATTTCTAATACCATATCGCAATGTTCGATATTGGCTAGGAGATATTCATTGTAGGAGGCTATTAATAAGGAGGAAAAATTTAACCATGGTCATACACAACTCAGAAATGTTATAAAGCGTACTTATAGAGTTCTGAAAGCAAGATTTCGTATATTGAATAACAGAGGCGGAGCTAGGTGGGGGTTCATTGGTTTGGACGAACCCACTAACTTTTTCATATATCTTGTATTTGTATTAATAAATTAAATAAATATATACGTATATTAATTTGTGAACCCCCTAACAAAATTGATTGATAGTTCAATGGTAAGGAAGAAGCGGTGGAAATGCCTTTCACACACTAATGTTGTAGGTTCAAATCCCACTAATCACTATCAACAAAAATTTCTCTTCTTTTTTTTTTTTAAAGGAAGCAAGTTTTGCAATATTTTTCTCTTTTGTCCTAAAATTTAGAACCCCCAAACTCCTAATCCTGGCTCGCCTATGTTGAATAAGATATCTCCATATTCTATAGATGTTCAAAGATGTTCGAAGAGATGTTATTGTGGCATGTTTTGCAGTTCATAATTTTATTAGGAAAGAGCGTATAAATGATGACTTTTTTAATCAATACGAGTCACCTCAATTAATATTTGACGAGAAAGAAGAAGAACACAAAGAAGTGTTAAATGAAACAAATGTACTTGATTGGGCAGCTGCAAATTCACAGATAATGAATAATATGCGTGAAGAACTTGCACTTCAACTAATGCAAAGAAAATGAAATATTTGAGAGTTTTATATTTTTATTATTTGACATGTTTTATAATATTTGAACGTTAGAATTTGATCCTACTATTTTTTAGTTAATTATTAAATTATCTTATATCTGACCAATTGAATCGGCACAAGAGTTGATTAGTTGAATAATTCTTTTTATGAAATGATGTTTATGTTAAATTCTTAAAATGATTTATGTAACAATAATTTTTATTTGCATATTATATAATTTAATTTTTTTAATCAAATATAAACATTTAAAATATTATTTTTTATCAAAAAGTAATAAATGATTTTCTTATAATTTTTTATTAATCTAATATTTAATTCCATATGCTTATTCAGATATTGAAAACAAACCGTCTTAATCATTCATTGTTTAGATCTAGAGACCACATCTTAATATTAAGATTTGTATTCAGATCTAGACACTTAGATCATAATGCACATCTTAATATTCAGATTCAGACGTATGAATCTTAATGAAAACAAATGAGGCCTTAGACTTGTATAAAATTGAACAAGTAGACACAAGCATCCTGGGAGGCATGATACACGTAGGATGCCACATAGGACACATTATTCCCATATATGATGTCATGTAGAAGGAATGTGTCTATTTGTTCAATTCCATACAAGTTTAAGTGTCTACTTGTGTTTGTATATGTAGCGGCTGCGGGTTATCCTGAAGTTTTGGAAAAAAAGTGTCTACTTGTGCACACCCAAAGTTAGAGAGAATAAATGTCAGTTGACGCTTAAATGACACGTTTATGTATTATCTTACTCCCTCCATCCTCCCATATTAGTTGGTCATTTTCCTTTTAACACACACATTAAGAAATCATAAATAAGAAGATAATTTTACTAATTTAACCCTAAAAAGCTTTTTGGGAATGTGGACATTTTCAAAAAGAATTAATTGCAAGGATAATATAAGAAAAAATTGATTAGTGTTTTCTTGATTTAGTAAGGTGGACAACTAATCAACTATTTTTAGTAAGATGATCAACAAATATGGAACAAAAGGAGTATTACTTTATCTCAAATTTCTAAACCAATACTTATTTTGGTTTTTTTTGTTTTGCTAAAGCGATATTCAGTACTTTCTTTCTCCATTTCTACTTGTTCACTGTACTAATAAAAATAAATATTTGTTTTTACTTATTCAATTTAAAAAATTAAGAGATAATTTATCTTGTTATTCTTATTTTATCTCTATCATTAAGTACTAATTATTTTCAATTCATCTTCGAATGAGTGAAATGATTTATAATAATTAGGAGTAATTGAAGAAATTTATTATTTTATTTCGTAATTTCTCAGTGAGTGTGCTAAATTATTTATGAACGAAAGGAATAATAAAAATTTATGTCCCCTTAAATGTTTTTGGATTTATATGAATTCGTGAAAGGTTTTATGATATTATGAGTTGTTCCACTCATTATATTTAGATTTTGATTAGATGTCTAGATTTCTTTTTCATATAATATTAATCAAATTCGAATATAAAATTTTGAATTTACATATTAGAAAAAATAACTTATTAAATTTATGATTTAATTTTGAACATTTAATTGTGGACATGTAGACCCTTTCAATGGTACATCTCACAATTAATTGTAATTTCATGTTCTATTAAACACGTAGTTCAACAACCACCATTCATTTTTGTTGAAAATTTCCATTCACCTTGTTAATTTAATGTTTGAGTCAAATTTTAAGTTTATAAATTTTAAATTTCAAATAAAATCAGCTTATAAAGTTCCTGACAAATTATTTATATGTACTAAGTGAAATTTTTTGATATGAATTAAAGTATTCATGCGTCAAATCGAATTTGCAGCTTATACCACTTGTGATGCGGGAATTTGACATGAATTCTTAGTTATTTTATATGTTTTCTTAGTCGTTTCAGTTTTGTGAACTGTATTCTTTAGTTCGTTTAAAAAAAATTAAATTTGTGAAACTTTAATTTAAACTTTTCATTTTATTTTTGATAATTTTTTTACTATCACACAAATATTATAATATTTGATTCAAAAAATATATTAAATTTGTCACTTGATGATAAGGACTTCCCAACAATAGATTTGTTACAAACCTAGGGTCCTTTTCTTTTCTCCATTAATAGACAAAAGGTTTAAAAAAATGATTTATCAAAAACTTACAAAGAAAAAAAAAGACAAATTTTTTTTTTTTAAAATAGAGATATATGAAGATAAGAGATTTTAGGGAAGAACCGACACTTGCAAATGCATAATATATCATTTGTTTTTATGTCCCAAAAGGATAACATTTTCTTATATTATTTTTTAAAAAAAGTTATATTTTATTTTTAATGTTATATTTTTATAAGAAAACATCCTTGCTAAATTATTTTCTATTTTTAAAGTTTGAACTCGATATTTCTAATGAAAGATAAGTGAATCTTATCAAATCTCTACGTCGACGCCTATCTTATTAGGTTCATCATATTGATTTAAACCAAAGTTAAACCCAATGATATAACTATTTAATAGATTCATAAAGAATAAATTGCACCTATTAGGAGACAAACTTTAGTAGATATATATATATATATCATAATTATAATATAAAAGTAAAATCAATCTAAAAGCATTTGAAAATTAATTACATTATCTATATATCACATGAAAGTAAACTATATAATAAAGAAGTTCAAACATATATTTTCTATTGCTTCATCAAAATAAGGACACACTCTCTTTGCCCATATAAATCTAAAAATCGCACCATTAATTATATTAAACTATTACTCCATCATCCATGGTTTTTCTTCCCCTGCAGAATTAAAAAAAAATACTATAAGAAAAAATATAACTAATATGTTGTCACATAATATCAAACTACACTTAGAAAAAAAAGGCAATTCGATGCATAAAATATCGTCCATTTACACCAGATGAAGGGCCACATGCAGATAAAGTGTAATGTAGTAGGCTAATACCTTGACAAAAATATCAATTTTCAATTCCACAATTTGAATTCATGATATATATATAAATTACACAAAACAACTCCATTGTTCCTCGAAAGTTCTCCTTTAAAATACTAAATTGCACTAATAACATAAAAAAAGAAAGCAGCGCGATGCATGAAATATTGTGCATTCACGCAAAGTCAGAGGAACCCCGACAAAGTGTGATGTATTATCCTGACAAAAGCATTAGTTGTTACTTTCATAAATTGAACTTATGACCTATCTATAAATTACACAAAGACAACTTCATTGTTCCTCTAAAGTCCCTTTTCAAAATACCAAACTACTCTAATAGCATAAAAAGGAGAAAGTTCGATGCATGAAGCATCAAGATAAAAGTCCACACCCCAACGGATATGATGTAGCACTTTACTATCCTGATACAAGCATTAATTATTAACTTCACAATTTAAATATGTGACCTATATATAAATTACACAAAAACAATCTCATCTCCCCTTTACAATACTAAACTACACTCCAACATATAATAACACCCGAGTTATAAAGCTATGATACAATCAAATCTAAAACGAATAAAATATTAAATTTTATCGTACCAATTTCAATAATATAAAAATATAAAACACTATAGTATTTAAGAATGAAGTTTCTTACATTTTTGCCAGGCTTAGTAACTTTGTGATGAAACAACATGCCTTGATGATGACTATTATGCCTTCCTCCTCTTGGTGGAGGTATGTTAGTATGAGTTTCTGGTCCTCTATAATCAATTTCATAAATCTCTGAGGTATCCACTTTTGATAAATCCATTTTCCCTATCCATAAATTTAAAGTGAAATCATAGTAAGCAAAAAATTAAGAAAATAAAATTCGGAATGTTACATAAACACCAAGATACATGTAGCTTAATTAAGTAGCGGTAGTTGAATCAGAATTTAGACGTTCTGAGTTGAGACAATAAATTTTGAAAGTATATATATCTAATTTTATACCAACAATATGGACCCTTTTTTTCAGTTGTTGTTAGTGCTTTCCTGAGCTTCCATCCATGTCGCAATTAATTTGGTAAGCTACGAATCTAGTGCATGAAAAACTATCTTCGATTCCCCAGACTTACTTACTCATGAATCATGATAACTAGATAACTATTCTTATTTAGAAGGGAAAAATTATATAATTTTTTTTACGCATATATATAAAGTTCTTTTTTTTCTCTCAATCATAGTAAGCATGTAACTAATTAAGCATATTTCATAAACTTTAAGATACAAACACAGACGAATCTAGAATTTAGAGTATGCTATACTAATTTTAAAAGAAGTGTAATCCAAATGTATGTATACTTATTCGAACTAAAAACAATGACCTATGCAGTTAAACTCACAAAACTCATCCTAGATTCACTTCTGAATAAAAACAAACCTGAAGAAGACGAAAAGGAAGGCGAGGCGAGGAGGAGGAGAAGGAGGAAGATGACAATGAAGCTACACTTAAGCTCCATGGTAAAGATTAAGATCTTCAAGAATGTATATATATGTTTTATTTTGTGCCAAAGGAGTGATGAAACTTGCTAATGAGAATTAATTAAGTACTCATTGGGGAAAAAATAGATCATGAAAGAAGCATGAAGTAGAGAATAGCACATGATGAGTAGATTTAAGTTCACAAGTTTTGGCAATGGAAACACTCACCATCCACACAGCAATAAGTTACAAGGTCATGATGTAGATGTGTTGGATAGGAACATTTATGTAGTGTGTACCATACCCCTCAATTAATTTAATTAATTAATCTATTTTGTAAACATCTCTTAAAATAATTGTAACAAGCTTGTCTTTTATCAATAATATTCAGTATTTGTATTAAGGTCTTATTTGACTCAAATTCGCTCCGCATAAGACCCATCAAAGGGGACACACTACCTCATGAACTTTCAAAATCCAAAAGTTCAACTTAGGGATTTTAAAAGTAATAATTAGTGAAATAGTACCCGATATATATTGGAGCGTAATATAGTGAATTTCTATACATATATACAATATGTGAGCTAAAGTTATTGGATTCGATAAACCTCAAACTATATACACTACGTACATTGCGCGGCAATGAATAAATTCCCCTCCCCCCTCCCCCTACAAGAAAAAAAGTAGTCAATATAATCCATGTATAATATGTATATAAACAATATATCTGTATTATATATTTATTATATACTGAATATACTCTGACAATAATTACCAATTATTATGGCTATGAAGGAAAATGTTTAAATTATTAGCTGCCTGACTAAAAATGTTAAGATCCCAATTTTAAGGCAACTTGTAAAATATCTAGAATATGATAATGCCCTTTAGAAATTCCATACAAAAATCATGTGAAAATTTTGTATATCTATCAGAAATAGTACCCTGTGATAAAGATTTATGTGGTCACTTAACATTTGAAAGGACAAATCAGAAAATAGTAAATTTTGAAAGTGTACCTAACAAAAATAACTAATTTAAGTATATTTTTGTTTTATCTGTTTTTCTATACAAAATTTTAGAGTTAATATCTCATATGGTCATTCAACTTTGAATAGTTCACTTAGAAAGTCACTCAACTTTGAGTTGTTCATTTAGAAAGTCACTCAACTTTGTTTTATAACTCAAAAGTCACTCAACTATTAGTGTTTCACTTAGAAAGTCACTCAACTATTGATATTTCACTTAAAAAGTCACTCGACCAATTTAAATAATTTTTTCATTAAATTTTATTGAAATTTTAATTTTAATTTTAAACTATTTTTTAAAGAAATAATAAGATATCTATTTTAATTATCTTATTGATCCACTTCAATTATTTAATTATAATTTTTCTAAAAAACGTACAGTAGCAATTGGGCAAAAAAAACCTTTTCCGTTCTGTATAACTAGAATTAAATATGCTAAAAAATTATCCAAAAAAAAGAGGTTGAAATTGATAAGAATAAGAAGTAATTAAGAAGTAACAAAAAAAAAAAAAAGCACAGTAGCAATCTTTATTATTTTTAAAAAAAAATAGGTAAAAACAAAAATTATATTACCACAAAATTCAATAAAATAATTAAACTAAGCATTTTTTTTTTTTTAAATAGTTTAATTTTTTTTATATTTTTACAAAATTTAATGAAAAAATTATTTAAATTGATTCAGTGACTTTCTAAGTGAAACACTAACAATTGAATGACTTTTGAGTTATAAAACAAAGTTGAGTGACTTTCTAAGTGAACAACTCAAAGTTGAGTGACTTTCTGAGTAAATTATTCAAAGTTGAGTGACCATCTGAGATATTAACGCCAAAATTTTAGGACAGTGCCATGTGTTGTATTATTGTAAATGTCGTAGAAGGGCATCCCATTTAGGTTTTCTTTTTTTGCGCGAGGTAAATTTTATTTTAAGATAATGTCTCTCAAATTACATAAAAGAGATAAATCATACTAAATAAATCATGAGTGACAAATTTGATCAAAAAAATATGTAGAAGATTTCAAACCTGAGATCCTTATTTTTGAAAGATTATTACCTGCTCAACCAGTTCTACAAGTACTTTAATTTATGTATTTTTCTTATTGTCCCTTATGTACATATTTGTTTATTTTCTTGTCTCTAACAATTTTGGATTTGATAAAGACAAAATATATAAGAGTTCTTAAATTTGTTTTAAAAATTCAAAAATCACATAAAACGATATTATAAGGGGTGATCTTGAATTTCTTGTCCTAATTTTAAAAAATACCTTTTAAAAAATTTTCATAAGTTTTGTTATGTGCACGTAAGTTAATTTTGACTATAAAATAGAGTTTGTGATATTCCAAGAAGTTGTAAAAAGTAAAAATAGTGCTTTGT
Source organism: Solanum appendiculatum (assembly GCA_018342035.1). Classification (NCBI taxonomy): domain Eukaryota; kingdom Viridiplantae; phylum Streptophyta; class Magnoliopsida; order Solanales; family Solanaceae; genus Solanum; species Solanum appendiculatum. The sequence goes on along the minus strand of JAGDQO010000547.1, from coordinate 1,910,393 downwards.
ATTGCCTACTGCATGAGTTTTAGTTATATATCAATTTATGAATAATTAAGCTGAGTAAAAAATTAAGTTATATCCATCATTTGATAGACAATAACAATTCAAGATTATTATCTAGGTCAAAAAAATTATTTAGGCATTTCAACTAAGATTGTGATTTATATATTGACCACTTGACATTGATATAGTACATGTCAATGGTTCATGAACCTAATCAAGGTATCATAAATAAGTTTTTTTTGATAATTTTATGAAATTGTTAATAAAAGTATTAAGACCATAGCATCGCTTTCTAATAATAATTTGTGATAAATCCTGAAATAGTATGACATTACAGATTGTTTGATGGCAAAACATAATTATTTGATTTAAATTGATGTATTTGGACCTTTGTTGAAAAAACAATTATGGGCAGTTTGTCTTCATTATTCTTTATTTTCTTAAGCTAAATTAGATTGGCACCCTTTACTATGCTCTTTTTTGTGCATTTTGTGGTTGAAAAATTCAATGCACTGCACAAGATGTGAAATTATAATTATTGTCTTTGTCCTACATTTGAATGTCTGTAAAAGTTTGATTTGATCCTTTAATACTGAAGTTGTATATTTGAATAATTCTTTTAAGATTAAAATGAATGAATTTGGATGAGGTCGTTGTGAGGTAATGACATATTTTAAGTTTGAGAACACTTCGAACAGTTCTTTCAAGATCTGAACTGAAAATATCTAATAGAAACACTTTATCATGTGTTCAGACACTCAATTAGGATGAACTGTAATTCAAACATCTAAATGAAATATACTAACAAATTTAAAGAAATTATCCATTGAGTGGGACTAATATCAGTATGATCACTGTTAATTATTGATGTTTGTGATTGATGGATAATTATTATTATTATAATATATAAGATACAAGCAAAACTATTTGGAATATCTACTAATTTGTTTGTACATATATATACTTGTTACTTGTTCATGGTGTTCTAATAATTAATCTCTCTCCAAATCATATAAATCTCCCACAAGAAAAACTCTAAGATTAAATAAAATATGATGGAGATTTAAGGGATTAATTAATAAGATTTAAGACATGATTATAGTCATAGCCTAATATGATTATATGAGATTCATCCTATTTCAAGAACAAGACATGGTTTAGCACCATCGAGGAGCATGGTGAAATGGATAGAATTTTTTTTATTATCTTTAATCAGATTGAGATCTTGAATTTGAGTTCTAAAAATGAAAAGAAAAAAAAACTATTGGGGAGTGTTTCCTTTTTGATGAATTTCCCGTGACGTGAATCCAAACAATAAATTACACCTAATGACTTTAAAGATGTACAGTCTTGAACGTTTTGCCTCCACTTACTTTATGGACAAACCATTAAGATCAGAAGGCAAAAGTGTAATAAAATCAGAAACTCATAAAATTAAAATCTTGACTCCGTCTCTCGGAGGGACGTCGGTGAGTAAAGTGGTCATGTGAATTGAAGGTCATTTATTTCTTATCATTTTGGGGACCAAATTTTCAAGGCATTTGGCTGGATGGATTTGTATATATTTGATTAATTAATAGCAGTCATTTTCCTAGAATTATCAAATATATTATATATACTTCTTGATTTCTTGGTGTTTTTATTTTTTTATTTTATTTTTTGCCTATGAAAATAGTGGACAAAGATGAACTATTGAAAAAGATTGAAGTCCACATACATTATTGCAGAAAGTTCCATGCTAGTCAATGACCTACTTTGACCAATTTAAATTAAATTCCATTTTCTTTTCAAGCTCCATGCTAGGTAATGAGTTTATTTGAATTCAGTAGATTTGACTCAGATTTTATATACGTATTAATTGTGAACCAATAAATCAAATGAGTTATTATAGACTTTTGAACTCAATTTCATAAAATTTAAATTTAGAATTTGTCTTTAAATATGATTCTTTGGTGAGACATTCAAAAATGGCCCTTTAAAAGAATTTCAATTTTTTTTAATTACAGTAATCATAATTATTCATCATGAGCAACCAAACATGAAAAGGAATTGATATATATAAGGTATATAGATAGACGGAGTCTTAATGATGTGAGATCTTTCAAAAAAAAAGCTTACAGACTTAGTATAAAGCAGATAGCATCATATCATATTAAGAGTATTTTTGAAAGGTTTAATCCAACAACTATTATTAGAGCCAACAATTTAGCTAGACAAGTATGAAATTAACGAAGTGGTGGGGTGGGGCTCAACTTATTTCTTTTGGCAGTCTACGACTCATTTACATATGGATGTCATACAATTAATCTCCATATAAGTCTACGAGGCGATCGATCATATGAAACTTAATCCGAGAAGAGATTATTCAGTATATAAAAAAAGTCTCATATTGATAACTAAAATGAAAAAAGTTTCATACAAAGTGAATGACGCTATATACCTTTAGATAGTGTGAAGTCCTTTTAAAAATATTGCATGAACATGATAAAAAATAAATAATATCATATTATACTAAAAGTGTAAAATTAAATTGGTTTACCCCCATACTAAAAACCCTTTTTTCTTTAATTCTCTCTTCTTCTTTTTTAATTTTAATTTATTTACTTTTTTGTGGTATGCATTTTCTGCTAGACTGGCATGCTCATATTAATGGTTAATTAATTCCATTGATGAGAAACAGCTAATGCCTTCTGTATTTAATATTTATGGTCCAAATCTTCATCTATACAATTATACATGTTGTCCTCTCCTCTGAATGATGTAGACATTGTCCTTAAATTTCAAGCATATCCTAAACTCAAGTAATAAAATATATTGAGAAATTTTCATAAATAGTGATAGTTTGAGATTTAATTATTAAACATAGTGAAAGTTTCAATAATTATTAAACATAGTATTCTTTTGTTCCAAGATATTTGTCATAATTTTATTTATGAGAGTCAAATGATATGAATTTTGATCGATAATTTAAGATTTAGTTTTTCATTCTATTAATATGAGATAAATCGTAATTCATATAATACTTTTTCGTATAGTTTTTAATTATCTAAAAAATTAATTTTAACATTACGAATTAATGTAATCTTATTTAGCTTTGAAAGTTAATCAAATTGACTCTCGGAAAGAGAAATGTAGCAATTATTTTAGAATGGAGGGAGTAATGACTATAGATTATTTTGTAAATTATGTTTATAGAATTGAAACATTAAAGAAATTTATATAACTAAAAAAAACTGCATGCATCTCATCAAACAAATCAAGTTTATGCATTTATCGAATACCGGTTAAAAGGTACGAGTAAAAGATAAAATCACATAAAAAAAATTGTCTTGAATTATTATATCTATGAAAATTTATTGAAATTAATGTACAATAAAAATTTTAAAATATATTTTAGTCATGTTAGTATGCTTACTTTAATACTATTAAAATATATGAGCCTTTTCTCCTATTGGAAATTGCAAAAAGTAATTTAAGTTCAACTAATTTGATATTAAGACGTAATTATTAGGAAAAATTATATAAATACACAACTTAAGATATCTTAATCTCTAAAATTTTCTCCCATTTAAAAAATTACCAAAATTCCCTCTCGGATACATCTATCCCCATCCCTATCCCCTCTCGGATACGTCTATCCCCATCTCTATCCCCTCTCGGATACATCCCTCCCCCATTAAGTAATGTATCATTTGCTATCAGACAACCAATGAATGTATCCGAGAGCAATGAAAAATCAAATATTTTTGTAATTAGAAAAACTTCCGGTATAGAATGTAATTAACCGTCAAATGTATGAGATTTATGCACTTTATACCTAAGGCTGCGAGCAAGTTGGGCTTTTGGATTTAGAAGGAGTCCAATAATAAAGGCTCAAATATTTTCTTCTCCCTTCAACACAATTTTTCTCATAGGCCCAACAATGGCCCAACAAAAAAAATTGTGAATTCGAATTCATTAGAGGCTTTTGCGGCCAAATTGATTATATGAATTCTCATTTTCAACTTACGACTTACAAAGCACAAATTTCACTTAATTTTCTAATATATTGAGATCGGTTATATGAATTCTCACTGAAATCGGTTATATATTATATCATTTGTGGTTTGTCTACTGATTTCATCATCCAAAATTTGTCCTAATATGAAAACATATCTACCTAAAATATGTTGCCATCTATCGAAACATTTTTTTATTTTTGTGATTTTCCATTGTAATTCTTTAACTTTAAACTTTTTATAATTTTAAAGTTTGTTTCGATAGATGGTAAAAAAATTTGTTTCGATATAAAAAGAATGGTTTTTGTTATATTTAGTAATAATTTAATTTTAATTTTCTTTTTTGAAAGAAAACTATATAAAACTTCAGTAAACTCAAATAGAGGAGCAAATCACACAACATTGTAAGTGTCTTTTTGATACAATTCAAAATATATTTTTTTTTTTTATCATTTTCGTTTCATATCTTGAAAATTTCATAACTAAACAGTTTTTTTTTTTTTGCTAATTCCATTTAGCTATAGTTAGCAATGCATTATAAAAAAAAATTCCAATTAATTAAAATGTATTTAGTGATAAACTAACTAATGATAAATTTTATAGCTAATTAATGGACACCAAGAAAATTCCAAAGATTTTTTCTACAATGTGTGACTGCATGACATGCATTTATTACTCATATATGTCTTTTATGTTTGTGTTGTCATTGTACACATTCACGTGCCACCTTCCTCAACTTAAGCAATGTCTCTTTGGATATTATCCTAATTTTAAATAGACAAAAAAATTATTTTTGATAGATTCCTGACTCAAATAAAAAAAAATACATATTTTAAAGTAGTTTCAAAAAAAGAAAATACAAAAGTGAAGAAATCATGATAGTTACTAAAGAAAGAAAGGAATGGTAACAATAACTAAATAATTTGATAATCGAAGTATAAAACATAGCAGATAATAACAGAAACTAAAGATCAAAATAATTACGAGAATAATGCTAATACTATTAGGGGTCGTTTGGTGTGAATGATAATATAAAATAGTCCTGGGATTAAATTATAGTGACACTTAATTTGTTGTTTGGTTGGCAAGTTCGGGATAACTTATCCCGGTACTAACTATTAATCCCGGGATAAGTTATCCCTTCCCGTGGGTGGTATAGTAACCCAGAATATCTTATTTCAGGATAAAATAAGTAAATGACAAAAATATCCCTTTAAACCCTTTTTATATATCATTTTTCACATTTATGAAGGGTATTTTTGTAAACAAATAACTTGTTCTTAAAATTTATTATTTTGAATACAATAAACCAAACACTCAATAAAAAATAATCTTAGCATAACTTATCACATCATAACTATTCTCATTATAACTTATCACATTATAACTAATCCCATCATAACTTAAATTCAAACCAAACGACTCCTTAGTGTGAGAAAAAGTACTAGATACGATGCTCCAAACAAAAACCATCAAGTCTATCCCATCGGAAAGAGAGACAATAATGTTTCGACTAACAACTAATTCCACCCTCTGCCCTAATTTACAATCTTCATATTTCCTTATTTAAGGTCATGTCCTAAATAAACTGAAGATGTCTCATGCCATGTCTAGTCACCATTCACCATCAATACTTCTTCGGTCTCCCTCTACCTCTCGTAGAGTCCACCATGCATTCAGTGGCGGATCCAGAATTTCAATTAAGGGGGTACGGAAAACTTCCAATATTACATTTAGGAGGTTCAAAATCAATATATAGACATAAAAATTCTTTAAAATACCTTAAATATATAACGTAATTTTTGCCGAGGGGGTTCGGAGTTGCTCTAGGTCCTCCCTTGCATGCATTGCCAACCCTCCATACCTTGTCGCTGGACATCGTCTCTTCACATGCTAAACCATCTTAATCCTGTTCCTTCATCTTGTCCACCATAGAAGTTACTCTCACTTTATCTCGAATATCCTCATTCATGATTCTATATCTCCTAGTGTGCCCACACATGCATTTCGATATCCTCATTTATGTAATTTTCATTTTCTGAACATAATAATTAATAGTACTTCTTACCGACCAATACTCCACTTCGTATAATATAAATCACCTTTTAGAATACTTTAAGATTACAAAAAAATCTAGGAAAAAAATCGTAAAATATTTAGTTAAACTAAAAAAGTGCTTATAAGCTATAAAATAATAAATTGAGAATAGCCAATTAATACTTATGACCTATTGGTTGATATGACTTTTAAAGTACTTTTGATACTTATCAAATATATTAATCATAAATTAAAAAGTATTTATAAATTAATTTAATCATCTTATAAACTAAGCTAATCACTCTCCAAGACTAAATGAAGCAAACAATATATGCAGTTGAAAATGTTGTCCTCATATTTTCCTCTTTTAATATAGGGATATTCATAACACATCATGCACAATGGCTACTTTGTTAGCAGTCAAAATCACATAAAAAAGAACTGGTCAATTTTACCACATATAGGCAAAAGCAATAAATAAATATGTCTAGATAATTTGTTTTAATTTTATCCTCAAAATTAATTAATATAAGTAGTGCAATTAAATACTCATATTTTACCACAATCTCTAGTAGTCAAAAAGTTTATTATTAATCTCTAGCTAGTAGTAAAAAATCTCACTAAAATACTCTTTTTTAAAAAAAAAATTATTTCACTTGCCAACTAAACACCAAAAAAAATATTTTTATAAAAAATAACTTTTGCAATAATTAACTGTCCTTTTTTTTATAAACCAATCATGCAAAAGCCTATACTTACATAATTTACATATCTTTCTATTATCCAAAAATACACTTTGAAGATCTAAGTTTGGTGTAAAAACAAAATTCTAGAACAAACCCAACTAATGTTCCAACTTTTCTGGTATATTTCTAGAAAGAAAAAAAAAACAAATAAACCAACTAGGCCCCTACTACTACTATGAAGCAGATCCAGTATTTTGGAGTCAAATGGGAACAGAATATCAATGCATTTATTATTAATTTGTCAAACATAGGGATTTTTATATTATATATATTGATTATACATTTATTTTAGACTAAGTATATATTGATGATTGTTCGAGAGGATATGAATTATGGTAGAAGGTTAATAGGTAGTAATACGTTGTCTTGTTATTTTTCATACTAGTAGTTATAGTATCGCTCTGGCGGCTCTCATAGTTTCATGTCCTTCAACTGTTGTTATTGTTTGTTGTTCCTTATACTTCGATTATCATAGTTACTCTCTTGATATTAGTTATTGTTTAATATGTTACTTCTCGTATTTCCATTAGAAGTACTTTTTTTCTTTAATTGTTTTGAATTATTTTTTTTTAAGTCTATGATTTATCAGAAATAACATTTCTACTTTTATAGGAATAAACTTTACGTATACTCTATTCCCATACTCTATTTTGTAACATTATATTGATATGTTATTATCGTTGTGTATATATTGATGATCACTATTAATGATTGTGATTAAGCGGGTGAATTTTTCTTTTAGTCTAACTAAAAATATTAAGATACCTAAAACAAACTTAGTGTAACCACATATATATTTAGCTTACGAGGTATGATATAATAATCACTAAAATGAACGTCTGATATCGTTATCAGAAGTTTAAAAAAATTAAGTGATTTCTTCTATCTATCTAAATGCTCGATGTTCATACTAGAAAAAAAAAAATAAAAAAAAATAAAAAAAAAATAAAAATATATATATATATATATATATATATATATTAATGGTCCTCGTGAGGTTGGTGGGTATCTTTGAATCTTCAAGAGGGATAATAAATACTTAAAATTCTATACTCCACAAAATTAAATAAATTTCTGAAAGTCAGAGCATCCAAAGATGATTTTAAAATAAGTTCACACTACACACTACACACTACACACTACACAATTATAATAAAATATTAATCATATTTTACTTTTTAAATAAAAAAAATTACATGAATTTTAATCGATGTTATAAGATATATTTTGAATCATCTCAATATAATATTATAAATTTATAATACTTTTTATTTATTTTATTAATATTTAAATTTTAACTTTAGAATGTCATATTAAATTAATTCTAAAAATTAATCACTAAAAGTGATTTCAATTCGCCAGTTTAAATTCAACTTCTCGATTTACACTAGCGATCGTATAAGTCTAATCGAGCCTTTACGTTTTTTCTTTCTTTTTTTCTTTTTTTGTGGAGCCATACAAATATGTGATGTAAATAAATTCATTTCAAAAAAGCGTAACACTCCTCAATTTGAATCTCGTATTTCTCTTATATACCATATTTGTATGGTATCGCAATGATCTAATGAATCCACTTTTGAAGAATACTAATTAACTTTCCACAAATAAAACATGACAATTATTTCAAGACGGATGGGATAAGAAAAGAAAAAGAAATTGTAGACAAAATCCAAAAAAAAAAATTGATAAATAATTTTTTTTTAAATATCCACCAACCCCACCGCTCACCCCCAACCCCCACCCCACAAAAAAAAAGTGTAATAATAAAAATAAATACAAAAAAAAAAAGTCCTTGAGGAATGGGCTGAGCTGAGCATAGCAGAAAAAAAAGCATAGTACCAAAAAAACATTTTCATTCTCATTTCATCTTTCAGCATACGATTAAATTAACCTTATTTCAGTTGCAATATTTGAAAAATATAATAAATTAATTAACTCTCGAGATTTCGTACATGGAAAAAAATGTACAATAAAAACAAGTTTTAGTTATATTTCTTGTAAAAATTAGTACAAGTATATCGCAATAACATGAAAAATTCAAAATTAAAAAAAAAAAAATCAACTTAGAGGATTAGTATCACTAAACCTTCTTGGATTAAGCCTTTCTCCTGTTCCTGCTGGTTCTGATTTACATCTTGTAAGAAGTAATGGATGAACACAAGCTTTGCTACTTTCTTCATTAATGGAGCTCTGCATTTCTTCATTTCCATGGCTTTTTCTCGACCCTAAATCCCCAATTACACCCACTGGCAAAATAGGTTTTTCGAGAACTGAAGGAGGTTTTTCTTCTTCTTCTTCTTCTTCTTCTTCTTCCTCCAGTTGTCGAGGACTTTGACTCTTGATACTATGATTGTCTGATGATAAGTGGTGGTTGTTCAATGGAGAACCCCAGAATTTACTAGCTAGTGATGAAGATCTGTAAGGTGCTGATCTACATCGAGTCAAAATCAAAGCATTTTTCGGTGGATTGAAATTGGAATACGCGTAGCCATCTTCTTTTTCAGATTCAGAAGTTTCAATTTCAGCATTTGTTGTCTCAATATTCTCCGTAGTGAGAACTTTCTCAACTTTTTTTCCACAATACCCAAATGGAAAACAACACACCCATTTTTTCAAATTTGAAATCAACGATTTGGGTCTGTGTAATTTAACGATTTTCCATTGGAAATTGCAGCAGCATGGTGTTTTTTGGTTGTTCTTCTGTCCTATACGTTGTCGTTTTTTGGTGTTATTGGAGGATCTGCGAACGCGAACTTGACCTATACAAGTGACTTTTGGGGAAGAAGGTTCTTGAGTTTTTTCAATGGCGACATTGTTTTTGTTTTTGCGCAAAAACATAGGGCTAGCACGTGTTCTTCCTCTACTGCTTTTGCTTCCGACATTGCTTCTTAAGAACCTCATTAATGGCGGTGGAAATTTCTCTGTTCGACCAGGACTTGAAATGGGTTTTGATAAACCCTTCATATTCTTATGATTGTTCTTCTTTTCTTGTGTGTATATTTTTGTTTATGTGGTTTTGTTGGAGTAATGGAGAAGATAGAGAAGGTGTGGTTTTGTTCCTCTGCCATGTTTCTTTCTAGTTTTTTAGTTTTTATATGGTATGGTGATTATACCTTTTTTTTGTTTTCTTTTTCTTTAGGTGGTATTTTGAATATTTCCATTCTTAATTAAAGATTTAAAATTCAAGTCTTGTAGTAAAAAAAAATATATTATTGGATGCGCCGTTTTAAAAAATAGATTATTTAATGTGCAAATTCAAATTCAATTGGAGTTCGTATAGCTGATGGAAAACAAAAAAAAAAGTGGAGCTAAGTTATGTATTTAGGCGTGTGAGAATCTTAGTAACTCAATTGATGATACGAATTTCACATATTTTTTATCTCTTCTTCATTTCTCCTTTCCTTACTTTCAAATTCTTTTTAAAAAACTATTGAGGTGGGTGACCAACACTCGTATTGGAGTGATATAATTAACTCATGAAAATATAATTTTTCTAGTTCTAACTAGTTGATGACTTGAATATTGTAATTTAGTAACTTATTTTGACCTGCTTGAATTCAAGTAATTTATTTGATATATTAACAAGCAAACATATATCAAATATAAAATTTGATAGGAATTGAACGATTTGAATTATGATTTATTGTTTAACCTATTTTGATTCAATTTATCTCATTGTAAGTAACTTTTGAGCAGAGTTGATTGATTACTTATTTCTTGAATCGGTTCATTTTGATTTATCCATTTCAACATGATCATTTTCTTTTATATGCCCGTCCACATGCAGTCCTAAATTCTTTTTTATGAGCCAAAAGATGGAAATTGTTTTTTAATAATGAATAACGATGAGATTCGAATACATAATTTATGTCTACCCTTACATTATATCAGTTATCAACGTGTGATCATTTGATATAAAAATTTAAGACGTTAAAAAAAACATACTTCTATTTACTTAATTATATTTTCAACCATCCAAAAGGTTATTAAAATACCCTTGCCATCAAGAAAACTTTAAATATGATGACAATATTGGCAAAGTAAGGATAGTTTAAACAAAGCACTAATCAGTAAAAAAAATTACATAAATTTATGAAGAGTGTCAAAAATATTGTTCAAACAAATTCGATATACTAATATTGTATCCACTTCAGGTAATACTAAAATCTTGAGATTTCTGATTAAGAATAAAAAGTATATTAACTATTTTACCAAATATTCTTGGTAATTCTTGTGATTTTTACTTATATATATTGTATGTAATAGAGTAAAGTATTATTGAGGTGGTGGGGTTTGGTGCAAAATTTATTGTTGTATTGTACAAGTAATATCAAAAGTTTTGACCAATAAGAATTATGGTCGAGTGGTGAGTATTTTTTTTTATCGTTAATTAGATTTTTTGGTTTTGAGTTTTCTTGGATACGTAGTCGTCTTTGTTAGGGGAGTTTTATCCTTAATGTGAGAATTTTTTTTTTATAAAATTTCAAATTTAATCAGACTTCAATATTAATATTAATCTCTGAACGAAAAACCAAAAAATATATATATTAAAAGTTGTGCACGGATGGCTGAATGAGACAAGTAGATTTTTAAATTGTAGCTTTGTATCCTTTCTTTTGGCTTTATACTTTTTCTCACCACAAAATTTATTGGTTTTGGCAATTTCCAACTTTTGTATTCTTTCTTTTCATCTTTTTCCCTTTCACATATTTATATTTTGTGGGGGCACATTTATTCTTATAGCTCAGTAGTAAAACAAGAAGAAAAAGAAATGTTGAAATTTGAGGGGTTGTGGTACATTGATTAAAAGTTTTGGATTTTTATATAAATAGTCTGTCGAATTTATTTTTTAGTACTTTTTCTAGCTTGTATATATAAATTATATACTAAATTTTATATAATTATAAATATATTATAAATATATTATATATCTAGCAGAGAGACAATTATCTTTAGTTTAAGCGATTGGGTGAATTGTTATTTAAGTTAATCCTTCTAAGAGTTTTGACTACTATTTATAGAGTTAATGGTAAAAATATATCTTAACTATCACATATTTATTATTTACTTTATCTTAACTATTCATTGTTCTATTTAACTATCAAAACCATCATCATCTGAACTATCACTTCCTTTGTATTAAAACGTAAATATACATCGATGTTGAGTTGATCTATACATGCATGTTGTTAATTGGAAATAAGTATTTGATCAACTCAGCATTGACGTGTGTTTTATTGCAAAGGGACTAATAGTTTAAGTAGCTAGGTACGTACAGAGAACATTGGATACCTGAGGTATCGAACTCACAAAAAAATGATAGCTTAATATGTTTTTGACCATTAATTTTTATTTATAGTATCTGATTTTGACTATTCATTTTGTGTAGGAGCAAGTCGCGAACGAATTTCCCAAACCCTTTTAAAATATGAAGCATTATCAAGAAGTATGATGAGATGAATGAAATCCATCTTTTTTTAATAAAAAAAAATCTCGAATTTGAATCTTATAATAAAAAAACTTTTACAGAAAACGCCTCTCTTTTAATAAAATTTAAGTGACATGAATCTAAATTAGTGTAACTTATAAACAAAAGTTGCATCAAAGGAGAATGATTTTACCTGCCTTTCACGTTTCAATGTAATGCCAATCATCATGTAAATACCTAACTAAATTTACCAAACTAGGCCCTAACAATAATTTAATTAATAGTTTGATAATCATATTTTCTTGACCTGATTAATTCAGATTTACATTATGTAAGATTCATTGAAGGGATAACCACTTGTCCACTCCGATCCTTATTAAGAGTTTCTCATTTTTTTTAGAATTTGAACCCTAAATCACTGGTTCTAGCATTTGAAATTCACTGATTCAATTAATTTTGATTAGCACCACGTAGAGTTTATTAAAAGGAAAAAGGCTTCCTATGAAAAGTTTCTCGTTCAGGATTTGAACCATGAATCTCTGGTTCGAGTATTCAAAACTTATCAACCCAATTAATTTAAATTCGTACCAATAATTCCTCGATTCCTAGAGCTTGAACCCTAAACTTATGGTTCTAATATTCAGAACTTAATGATCGTATTAATTCAGATTCATGTCGTGTAAGATTTATTAAAGGAGATAAGTAATTTATATCCAGTAGAAATTTCTTAATTCTCATGATTTGAATTTGAAACCTCTACTTAAAAATCTAAAGATCGCATTTGTTCCGCCACACTCGTAACTTTCCTTTTTATCATCATTTTTGACACAACTAATCAACAACTTGATATTGAAAGTTGAAATAACCTCCCCTAACATGGATGGAAGTTAGTTCTATAATTACACTACTCTAAGCAAACTCCTATAATTTGACAATTATTGCAATCTAACAAAACCTAGACAATTTATGACAATTATTTCATGACAAATTATAACAATTATTTCATGATAATTAAAGTTCCATTATAATAAATCACAATGATAAATCTAGGGTAGTTGTCTTTTGTGTTTATCGTTTTCCTCAGTTTTTTCCTATGGTGTAAATATTTTTAAAAAAAATAATAATAATGCAAATATAAATTTCTTCTTGATTTATTTAACTACATTATATATTAATTACAACAACGATTAATCGATGATTTATAAATATGTCACAGAATCCTAAGAAGTTATAAATATACTAGACAATTTTTTTTTTCAATTTGCTTAAAACATATATAGGCAAAATTACTGATGGAAAGTAGTCGATATCAAGTGATATAGACCTTATGCACAAGTTGATCTAAAACCATCGTTATACAAAAAAAAAAAGTTAATAGTCAAAAACATACCTGAACTATTATTTGTTCTCAAGTTTCACACCTTAGTTATCCGTTGTTCCCTTTTACTGCGTGAAATGTTACCATCATTTAGGTATAAAAAAAGGAAACAATTAATAGTTTAAGTGTATTTTAATACACATATAAATAATAATAATTCAAGTAGGAAAAAAAAAACCTATAGTTAAAATGTAAAACTCGAAAAAGAAAAAGTAATTTGGCCATTATTTTTCCCATCACAAATATAAAAAAAAAAAATTCTCTAGTAATTTTATTTTCAAAAAAGAACAAAGAGGGGCAATTTTTTAAATTTACCACCATTGCTTGGAGACCAACTTCTCTAAAAGCACATGCAAATTCAGTACTTTTTATTTTATATATATTAAACATAATTGTCAGTAGAATAATAAAAATAATACCAATACACAGAAAACAAAAAGTCAACTAATATTTCAGAAATCCTTATGCCAATCAAGAAAATGCTTGACCCAAGAGGACAAGAAAAGAGGGGTAACAAGTCAAATCAAAGAATCATCCTACTGAAAAAGTTCTGGACACAAGAAAACCAATCAATTTACAAAATAAACTATTCCGATGTTTGACTAGACACGAAGTTTAAGAAAAAAAAAAAACGTAAACCTCTAGACTTGTTAAGAACAATTTGTTTGGCAACAAAACCAAAGCATGCAAAGCCAAATACTTTAACCTAACAGGAATGAGCAACGACGAAATAAGAAGATGAGGAGGGATCAAAGGTTTTGGGCATGTAGCTTTCCTCACCCCTCTACGTTGTACGGTGCTTGAGTAGAGCATGTGCTACGAAAAATCGAGCTTGAAACTCTCACCTTTAAATGAAAATTTGGAGTAAATTAAAAAGAAAATGTGTCATATCAAGACATAAGGAGTTATAATTTATTTAGTATAGTTCGATATTAGGATAAAAAGACTACAAAAACAGTGCTTATACAGTACCTACTACAGTATTGCTTCATAGTAATTTCCATCTTTTCAAACTTTTTCCTTTTTCCCTTTTTCTGTACCCTTTCTGTGGGGGATTCTGGACAAAAGTTTCTTGTAGGGGACAGTTTATGTGATGTTATACCAAAAATGGCCCCCAGATTATAGAAAATAAAGTTATCAGATGATTGCACTATCAAATATATTTTCTTCACTAAGGTACAATCCAACAGTTCTATCTTTGTGAACCATCATATTTTAATCTACGGATAGCTCGGTGCACAAAACATCTTGTATTAGCAAGGACCAGGGAAGGGCCGCACCTCAAGTGGTGCAATGTAGACAACCTACCCTAATGCAAACATTAGTGACTGCTTACACAGTTCGAACTTGTGACCTATAGATCACATGGAGACAACTTTATCGACTTCATATGTAAGTACTTAAGTATACTCAAAAGATCATTGATCTTTTCATCCCAACTATTGATTTCCCTGATTCTGGTCCAATTTTCTTCTCTTGATCCCCACCACCAATCATCTCATCTTCCATTTTGCCATCAGTCTCTTCATCTGGAGAAACAACTCAGAAATCATTAATAATATCATAATTACCAAAAAGAAAAACGAAGTCCAAAGGAGACATATTGACATTATAGCTATGTTGCTAGGTTTCGCCAAAAATATTGCCGCCACCGTGTCGGATCCTCCAAAAATGCACTACTTTTGGAGGATCCGACATGTAATCGTCAACAGTTTTGAAGAGTCTAAGCAACATAGCAGTATAGTATGATGCTAATGCCAAAACTCGGAACTTTTTGTTCCTTGCTTTTCTGCTTTAGGATTGAGAGTCGACCTCAACTAATTTAGAATCGAGACATAGTTGTTCCTATAGTTGTTTTCTTTATACTCCTTCGATATGTCGTTTCAGTTTGGCATATCCAAGAAAATTATTTGATTAATTAATCACAAGGGATACAACAAAAACAACAACAACATACATATCCGATCCAGTGAAATACCACAACTGGGGTTTGGAGAGGGTAGGATGTATGCAGACTTACCCCTAACCTTTGTGGGGTAGAGAAGTTGTTTCCGATATTAATCATAAGGGATATTCCTTAAAACAAGTATAAGCGACGATATGCCTTCTTAGTATACATCTAGATTTATGATCGAGGGGCACTAGTTAGTACTTATTATACTTTGGCACGAAAGAGAAGTAGTGATACCTGAAGCATTACCTAGAGAAAATTCAGTAAGCCGCCGGACACAATCCTTGAGTGCTTGGAGCTCAGCTTCTTTCTCGTGGAGTTTCGAATGAGTTTGGCGAAGCTCAGACTCTAACTCCACTATCTGGCCTTCTTGTTGTTCAATGAGAAGATGACAAAGCTTTTGATCCAGTTCAGATGGCAATACTCCACTGTATTGATAAGTTTCTGCATTGCGGTCATCAGCTTGGTTAAATTCTTTCTCCAGAAAGTCATCCTGTGCAGCAAAAGTCAATAGTAACAGATGAAACATTAGTTCGTGAAGCGGAACTAGAAGATGGAAAATCTTGTGTTATCAACATTTGCTTGTTCTGCATTTAGCTAATTAGTTAGATGTTGGAGTTCCAATGATAGGTCTAAATCAGAGAACAAAATGTTCCGTGAACTTTACTACAAACCTCAAAAAGTGCGAACACTAATAATCCTAATGCTATAAGAAAAGTACCAGCACGGCCATCTATAGTTGCAATTAAATTCGATTAAGATATTTAGGCCATTATGAGAATGATAATCAACTTTAGAAGTGTAGATAAGAAATCCCACTTGATTTGCTGTCACTTACATGGATTCATCCTTGTTAGGGAGCGCATTGGGACTTCCCGGCACCAATCGAGATTTAGTAGAGCCCAATGCAGGTACCGGACACCGGATGAGAAACCAAAAAGGGAAATGGATTCATCATAGCCATGAGGGGCTGTCTAACCATTTCTAGTTAGAAAAAGTCCAAACAACCTAACCTAAGAATAACTTCCAATTATTGTTTGTGCTTATGTGACTATTTTACCCAAATTCATGGTACCTCTTAACAAGAATAACATAATGAATTGATGTCCACTTGGATTGACCAATTGCAAATACCACTCTTTTCAGAGATCACATCGTTTTAGTCCAAACGCCTACTAAGTTACTACTTGATAAGTAAAAAGAAATACCGTTTATCTGACCCTATCACAGTTTGGTTAGTCAAAAATTACCCTTTATGATTTTTTCAAACATTTTTTACACTTTTTATGTTCATGAATTGTGACTTAAAATAATTTCTGAACATGTAAATTTTACATAGAAACTTAAAGAACAGTTCTAATTCATACCGCATCACTCTTTCTGGAAGTATTGATTTGTATATAACAACATATTACTTGCATCAAGATGATGCTGGAAAGATTTTTAGTAGAATTTATGGACCCAACGGAAATGTACTCATTCACAAATATAGGTAAATTATTAAGAAGTTAGGAAACTACCAAATTGTAGTGAAAACACAGAGAGATGGAAAAGATATGCAGGGTAGTCAAGATCATATAGAGGAAATTTATCACACAATGAGCTCACCCGACAAGGATCTCTTCCTCCATTCAAATCCGTATCTTCTGTAGCACACCATGGAAGCTTTAATAACTCGGATTCGAGCTCAGCTTCCAGCTGATCCATTTCCATAACCTCAGGTTGTGGCTCTTCTGTAACGACACTGCTTGCACATTCACCTTCCTCAGCCACTTGGAGATCTAGTGCTCTAAAAATATTCCTGTTTTCGTTGCTACTCTCAGCAATCGCACGTATTCTACATTCTCTATCATTCTTTTCATCTGTGTTATCTTTATTCTTCGAAGCACCCAGGTCATGTGCAACTTTTCTCCTAGAAAGTTCAGCTTTTAATTCATCTACAGCTTTTGCAGTTTCATCCATGGTAGTGTTGAGCCTGTTGATCTCAGATTTCCCAGCTGACATCATGCACATCATTCCAATTCCGAGTCCATAACCAAAAAACGAATTCCCTGGACGATTTAGCACATTAAGCAAGGGAATCTAAAAAATGCATAGGGCAGCAAAATAATAAATAGGTTCACGGTTCACCTACTTGGAGCAACTTAAGATAAGAGATAATATTCACTCCAATAAGATTATCAAAGTAGCATGCACAAATAGAAAATTTAGAACTAAACAGGAAGAGTAATTATGCTTTCACGTCATCAAGTCTGATCAATAAGATAGTAGTAGTATGCATCGAGCTTATTTAGAACTGTTGTTTCTTTTACATTGATTATCTTAACTATTTCCGCTGTCAATATTCTTCTTTTCTATGATATTTTCATCTCAGCTATTCTTTATTCTTGTATTTTCCAAACCTGTTTTGTAAAATGTTTTTTCTTGAGTCGAGGGTATATTGGAAACAACCTCTCTACCCCTCAAAGGTAGGGGTAAGGTCTATGTACACCTCACTTGCGGAAACACACTGGGTATGATGTTGTTGTTCTTGTAGTTTGCATCGAGCCATGACAGGATACCAGCTGACCAGAGAAAGTAAATACAGTGATGAAAGACGGTTCCATAAGTGGCATTCTATACTAAATGTCCCGTTCCCACCCTTCAATGCACCCATCCCCACTCTTTCCCCATAGCCCCCATCCCGACAACCCCATCCACCATATTGTTTGCCTAGATTACATATAAATGACTAGTGATAATATATTTGCTTACTTACCAACACAAAAAGATAAGTAAGCAGACTTCTTATTTTCCAAGAAAACATTTTCCTTTGTACCAAACACACCCTAAGATACTCTTCTTTTATTAACACAATAGTTTTCTGTAACAATTACCAAAAGACTTAAAACAGTATAAGGCTCTCTTTCAATTAGCAATCTGAAAATCCCGAAAGCAAATCCAAGTGGATGGCATACGTGTTCCACACTTTCATTGGTATAAGTTGAAACCTAGCAATCTTTGACAAGATATGGTTTTGCTCTCAACTTGAGAGAGCTAATGTTTTGGAGCTTTACATTTATGGGGATCTGGCATCTTACTGCTTAACTCCACAATCAGGTGAAAAATTGATTTGATTCCACCAGCAGTTGACTGAGCTATTTAACGGAATAAAAGGGTGTCCGGTTAATGTATCAAAATGCAGATTAGCATCATCTCTATGGTACTACTGATCAGACTCTTTTAACACAGGACACGAAAAAACCTCGCCAGCCCCATTCAAAAGAAAAAGGAAGACATAGAAGATGAATAGCAGAGTAGATCACATAGCTAAAACATAAATTGCACATTTTCTGAATTTAATATATTGCAAAAGTAGCATTATCAGTATCTATGATGATTATGCTAGACAATGTACAAAAGTTACTCTGCTGATGCCCCACTGCACTAGTATAACTCTTCTCTCAAAATTTTGCTAAAGGTATATAAATAATCATACTACTTGAAGCCACCATTCTTTAGCTTCAGGCCCCACAACTTTGAACGTGATGAATATAGGACGGTTGAAAACCTCTCCATATGATTATGGAAGTTGCAATTCTAATTAGAGCTTTTCACAACCCTTTTTTTGGTTTCCCACTTGGTGTCTGTACCCACATTGGAGCCCGACTAAATCCCGATTCGTGCCGGGGAATCCTACATTGGGGGTAAAGCGCTCCCTAACAAAGGCGACTCTGTACCTATGCAAGACTAATTTTCTACTTACACTCCATAAATTAACACAATTATCAGCCAGCACATTCAAATTTGAGTGTCATGATGTTTCTATGAACAAAAGATAGTGGACTTGAGCGCAACATTAGCTAAATGAGAAATTGTGATCCACAATTAAATTGAAACAGAGTCCCTACCAAAGCATACTATTGAATTAAAGTGACAGACAAGAAAATGTACAATAAATATAATATTTTAGAAATCTTACCTTTGGAAGCACAAGAATCACATTTCCCTGAAGGAACTTTATTAGTTCTCCTCTTCTTCAAACAAACATAAAATCTCTTCCCATTTCCTCTCTTCCTCTGATCCAACCTAAACAATTCCTTTTCACCACTCCTCACAGTTCCACATTTTTTCCCTAATTTCCCACCACTATTTCCCTTCCACTCCATGACATTCACTTTGGTCTTTCTAGAACCTTCCATATTTTTCTTCCTCAAATTCCTAAACCCCATTTCAGAACCAGATGCACTTGAAAACCTAAAAATTGATCCATCAGAAAACCCCTCACTCTTTTCTTGAATGCTACAGCCAAGATTAGATACAAAGATTGAATCTTTATGCTGAAAGGGAGTGTTAAACCCTTCTGGATCAAAGGGTTTATCACAAATACTGGTAAAGATTGAATCTTTATGCTGAAAGGAAGTCATAAACTCTTCTGGATCATTGGGTTTATCACATTTACTGTCACATTCAGTAGAACCAGAGATGGGCTCAGTGGCATTTTGGTTAAAGATTTTCTTGGCTAAAAAACCAGATCCTGCTGCTGCTGCAACTACTAAAGCTGGCCACATTTGGGTTTTTCAATATTTTAGACAAGGGGTTTAAGATTTTGAACAAAAACAGAAACTAGAGAGATCACATTAAAGAATTGCTAGTAAATGTTGTTGCAGTTCATCATAATAATTAAGTGAAAGTGACAAGCTTTGAATTTTGTCTATGTGACATGTGGTGGGGGTGGGGAGTGGGGTGGGGGACGGAGGGGCATGGGTCTTGATACGTGGCTTCTCATATAAACTTTGCTCACGTGCTTCCCGCTTTGTGATGATTTTTTCAATTTTGTGGTCTTGGGTTTTTTAGAAGTAAAAGGGCCTAAAAATGGAGATTTTGGGCCAATATATCAATAATCCATAAGAAAACCTCTCTCCCCATTTGTGGGGTTGGTTAATTAGCAGCTTTGACTATAGATTTTGAATCAAATTTTGAAATATTTCTTCAATTATAAAATGAAAATCTGATCTTCAAATATTTCAAGTCTTTATGGCAGCTATAACTAGCCAAAAGGAATCAATTTTCATATTGCAAATGCCTCTCCTTGTTCTTTTCAAAGGCAAAATTAGGTGTAATCATCTTTTGAGTCGACAATCAAAATTTAGTTACTGTTCCTAGTGTAATTGAAAAATTAAACTTTTTAACACAAGTTATTCATGAAGTTAAAGTTCAACTCAAGAGACGTTGAAATATGCATCATGAGGGAGTGAAATAATAATCAAATATATATAAACTTTAAAATGTATATTATGAGTGAAATAGGTATGAAAATGATTGTCTCACTCATCATGCTTCTTTTGAATTCAAGAACAATAGCTAGAATTCAAACAAATCTTGCTATAAATTGTTTTTCGATAAATGGAACTCCTAGACTATGTCTTAGAGTTTAAATGAAAATCGTGAAGTTTAAACTTATAAAAGGCAACTCAAACTTTTTGAAAATACATAAAGGTTGAAATTTCAACGGTCAGTTTCAACTCCAAGAACACTTTATGGGTCCTAATATTTCACGTTAGCACCTAAATTTGAAGATTTTTATGTTGTAGTCTAATCATGTCACCATCTAAATGATACTTCGACAATTAAAAAATAAAATAAATTTTCAAACGTAGGCTAAAGTTTGATACACAGTGAGTTACAGTTCAAAAGGTAGATACTTGCCCATTTCTCCCTTTTTAGTGGTGCCTGAGATTTTTGCTTCACCTTTACAGAGTAGAGGTCATTTAGTACATGCAGTAAAGGATGGTAATCTCGAGATTAAATTTAAGATTAACTTTATCCAAATTTGATTTGAGGTATTAATCCCGAAATTACTATCCAATAGAGAAGGTGGGATAAAACAATCCCATGAAAACCTTGCTTATCTCATCCCGCATACCAAACGACTCGTAAGAGAGATAGACATGAAAGTAAATTAGAAGGAAAAAACTACAGAGCAAGCAATTCCTTGCAACATGAGAGCTACAACTGCATAACCAGATCATATTTAAAACATAACACATCAGTATTTCAGTAAGAAGAAAAATTAGAATTTCTTACTAAAATATTGGTCCAAATTACTATATTAAAACAAAAGGCAGCTCTCATCAAATTTTGACTATTTTTTACTGAAAAGGACTTGCAAAGAGTGTAGGAGCAAGTACACTACAACTTGTAACTACCTGTTATAAACATAAATCCGAGTAAAGGAAGTAGCGATAAACAACGTCTAAGAAGTACGTGAACCTCCAAACCATCAAATCCGAGTTGGTCAAGATGGTTCAACATCGAGTTCCAGTCTATTGGCATATCTACAACAGTCAAAAGGAGAAAGAATCAAATAACTCGTTCGGAGTAATGAAATAGAAATATTAGCATGAAGTTTTAATGAAATAGTAACATCTATTTCTTTGCATAGTACAAGAAGGAGCAGGGTACTGCAATAACAAGTTTCATAAAGAATCACCTCATTCTGGAACATATTTAAGACTGCCCTTGTACTAGCAAAATGAATTTGAAGCAGTAATTCGAAAAAATAGCTGTTGGTCAATACACATCGATACATATTACGATGGACAGATTACTATAAGGCATTTTTTTGGTTATACATTACAAAATCAATCTGGTGTTATATTGCAGAAACATTTTATGCTTTCTTATACCTCTGATGGATTAAATTAAGGTAGGAGGAAGAATAGGTATTCCATCGAGGCTACTGCACCTTATAATTTGTTAACAACCAGACATCGAGTCTAAATCAACCACAAAAGTTATCTCATGAGGAGAGAATTTCCCAAGATCATATAAAGGAAACAACAATATATTCCCTCAACCAATGTGGGACACTTAACACTCTCCCCCTTCCTGCCGCATGCCCACGATGGATAATCTGTTATGTGGACAATATTGGGCAAACCAAGAACAAGAACGTGTTTGGCTCTAATACCATGTTAAGAAAATGAATGATTGCTTTAAATCAACTCTAAAAGTTAGCTCATTAGGTGTGCGTTGCTCAAAACCATACAAAGAGACAACAGTCTATTTCCTCAACTAATGTAGGGCACTTAATATGATATTATTATATGCATGTCTATAATTTTGAAAATCAAGTGTGACACTTTGTTTTATTCCTGTATTCACCTTTTTGTGAGAAGTTATTCCTATATTCACCTATGTATTCCCTTCCTCGTGTCTTGCAAGCACGAGATGCACCATGCTTCACCATCTTTTAGAATAACTGCAGTAAAAGATGCAAGCACGATGTAGCACACTCCACCATCTTTTAGAATAACTGCAGTAAAAGATGCAAGCACGAGATGTAGCATGCTCCACCATCTTTAAGAATAACTGCAGTAAAAGATGCAAGCACGAGATGTAGCATGCTCCACCATCTTTTAGAATAACTGCAGTAAAAGATGCAAGCACGAGATGTAGCATGCTCCACCATCTTTTAGAACAACTGCAGTAAAAGATGCGTCGAGATCCTATTCTAATTTCTCCATATTTCAATAGTCTTCAACCACCTTCAATAATGTCACTCCTGGCCATGTTCCATAAACAATGAAAGAAATCCATGTTGAAACCGTTGAGACCAGCAATTGCATCTTCTTCGCAGCTCCCAACTCCACCATACTTCTTCCTTAGGGAACTCCTCACCATGGTCTCACCCACTCCCTTTATCTTCCTTTATTTTATTTAATGAATGCCCTTTTACCTATGCCTGCATATACACTCTTCTTATATAGTGGTATATAGAGTCCTCCGAATTGCACCTCTCACTTCCCATTATCCACATGACATTGCACGAACTACATCACATTTGGACAAAATTAAAAACAAATTCGTGCAATCAGAACAAGGCTGGCACAGGATGGCTAACTATTATGTTTTGTGCTACTACACTAAATTGTATCACTCTGTAGAAATATCCAAATCGCTAATCATTTGACCTCACCATAAGTAATACATTCAAGGTAAAAAATCTATCCACAAAGTGCAGCACAACTCCTTAATTCAAATTATTTTTTGAATTAGTGTCATATATTGTTTCTTTCAAACTTTTATTCCAAATCAGTTTATAAACAGGAGTACAAAACTAGGTCATCAAAGTATACATGTTAACAACATTTCACAAACATTCTATTGCAAAATGAGCATGCATTATGTATATCTCTCAGAATGACACTAGTACCATTTGGAGGAAATGGTGATGCAAACTTACAAGAGAAGCATGTGTAATTTCACTGTACAAACATCTCATAGAAGAAATGTACCCACGAGGCTACAAGTATTTTGAGAAGGAAATGTTAAAATAATAACGTAAAACTCCTTCACTCCTTCATACTTGATGTAGAAATTTCTCCTCTCTGAGAATTCAAGTAAACCTCCCTCCAAAGTTAAATTAACAACCATGCATATTTCTAGCAATTAAGATGAGAGAAGGAAAAGGTTCTCTAGAGAAGAATTAAGTCATGTATAAAATACACGAATGTACTAAGTTTTGTATTAAACACAAGGATGGAGGAAGCATGGCACACTTATAGTCTAATAGGCCTTACTTAGAACTTAATGTATCCTATACAAAGAGAAAAGTATCCTATTTTTTGAAAATACAACTAGTCCTTCACATTATAACTACTTGATTTGCTCCAGGTGTAGGGGTAAGGTCTCTGTGCACTCTACCCTCCCCAAATCCTCTCACTGGATATGATGTTATATAATTACAAATGTTACTCAAGAAAATATACTTCCTCTCAAGAAAAGTATTCTTTAACTCAAGACATAATTCTTGCTTGCACAACCCACTCTATGTATATTTTTTTTATTTTTTTTGAAACTGGTAAGATTGTATTCTTCAGCATTAAGGGCATGCTGGTCACCACCAAAAACTGTCAGTCACAAGCTTCCTATCAAATCTACAATCTGGTCTGTATCTACTATGCACAACTGTTTACACCAAAAAAGTAAGGATACTATACAATTCCATTTGACCTTGTGAATGGAATTGGATCTATTTTCAAAACATCTACCATTCCTTTCCTTCCAAACTGACCACCATATACATGATGGTATTAACCTCCACCATCTCTTCTGACTCTTACTGCCTCCTCTCCTTACCCAGCTCTTTAACAACTCTGATGTATGTTCTGGCATTGTCCAATTCAGATTTGAAATGCTAAGGAATAAATTCCAGACTTGCTTGGTAAAGTTACAGTGCAAGAAAAGGTGGTTGTTTGTTTCTCCTGTCAAATTGCACAAAAAGCATCTGGGAACCAGTTGTCTACCCTTCTTCTGTAATATTTTAATAAAGATTGCACAAGCTTCTCATCACGAATAACGAAAGCCATATGCATCTTATTTCTAGTAATCTGCTAAATGTGTCATCAACGTCATTACCAATGAATGATCAAGTCAATAATGGAACCACACAAAAAGTGGTGCATGAAGTATTTCAAAAATCATTCTTCCTTTTACTTCAAAGTCTAATCGTCTTGTTAAGTGCATATGAAAAAAAGATGGCAAGTGCTTAGGATAAGACTCTGTGACATGCAAAATCTCAGCATAAGCACTACCTCATTTTCCAATATGCCATAAGTCTATTAAGATGATATCTCAATGAAACTCACAATGACTTGAACCTTGGGGATCCTGGTCAAAAATGGCTACAGATCCTTACCTGGTAAACATTGACCAGTTAGTATACACATGGTCGTATCTAAGGGGGGTCATCGGGTTCACGTGAACCCATGCTCTCCTCCCGAAATCATATATAATAGTGTTATATTTTTTTTAAAAATATTGAAATATAGATGTGTGAACCCATATTCGGAGTATCATATTATGTGACGATGATTAGGTGCACCTCTCTAAGTGAGGTTAGAAATTCGAATCTTATATATGTATAGATATATCCGATCAAATTTACATCTTAGATCCACCTTTTTACAATAGTGCACCCCTCATCTCGAAATCCTGAATACGCCTCTGAGTATACAACTTAATAATGCGGACCCTTAAAATTAATATGACAAAAAAATCATTCTTTCTTGATTGGACAATCAATAGATTTAGACTACTGTCTAACAAGAAGTCAATACCCCAATGACCTGCAATATATTTGAGATACAAAAATCACTTCGATGATAGGTCAACATACAATTCAATCAGTCAAGTCGAATGTTCTAAATAAGCTAAGAAAATAGATAGTTTGGTAACAACTTCATTCGTTATATGATAATAAAAGGAAAACATTTCATCATCATGTTGTACATTGTCTATAATTGGAACAAGATAATGGAACCCTTGGATGAGGGCAAATTGATTCAAGGATAATGATCATATCATGTTGATAAGACCTCGATCCCTCTTAAGTCCTAATCGTAAATACCTAAGGTCATTAAGGTTTGTTGATAGAAGGTACAAATAAATTAATTAGACTAGCACTCTCCATGAGTGCTTGTTACAGAGAATGGTTGATCTTGTAATTACTAGTCTACATGATACTGATGCAAGAATGTGGATGCTCATCAGAGAATATCAGTAAATTGTCTCATATGAAGAAAATTGTATTCAACACTAACTTGTCGATGATATAGCTGAGTTGCCGAACTCTTCGCTTTTGGTGCCACACACGTGTCAACAAAACATGGGTGTGGGTTTGGAATTCGTATCGAATATGGTTAATAGATTGTTGGTACTTTTGACTCAAATCGATCGAGAAATTTGAGACCGATACAATGATTTTAAAAACAAAAGCGCGGGTAAAATCATAATTTAGGCATATGCTTTTTATCGTTTAAAGATATTTGTATTAAAAAGTCCGCAGCCAGAAGGAACTTAAAAGATATTTACATATCAACATCACTGTTGAATGTGCCATGAACTCAAGAAATGTATCATGGCCTCTATATCATTTATCATAGCCACATTACATCAAAACAATAAGAAAATGCCTTTGTACTTTATAATAATTACAAATTCAAACTTGTTTTGAAAAATTCATGCATTCCTGTCCTTCCAAATGGTCCATCATAATTTAAGCATATTTTTATAACTACATTTTTTGATGTTTGAACTTTTTTTAGTGAAATCCGTGCACCCGTATTCATACCCTCTGTTGATTGTTTTAAAAGATGCGGCAGCAAAAAGAAGGGTTGAAAAATGTCTCGCTTTGGATTGAAATGACTTTTAATTGATTTCAATAATTTTATTAAGCATTGAGGGTTTTAAATAGCCAACATAAAACATATAATATGCATAATTTGAAATTTAAACAACCTAAAATATCTCAACATAAACAAACTAACTAAAATTCAAAATTCAAGTTCATCTTAAACTAAACAACTTAGTTTACAACTGCAGTAACTAAAAGCAAATTTCAACACTCCCCCTTTACTTTAATTACTGCAATTTTAAAAACTGATCCTCCTCAATTTTTGCTCTAAGCAATTGATGTTGAATTTTTCTTGGTTTTTTTAACTTCATATTTTTTGGATATTGATCTTTTTCTTTCTTTTTCTTCTTTTGATTTTGTGCTTCGAGAACACCTTCCATTACATTGTCTTGAGTAGAAATTCTTTTGAAAGTACTTGTATTTGGACAATTGTAAGATTTGCAAAGTTTTGTTGTAAATATTTTTCTTCCATCACAACAACACATATGGCATAGGTTATAAAATATGATTTCATTTTCACCGACCAAATCTGATAGTTTTTGTCAGTGAAACTTTTTTGGGCATTCAAAGAGATACTGTTGTTTGACATCGATATTTGTTGAAAATTGCCCTGTGCTTTGAAAATAAGCACGGATTGAAAGTGGTAGCCCCAACGGGTTAAAATGGGTAGCCCTACGGGTTGAAAGGGTAGCACTTAGGGGTTAAAATGGCAGCCTTTACAAATTAAAAATGGTACGTTAGTTCTTTGAAGAACTCACAGATCTATAAGATCAATGAGGCTCTTGATACCACTGTTGGTTTTTTTAAAAGATGGGGCAGCAAAAAAGGGTTGAAAATGTCTCTTTGGATTGAAATGACTTTCAATTGATTTCAATCATTTTATCAAGTATTGAGGGCTTTAAATAGCCAACATAAAACATATATTCTGCATAATTTGAAATTTAAACAATCTAAAATATCTCAACATAAACAAACTAACTAAAATTCAAAATTCAAGTTCATCTTAAACTAAATAACTTATTTTGTTAAAAACTACTGCAGTAACTAAAAGAAAATTTCAACACCCTCGAATCTTATCATGAAGGATCCGACCTTTCGATCTACACCCGTATTAAACACCAAACTCGTGACCTACAGAGACAACTTTACCATTGCTTCAAAGTTCCCCTTTCGAATTAACATTATATGTAAATAAATTAAAAGAATTGTTATTTTTCATTTTTTTAAGATTCAATTCAACATTATTACTTTGCCATTGCAATTGAATAAACAAGAAACAATTTTTGTTGGGATTCCTAGTAATCCTATGATAGATCCACAACATTGAATAAGTGTGACCATACACGTGACAATACATGTGACAAATAGGCACATAATATAAAAACAATAAATGAATATGACAATACACGTGACAAATAGAATCATAATATGAAAACATTAAATAAACATGACAATACACGTGACGAATAAACTCATAATATGAAAACACAAAACGAATGTGTCAAATAGACTCATAATGTGAAAACAACAAATAAACGTGACGAATAGACTCATAATATGAAAACATTAAATAAGCTTGATTATACACGTGACAAATGGACTTGTGCACCTACTATAAATTACACAAGCATTCCTCTCAAAATTGCTCAAGCTTATTCAACCAAAACATCTTATTTCTTCTTTAATTATTTGTTTTTGCAATGGATAAGAAGACCGGAAAGGGTAGGCAAAAGATTGAAATGAAGTTGATTGAGTCTAAGGAAGCACACACGATTACTTTCTCAAAAAGGAAAAAAGGATTGTTCAAGAAAGCGGATGAGTATTCAACACTGACCGGAGCAGATGTTGGTGTTTTACTCTTTTCACCAAGTGGAAAACCATACTCCTATGGCTCCACGAGTATAGATGAAATAACTGATAAATTTCTTGAATTAAAACTAGATGATCGCCAAGGTGAAGGTGATCATGTCGATGTGGGCAAATCAAATGTCTTTGAGGCATTTGAAGAACTTCATAAAGAAGTACAAGCATTGGACAAAAAAGAAAAAGAGCACCCTCACTCAGACATACTATTACACAAATACATGTTGGAGGAGTACATGGCAATCAAGTCGCGATTTGACAAAATTAAAAAGGAGAGAAAAGGTAAATCTGTCCATGAGCCTGAAAAGGAGGAGAGTTCTTGAACTCATAATTACCATGGAGGTGGTAATTGGAATTCTTGAATTTGGAGTTGTGTTTGGAGGAAACTTTACCAGCTATCGAGTCTTTTATATATCATCAAGTCTTGTCTTTGCTATTAAGTTAATTGTTGTTAGTCTTTAGTCGTCCATTTATTTGAGCCTTTAGGCGACAAAAAAGAAGGTTATGGAGTTCTTGTGTAATTAAGAGTTGGTCATTTCGTTTGTTTCATCTTTAGTCTTTAATGATGCTTTGTGTTGCCTAGATTGGTAAATCAATTCAAATCGTTTATTGAACTAGTGAACAATGTGAAAGTGATGGATCAAAGAAAACCCTCGTGCACTCATTAGTGATCTTTTATGTTTCCATCTCCAGCGAGATTGATGCATTTACTTTACACCACGGCTAGCTCTCTATCAGATGGTGGGCATCTCTTTGACATGAGTTTATCTAATATCTATTGACATATTCAGGAGTTCAAGAGCCATATCGAATCTGGTTTTCAACCCCATTCACGTTTGTAATGAAATAGAGTATCTTATTTCTTTTTATTGGGAGCACATACACAAATGGGGTTCCTTTCTTGTACAATAAAAAATAAAATTCACTCAATTACATTACCCTTAGAGAATACTTTTCCAGATTCTACTTATTCCTTTTCTGGCTACAATCTTTTGCAACCTTAATTACTAAATTAGCAATGTAGGTATTAACTATTCAAAGTCGAAACTGCTCTTTCGAAGTAAGTAATTCATGTACATAAATCTTTTTCAAGTATTAATGACCGCCTAACAATCTTAAAATTATAGCAATCAGAGGCAAATGTATTTTGCATTACTAAACCATGCATTAGGAACACACAATTTGGGCATAGAACACAAACGGGAGAATTCCATCCCCGAGAAGTACTAATGATCTTTGTCTAACTATTAAACCTTGTCAAGGCAAATTGACATGTAAAGCAGTTGCCTATCAAATTTTATGATACAAAAATTTGAGAGGTAAACTCAGAATGCAGGATCTTACTTGACCAAGCTTAACATCTCCACTGCTTGGATTATATAGCACATGAATGTTCCCAACTGCGAGCCACATTGACTAGGGTTCGAGCAATCAAAGCAGCCACTAATGTCTACATCAAGGTAGACTATCTACATCACACCCCTTGTGGACTGGATTGCCGTTTTGTTTTTATATAATGTTAATTCTATACTATGAAAGAAAAGAAAACATGTGAAATAGCTAGTTTTGTTTTTCATTTACATGTACATTTTCTCCTAATGTGATGCAAGAAAACAATTTGACAACTCCAGCTCAATAAAACCTTATAAGATCATTTTAAACCTTTAATTAGTTACATTTATAGTTACTTTTTAACCTTGATCCGCTTAAATGAAGTTGTTGAACTAATTACTTCCCTTTTTTGACATTATCTTTATCACTTTCAGTGTTATTTTCTAGATTTCTTTTTAAGTAATATCGGCAATTGCATGCCAGTACCATTAAATTCATAGTGCATACATTACAACTCACGTAATATTGTGCTCACTTATACATTAGACCTATTATTAACTTATTCCATAAAAATACATATGCCTTTTATATATTCCATCCAAAATACACAAGGTATAATTTAACACCTGATCCATCTCAATACTAATTCTTGTATTGGCAATGCCCAGTCTCTTAACCAATTCTTAGTTCTTATTACTCCTATATTGCTTAAATGCCATTAAGATCAGTCCTAACTTTCAATTGCATCGTTAATAGTTACTGTGAAGACTTGTACCTTATCGTTACTTTACTTGAAGGTCTAACATCCTCTCTGTCTTCACTAGGTAGAGGTAACGTTGCGACGTTGCGTATGCACCATCCTCCCAGACCCCACTTGTGGGATTACACAGGGTATGTAGTTGTTGTTGTTGTTATAAACACTACAAGTCTACAATTATTTGAAATGCACATCTGTCAGAAAGTAATTTCTTTTATTATTATTTTGGTAAATTCTGTTAGATTGAATTAAAGTTATCATCTGTTTGGATATTTGAATTTGTTGCCGGAGGTTTCTGATCAAATGGCTTTCAAAATTGTCCCAAACTGGAAGAGTACATCCTATATGCTTATTAGGAAATTCAAGTGAAAAATAAATTGAAAATCAACTTATCAAATCGTTCCGAGCAACTTAGTGATATAGTACTTATTTTGGGATTGTGCATGATCCTTGGGCATGAGACACGGACCTACACATTGATCAGCTTAGGCGCATCATACATTGGATATCCTTGCATCATGATGTGCATCGTCTTTCAATAAAAAAGACTTGTGATACTCACAGAGCATTTTCGAAGTAGCAAGGTATATTATTGGAAATAATCTAATTCACATCAGTTGCTCTTAGCATGAGAGTATATGTCCTGATGATCTCATCTCTCATGAATCTGTGATCACAATAAGATAGAGCTACAAAGGAGTTCCTAGGTCTCGCCATTGACCTATACATCTTAAGATCAGAATCAAGAGATGAGAGTTTGGTACTAACAATTCGTCTAGGACGTAAGCCAAGAAGGATAGAATAGCATGTTAACCTACAATAGAAGGAACTTTAGTTTTTCCATCACATCTTAGGTCATTGCGAGTAGAGGCGAACTCAGGATTTGAAGATTTCGGGTGCACCAATATTACCTTAGCTCACATATGAGCTCTAAGATAAACTTAATAAAAACAAAGAAATAGCGTTGTAGCTGGATTCGAACTCAGGTCTCGTGGGTGGTTCCTCTAGCTTGTACCAGCACCACAATGGCACACCTATACTCCTCATGGGCGCACTGTTAATTATATCCTAATTTATGTCAGTTTCTCAAGATAAATATACACATATAAGCAAATATGCCCATGTAACACCCTATGTAGGCCTCAATATGCATCGAAGTAGGTGCAACAATATGATGATTAAAAGTGATAAATG
The DNA here is from genome assembly GCA_018342035.1 of Solanum appendiculatum. NCBI lineage: Eukaryota > Viridiplantae > Streptophyta > Magnoliopsida > Solanales > Solanaceae > Solanum > Solanum appendiculatum. Next base: position 1,878,533 of record JAGDQO010000547.1, on the reverse strand, counting down.
GGGACTAGATACACCAAGAGAAAAATTATCTCCATAAATCTACAAATCCTGGAATACGTGTGGACTTAGTTAAGGACACAACAGAACAGGAATTAAGGAATCCGCATGACGATGCCAAAGAAGAGGCTCCTAGCTGAATAAGATCATGTGGAAAGAACTCCCTGAAACTTGATTTTTGCACTGTATCAACTTAAAGTATCTATGCTTTCTGGTATGCTTACAACTCTATCAGTTGTAACCATTTGTGCTCCTTGATATTCTTTTCACAATTGATGAATTTTAACAGAAAAGAGGCTATAGTGGTTTACTGGGTTCAATTCTATAAACTTAGATTCGTAAATATGAATAGGCTATTCCTAATAGACACAGTGCTATTATGCAAGAGATAAGTTTTAAAATATATGATAGGCCTTCTGCTTCAGCTTCAAGTTCTTTGGACATAATAAATAATTTTTCTTGTGCTTCCAAGGGTGTGATCTAGTGGTCAATAATGTTGGAGAAGAACCATGAGGTCCTAAGTTCAAATCCAAACGAGGCAAAAACACCAGTCATTTCTTCCCATTTTCCTAAGCCTTGGTAGGTAGAATTACCTGTACTGGTGGGAGGTAGCAGGTGGCCGGTTAGTCGAGGTGGGCAACTTCCCTTCATTCAACCATCTTTCAACCCACCATAATATCCTTTAAGATTAAAGGTAGTAACAAAGTGATTCCGCGATTCCAAGATAGATGAAGGTCAAATTTCTCACAGATTTGGTTAATAAGTTACTTTTGAGTATATTTTGAGTTAACCATGAATTTTCATTAGTTTGCAGTATTCATCCATAAACTAACATTGCAGATGATCAATCTCTCGCGATAGAGTAAACACTAGGTCGAAGGTTTGGAGACAAACCCTGGAGTCTAAAGGGTTCAGGTTAAGCAGAGAATACTTGGAGTGCAAGTTTGGTTATGCTGTTATGGAAGTGAGGCAGACTTGGAAGTGAGGCTTGATACATGGGGCATCCCCAAGAGAGCAAGTTTCAAGTATATTGGATCTTTTTTTTGAAACTCAAGTATATTGGGTGTTTAATCCAAGGAAATGGGGAGATCAACGATGACGTCACACATCGTATTAGTGCAAGGTGGATGAAATGGAGGCTCGCTTTCGGAGCCTTATGTGATAAAGAGGTACTGCCAAAACTTAAAGATAAGTTCACAGTGTGGTTAGATCAACTTTGTTGTATGGGGCAAAGTTTTGGCCAATCAAGAGCCCCCAATTCAAAAGATGCAAGTTCCAAAAATGAGATGTGGGCAATACTAGGAGAGATAAGATTAAGAATAAGGATATTCAGGGCAAGGTGTGAGTGGCCTCTATGGTGGACAAAATGAGGAACGCGAGACTGAGATGATTTGGACGTGAAGAGAAGATGTGCAGATGTCCCAGTAAGGAGGCGTGAGAGGTTGGATATAGTGGGTGTGAGGAGAGGTAAAGGTAGACCGAAGAAGTATTTGAGAGAGATGATTAGACAGGACATGGCACAACTTCAGCTTATCGAGGACATGACCTTAGATAGGAGGGGATGGAAGTCGCAGATTAAAGTAGAAGGTTAGTAGGTAGTTGAAGCGGGTTTAGGCTTGGTGGGAGCCTGGGAGCACTATGTATGTTGGGGGTCGTTTGGTGTGATGGATAAAGGAAAATAATTTCGGGATAAGTTTTTAGTACTCCTCAATTCTTTGTTTGAAACCAAGTGTGGGATAACTTATCCCAGGATTAATAATTATGATTGGGATAAGTTATCCCTACTTGTGGGTGGAATTCTAGTACCGGGATAACTTATCCCGGGATAAAAATATAAAATAACAAAAGTACCCTCTTAAACCCTCTTTTATAAACAAACAACTTATTCTTATAAATTATGTCATGCATATTTGACAAACCAAACAACTAATAAAAAATAATCTCAAGATAACTAATCTCATCATAACTTATCCCAACATAACTTGTCTTCAAACCAAATGGCCCCTTATTTTTTTTCGATGACAAGGGAAACCTGCCTCTGAATGCTCTGTTCTGCTTTCGTTAATAATTGACATGTTTTCTTCTCTGTCGTATTCCCTTTTATGTAAATACTTTTATCTGTAGCACTTGAGCTGAGGGTCTTTCGAAAATAGTCTCTCTACCTCCACGAGGTAGGCATAATGTATGTGTATTCTCTACACTCCCTAGACCCCATTTGAGGGATTACACTGGGTATGTTTGTTGTTGTTATCCACAAACTAACACTTGGAGACTCAGTACTAGCAGGTATGATCTAAGTTGCTCGGACTCGGGTGCAGGTATCCGATACGGGTGCGGATCTAGAGGTCGGATCCTTCATGATCTAATTTTTAAGATGTAGGGATATGGATCCATGTATGGATACGGGTGCGGGGATTCGCCTAAAAATAATTAAAATCTCTAAAAATAGAGTTATAAAACCTAAATTATGAGATATTATGTGGAGAACTTGAGAAGAATCCTAGAAGGAGATTAAAGGAAAAGGAGTGACATAGAAATTTCTATATAAAAGGTATTGCATTTTCTTCAATTTCACCTTAGCTTATGTATTGATTACAAAAATCATTAAAACTGTCCAGAGTTTCCCCATCGATTTTGGTCAAAGTACCCAAAATCGGTTGACCAAATCTGACATGGATCCCACACCCACACCCATGTCGTGTCGACACGGGTGCGGCACCAAAAGTGAAGAGTCCGAGCAACTTAGGGTATGATAAATAGACTGCTTTCTTGATAAATGCAGAACTTTCAAACAAAAAATTTGTGTAATGACAAGATTCTAAAAAATATAGACAACCCTGCGTTCTTAAAAGAAAACAATATTTTGTGCTATAACATTGAATGATTGACGTACAAACTACTAACATACTAAGAATGATGTGTACATTCATATATCACCAAACTGATCAATCGAAAAGCATAAATACTATTATCAGATATATCAGAGGAGGGTAATTAAACTGAACACATTGTACTTGTTGTTCATTCACAATACAAACCGAGTCATAATTCAATCACAGTTAAATTTAACTATAACAACACATCACACTACAACAATAACAACAACTACCGTCAAGCCCAAGCTTTTTGGGACTGCCATATGAATCGTCAACATACACTCCAACCCCCCTTGTAGTCATTTCATTCCGAAACTCAAATAATAATGTGTACTTTTACGCAAACGAAGGGCGGGGGGGTTATAGTGCATTTGATGGTGCCCGTGAACACACGGTCTCTCCACCAAATTAGATATTTTATGTACATATTTCCTAGAACTGATCTAATATCATCTGTTGGAACCTATGCTCCAAAAGGGCTAAATGGTGCACTTGGTTGAATGCTAAGTTATTTACATAAAGGAGCAAAGTATTAATTCCCACTTATACTTCTTTTTTCTCCTTTTTTTAGTGGTGCACTCATGTTATAAAAATCCTAAATTCGCCTCGGACTAAGGATTCTCTAAGATAAACAGACTAAACAAAGTACAACAACTACGTCTCAGTTCCAATCAAGTTGGTGCCGGCTATAACAAGCACATCACAAAACAACAATAACAACAACTAATATCAATCCCACATTGTTGTATCTGTTATATGAATACTCAATACACATTCATTTCATTCCGCTATTCAAATAATAATATGTAATTTTAGACAAAATAAGTGTTATCTAAAATAAACAAACTAAACAAATTACAACAACTACACCTCAGTCCCAATCAAGTTGATGTATGGTATATGATCCACACTTCTACATTTAAGCTCATACCACATCATAATCATCATCATCATCATAATCGTAATAAAAAGAACATAAATTCTCTTACCAGTGAACAACGAGTAATCAATCAGCACGCTTGTAGGACGGGTGTTTCTTCGCAGACCTTGCATTCTCATACTCAAATCTCAGAACATTAGGAATATGAGAAGTGTCCTTAACATAAAAGTACCTCCCAAAAGCACTCTCTTCAATAGCAGGAAACAAACCACTCAGCACATTGTTAACAATCCAAAACCAAACCCCACCAAGCACCGTTCCCAATGCAGCACCAGCAAGCACCTGTGCAACCGTATGATAACCCAAATACACCCTCGAATACATCGTCAAAATCGCCATTGGCCAAACCAAAACAACCGCAACCAACAACTGATTTCTACAAATTAGCCCCAATTTCTTATATGTCAATAGAGTAAAGTACACAGCAAAGAAAAACATGTATTGGGAATGACTAGAAGGCCATCCATGAGAATCACACATTTCAAGAAGAGCACAAGTTTCGGGTCGGGCTTGCTGAACCGATTTCTTGATAATTTCATTGACGAACTGAGAAATAATAAGCCCAATTGCAAAGAAAATACCTTGAAGCTCTCTACGAAAAATGAAGTGTGAAATGAAACCACCAAGGCTTATAAACACAGGAACCAATGAAACCCATGCTAAAAAATGGCCTAATTGATCACCCTTTCTGTATCTAACATGGGTAAGGGTCACTGCTTTCAATGGATGGTGAGACATTGAAAAAGAATGGTTTTTTGGTCAGATCTGTGATGTGGGGAAGAGTAAAAAACCACTGAGGGAACACCCTTTTGAAGATTGTTGAGAATTGAAGTGAAATCAAGAATGGGAAAAAGGGGCAGGTGCTGAGTTGTTGAAGGAGCCAGAAATGTGGGAAAGACTACAGAAGGTAGGAAGGTGAAGGTAGACAAGTGTTTGGAGATGATTGGGTAGAACATACAAGAGTTCTAATTTTGACAAGTGTCTACATTTATTTTATTTTTATTTTTTTTTTCTAAAATCCTAATTTTATTAGTTCGATTAATTCAAATTTTCGTGGCATAAAGTCCACAAAGAAAAAAAACACTCAATTTGGAGTTTTTTAAATTCTCATGTTTGAACTTGAAATCATGAGCTCACATTATTTGTAGTTGATTGAGTTGATAAATATATTATTAATATATGAAAGAGATGTTTTTTAAAACCTTTAGGGATCGTTTTGTATAAAGATTAATAATTTAGGGATTAGTAATGCAAGGCAAGTATCAGTAATACAGAGATTAGTAATGCAGGGTTTAGTAATACAAGAATTAGTTTTTATCAAGTGTTTGGTTACCACCTAATATTGCGTTTGATTTAAAACTCTATTAAAAGCTTTCTTTCATATTATATCCTTGAGTTATTATGAGATATTCTATTTTATGTAATTGGGTCAAGATAGATAATTATCGGACAATATTGTTTTTGTGTGGTCTTTTAAATAGGTTGGAGAAGAATAATTTTGTCGTCGTGTTTGTTATTTTCTCACTTGAATTACTTGAGAATAAAACTCTACAAAAAATTTCTTTACAATTATACCCTTGAATTTTTGTAGGATTTTCTATTTCATTTAACTAATCAAGTTAAATACTAAATATAAAAAAAATTATTATTAATTTTGAGATGTGATGTACCACTACGGAGATCTTTGATAGCACGGTGTATTTCTAATTTTTTTGTTGGTCAAATATACCTTAAACTTAACATAGATTTAAGGGATAAGGCACAAGTATCCCCTAGACTATGACCGAAATCCCAGAGACACACATTAACTAAACTAAGGTCTTAATACCCCCTCAAACCCATTTTTTTGTAATTTTGTACAGCTTTTTGACCTACGTGGCATCCAAACATCTCCCACGCTCCTCAACTATGTGGAGTCACGGAGTGTACGTAAGCCAAAAGGTGTATAAAATTCCAAAAAAAAATGAGTTCAGGGGGATAATAGGACCTTAGTTTAGTTAAGGTGTGTCTCTAGAATTTTGATCATAGTCTAGGGGGTACTTGTGCCTTATTCCTAGATTTAAGGCTACTTAAATTGTTCAAATACTTGAAGCTTACTAAAAAAAAATATGAAGTGGTCAATCAACAAACTACATTTAAAAAAAAAAAAAAAACCCAATATAGCAAATCAAACATGGAGAAAAAATATTAGTTTGTGAATTCATCAAATTACATTGAACGAATTTGGAGAATTAAAAATAACATTAACCATTTCAATATAAATAAAAAATGACATTAAATTACAAAAGAAATTTAGGAAAAAGAATTGGGAGATAGTTTAGTCATTTAGGGGTCGTTTGGTACAAAAATTAGTAACGCAGGGATTAGCAATGCAAGGATTATTTTTTATCAAGTGTTTGGTTCATTACTTCTCAACTAATCTTGTGTTTGGTTTAAAACTCTACAAAAAACTTTTTTCCAATTTTACCCTTGAATTATTATATTTTCTATTTCCTGTAATTACCATATTTATTATAGTTTAAAACTTGAATATGTAGTGCTTAACAAATTTAATTCACTAGGGGAAGTCTCAAAGTCAGAAACGAAAAGAAGTTATTTTAACTACCCATGAACAACGCTTACCTCCCTCCTCTCTTAACAAAATAGGAAAAAACAGTAGCCAACAAGATCTACTTTACTTTCTCATGTAATCTTCTTACCTAGTAACATTAAAATAAAACTAAAGAAAATCAAAACTTTATTAATTTTAGTGACTCAAACTGTGAGGAAATAGTAGTATTGCAGATCAAATAGTAGTAGTGTTACAAGATGAGAGAGGAGAAAAATGTTTTGAGTTTGAGGAAATAGTTGAATTTGTTACAAAATGTTGTGCTCTGAAGTTGAGAGGGAACTTTAAGGTTGAGAAAATGGCTGGTGAATTGTATTATTTTCTAATCAAGCGAGAGAAAATTCCAAAAGATCAAATTTTTTAACTAAAAAATCTATACACATTTTTTTCTTGTCCAAAAGAAATCGTATCACTTTGATGAAAATAGTAAAGGCGCCAAAGAGCAGAATAGTGTGAATTTCTTTACCAATTCTAAAGATTGTATAAAGAATTTGAGGGGCACTTCAGTCATTTTATTTCCTTATCCAAGTATTACTAAACCTGGGATTAGTAATCCCTAGATATCCTTGGTATTAGATAAGACCATATATGGTGTATTAAGTTATCCATGTATTAGGTGTGTTTGAGTTGAATTGTACAACCAAACATTGTATTGGGTGGACTAAATTTTAATCCAAGAATTATTTTAATTAATACATCCTACCAAACGGCTCCTTAGGGGTCTTATCCAAGGATTGTTAAACCTTGATTAGTTATCCATCCCTTTTCTAGGGATAAGATAAGACCTTATACGGGGTATAACTAATCCATGGATTAAGTTAAATAAAATAACCAAATAATTTTTTGCTAGACAAAATTTTATTCTAGATAATATTCTAATTAATACCGTCTATCAAACGGGTCGTTAAAGTCATGAATTTTTATTCTTAATTATTGATGAATTTTGGTGAGGTAGGGGATTCCACCCGCATATACCTTTATGGAACATGTAAAAACATTTGATCTTTATGCTTTTTGTGATAAATATCGTTTCGTTCCTTATATATTATAATCAGGCTAATGTTAAAAAAAAAATTTTAAAAACTCAAATCTTAATAATAATAATCATATTAGAGTTACTAAATTGTCATACTTAGACATAATATAATTAATTAAAATAATCAGGCTACGAGTGATATAGTCAAATTGTTAAATGGTGATAACGAAGCATATATATAACATGTGATAATCATAGTTTGAATACTAATTGCCATAATGAGGTACAATACTTGGGCTATGAATAATCATAGTCGAATTACTAATTGTCATTGATAATATATTTTATTGCATATGTGTTTTATTGGAAGCTATCGTTTTTTCTGTAGTGATAATAATATTGAGTATGTGTGAAGTATAAGGTATAATAATCTCAGGATAAAATATAAGATTATTTTATCCAATATTTGGTTGGAGGTATTGGTAGTCAATGGATTAGATATTCCATCATTTTTGCTATAGTGATGAAATAAGTTATCCCATATATATGGTGGAATAACTTATCTCGAGATAATTTATCCCAAAATTAATTATACTAGATAGCTTGTTCCCAATCAAACGACCGTTAAGGGTAAATTGATTTTCTATGTGGGGACCTATATATTAACATATGTCACAATTATAAGTTACGTGACTTCTTATTTCTATAGTCAATTTGGTGAGTTCCTCTTAGTTGTAGAGTTTTTTTTTTTTTCCATTTTATCAAACAATTCACATTTTTTTAAAGGATTAATCAGAATATTTATATCCTATGCAATTTACTCTTTTTTATAGAAACTTTATGTATCCTAAAATTGAGTTACAAACCTTCATTCTACATGATTATGTTCTCACTATTAATTAAATTAGAAGAATGAATAGTTGAATTACTTAAAGATTGTTTTGCATAAAGCTTTATAATAGAAAGTTGGGTTCAAAAAAATAAAAATATATTGAGTATTTTTGAATCAGACTCGTGAAAGTTTTAGAGGGGCTCTGATACCATAAAGAGATTGCAAATTAAAACAAATTTAAATCATCTTTATTCAATTGTAACATCAACTTAAATACAAGTAAATGTAACTAACTTGACTACTTCTAAGGAACTACTCTAACAGCTTGCTAATTCTAAGAAACTACTCTAACAACTTATTGATAGGCTTGGATTCAAATATTTAAACTAAATCTACTTCTAACAAACTGATAACTATTGATAACAAAATTTACTCCCGATAACTACGAGAATATCTCAACTTCGTCCGACAAAAAGGACACTACTTCATGCTCTCCTTCTAATCATCACCTAACTTGGATAAACAGCGAAGAAAGGCAGGCTTGAGCAGCGGCTTAGTGAGAATGTCTACAACTTGATCCACTGAGAGAAGATATTTGACAATCACTATGCCTGATTGCACACTTTTGCGGATTTAATGAAAGTCCACTGCAATGTGCTTCATCAAAGAACGATGTTGACGAAAGATTTGCAAGCACGATGTTGCCGATGACTTGAGATATCAAAGAACTTTTTTTACTGCCTTCCATTGCTTCAAATTCGAGGATTGCATAAACTGAGATAATTTATTTACCGCAAATATAATATCAGGATGTGTGAATGATAAGTATTGCAACTTACCCAGAGTGCATTGATAGGAGGTGAACCATCGCCTGCTTTGGGTGGTGAGCTTGAGTACATAGGTTTTGCAACTCCTTTGCAGTCTGTCATATTCACATATGAGAGAATCTCAAGACTATATATAGACTGTGATAAGACAATCCCATTGAGAACATACTTAACTTGGATCCCTAAAAAATAATTGAGTTCACCAAGATTCTTTAGGGAGAACCTGTCAGCCAGAGAGTTGACGACATGTTTGACAAGGTTTGGGTAGAATATCATTAACATACACCATAATATAAATAGTGACAGCCTTAGATGTGAAGATAAACAGAGAGGCATCTGATTCAGACTTAACAAATTTGATATTAGTCAAATTAGACTTGAGAGCATCATACCAAGCACATGGAGCTTGTTTTAGGCCATAAATAGCCGTTTTGAGACGGCATACATAATTGGGAAAATCAAAGTTAACATATCCTTTTGATTGAGCCATGAATACCTACTCATGTAAGTTACCTTGCAAAAAATGCATTGTTCACGTCAAATTGGTGAACCTTTCACTTGTTTTGAATAGTGATGGACAGAACGATCCTAACAGTGATTAATTTGACAATCGGACTAAAGATTTCATGAAAGTTCAATTCTGAACATTGCATGAAATATTTTGCTACTAATCGTGTCTTGTCCTGTCAATGGAACCATCAACTTTCCTTTTAATTCGAAACAACCATTTTTTCATCGGGTCCCTAGGAACTAGTTTCCAAGTTTAGTTTCTCATTAGGGCTTCATATTCTAGATTCATGGCATTCTTCCATTCAATGTGTTTAACAACTTGCTTAAAGGTATTTGGTGTGGGAGAAAGGTGAGCCAAAAAGCTGAATTTTTTTCGATTTAAAGATATTATTTTGAAACCTTGTGACCACACTGGAGGGTGAAGAGCATTGGCGATTGTCATAGTATTTGAGAAATTTGGTGGTTGCTGAATCAATATTGGTGGAGGACGATTGGAAGCGGATGATGGAATATTTGAAGAATTATTAAATAAAGAAGGAAACAGGAAAGTGATAGGAATAATGCCTGGTGAATTGGGGCTGCTAGTAGTTGCCCTTCAATCATGGACTCTTGAGTGTTGAGAGATAAATGTAAATCTTTTAAAGAGTTGAAAGAAGAGGGAACAACTAAGGGGATAAAGATAGGTGGCAGAAAAGTTGGGATGAGATTGAGTCCAAGTTGTTTTGGACCTCTGGATGATTTTCCTTAGAAACGTGGGACTTAATGATTTTCCAATTTAACTTGAAAAACTTATTTTTCAAGCGTGAGAACATTTGAGTAAAAGGAAAAATATTTTCACAAAATTAAACATCGCGACTAATGAATATTTTTGAGTTCACTGGATCAATACAGAGACGTGCATGATGAACAATAGAAACTCCTAAGTAGACACATGGTGCAGATCTAGGTTGAAACTTATTTTATGTATATGATTTAAGTCATGGATGATAAAAGATAGCCAAACATTTTTAGCGAAGAGTATTTTGGTAGTTTGCCAAATAATTTTTTACAAGGAGAATCATTATTCAAGCCAGGTGTAGGAAGTCTATTTATGAGATAAACAACATGGTGACAAGCAAATGACCATAATTCAGATGGTAGTGAGGCTTCATTGAGAAAAGTTCTAGCTGTTTCGACAATGTGACGATATCGTCGTTCAGTTATGGCAACTCAATGGGGTGTGTAGGATGGTGAAATTAAATTCTCTATGTCATTTTATTGTAGTTAGTGTTTTAAGATTTGTGTATTAAACCCCTCCATCAGTATAAACTAAGGCAATTTTGTGTTTAAAATTTTTTCCATCAAAGAATGAAATTGTTCGAAAATAGAAGCGACTTCAATTTTATTTTTGATTGTATACAACCAAATATATTTGGTGTAATGATCAATAAAAATGCAATAATAAAACTTTTTACTAATGGATAAAATAGGTGATGAACCCCATAAATCACTAAACAGAGTTTGAAGTAGAGCATTACTGTTTAAAGTGGGTCGTTAAAATAGCAAACGATGAGCTTTATTTGATGAACAAGAATTACAAAATTCAAACTTTTCTTTGGTGGAAAAGAAAAGTGAAAATTTATTCAATACTAAGTCTAGGATTTTCAAATGAGGATGACCCAGGCGACGGTGTCACAGTTGACGAGAGACTTTGGCCGAGGTGAAGTTGGCCAAAGGTGACATATGATCCCTGTGAAGCTATTTATAGAGTCCATTTTTATTCTGGCCTTGTACCAGCAGTCTATGAGTTTTGAGATCCTTCACAAGAAAAGAGCATGGAAACAATTCAATAGAGGTTAGATTGTCACAACAAAATTTAGCAACAGAAATAAGGTTGTTTTTTATATCTGAAGCACAAAAAGTGTCAGAAAGCATGAAATTAGAATTAGATACCTTTATTTGAGTTAAACCAGTGTGAGTAATGGAAATAGTTTTACCGTCACCCATGGATACATCATCATTGCAAGTTATAAATTTGTTAGAAGTAGATTTAGTTTAAATATTTAAATCTAAGCCCATCTATAAGTTGTTAGAGTGGTTCCTTAGAATTAGTAAATTGTAAGAGTAGTTCCTTAGCATTAGTCAAGTTAGTTACATTTACTTGTATTTAAGTTGATATTACGATTGAATAAAGATGATTCAAGTTTGCTTTAATTCGCAATCTCTTTATAGTATCAGAGCCCCTCTAAAATTCTCACGAGTCTAATTCAATTTTTTTTCCTCTTCAATAACATGTTTGTACCTGCTATCACCAGTGACAATGCCTGCAATTTCGTGTACTACTCATGTGGTACAGTTCAATCCAATTGGCCAATTACCCACCAAACTGCAAGGTAACCTCAGTTTTGCGATCTGAAAGGCGTAACTAGTGATGCTACTCAACAGACACAAGCTCATTGGGCATCTCACTGGTACCAAACCTGCTTCACCAACCACTATCATCCCAACTGATAGTACTATCTCAACTTTTGAATTTGAGACGTGGTTTTGCCAGGATCAACTAATTCAACATGCAATGATTGTATCAGTTAACTCTACCATTGCTCCCACTGTTACAACTGCCTCCTCGGCAAAAATGGCCTAGGAGCACCTTTATACAGCTTATGCCAACAAGAGTCACATTCGCATCTTCCGCTGTTGAGATCAGTTGCAAAACTTGAAAAAGGCTTCCAAGACAATTGCTACTTACTTACAGGAGATTAGATCAATAGATGATGCTTTCGAAATAGCAGGCTCTCTAGTGGTTGTTGATGAAATAGCAGTCAAGATCTTGAGTGACCTGGGCCATGAGTACCGTGAGATCTTTGTCGCTATAAGAGCGCGCGACACAACCTTAAGCTTTGAGGAACTATTCCAGAAACTCACGGACTATGAACTCTTTGTCAAATACCAAGATATTGAAAAATCATCCTCAATCATCACGGCTGCAGTTGCACAAAGGAACTACTCTAATAACTTACTAATTCTAAGGAACTACTCTAATAACTTATAGATTAAGATTCAAATATTTAAACTAAGAGCCCGTTTGGATTGACTTAAAAGTTACTTTAAAGTCATTTTAAAAATAAGTAGTTATGTGTTTTTGATGTGTTTGGCAAAAAAGTGTTGAAAATCACTTTTTTTTATCAAAATGTCTGAAATACCCATAAAGTTGTTAACATTATAAAAGAATTAAGGGTAAAAAAGTAATATACTTGGTCAAAGTAGAATGATTTATAAGTTAAAAAAAATAAGTAGGGGGCACCCTACTTTTAACTTTTAACTTATTTTAAGTTACTTTTGACTTATTTTAAGTTATTCTTATAATTGCCAAACACTCTAATTAGTCAAAAACTGATTTAAAAGTTAGTTTGACCAACTTAAAATTCCATCCAAACGGACTCTAAATCTATTTCTAACAAACTGATAACTATTGATAACTAAATTTACTTCTGATAACTACGAGAATATCTCAACAAGTATGTTTTATGATAATGTAAGTTAAGACGAACAAGGTGACTCGCTCGATCAAGTTAAGATATCACATATCATACCTTCCTTACAATTTAAATAAAAATCATATTTGTATATCAAAAAAGCATTGTCTATTAATCCTACAAATACACATTCACTCTTTTCAAAATCCAAGCTTATGTAATTATGGTTTGGATAAAAGTGTTAATTTTTTAAATTTTTTATGTATTTTGGTTAAAAAAAATAAAAACCCTCCGTAGTTATTCTCAAAGTCGCTGGGGTTTTACAAGTAAACTGAATTCATCTTCTTAAACCCTGCAAGTTCCCCCAACTTGTCTCTCAGCTGCCAAAAATAACTTGTAGCGTTGCCCCAAATTTCAGCTCCAATTATCTCTGCAATCGATAACCCATCTGAGAGTTATGGAAAAAGATGCATCTTTCTTGTTTGGTGGCATCTCTTTCAACCGCAAAAAGTTTGCTCGCGATTTCGACAGATTTAAGGTAATTTTTAAATTTTTTTGCTTCGACCCTTTTTTAGTTTCAGAGTAAAAGGTTGAACTTTATTGAGAAATATGGGTTTTGGGAATTGTGGGGTTGAGTTTTTTTTGGTTTGAATTTACATTGTAAAGATTCTTGATTTTTTTGTGTAATTTGATGTATAGGGGAAAAATACAGTTGTTTCAGCTGAGAAACTGCAATTGATTGAGAAGGTATTACTGTTGAACTCTGTAATTTTGATTCCCTAAAACAGTAATAGGAAGGAACTTGAGTTCCTCTGAATCAGTGTGTTTATAGCATTTTAGTTTATTCATTGTTTGGATTTCAGATGTTTCTTGTTGACAAAAAGCTCAATGATTTATTGTGTGTATGTCATTGATTTGGTTTTATATTTCATCTAGGAGGATAACACTATTGATGATTCGTTAGAGAAACTGGAGTTCGTCGAGAATGAGATATCTGTAATGGAGGATGGGTCAAGTACTTGCGTGAGTAAGAAGAGGAAGAGGAAGGAGAAAGGAACAGTTCCTGGTAAATTTCCTTTGTCTGTCTATTTGAGCTTCTCGTTTATTTCTTTGTACCTAGTATAGAATGGTTACTAAAGTTTGCTGCTTTGGCACTTTGTTCTAATTCATGGCATTGGCTTTAGACTCAGTGGAAGGATTTTCCATCTTCAAGAGTTCAAAATTGAAAAAGGAAGATGCCAGCGAAGAGACTGATCAATCTGTAAATGAACTGATTCAGGGAAAGAAAGAATATTATCAACAATTAGAGGTTTGTCTCATTTTCTAGCAGTTGGTAGTAAGCTGTTTTGCTGAGTTCATGAATTGTTGATAAACTTTTATTGAAGAGATACTTCTTCTGTTCCTTTGATTTTGTGGATTTAGAGGGACGCAATTTTTCGGAAGATTCACAACATTCATGTTTCAGGGAGTAACATCCCTTCGCCATTGCACAATTTTGCTGAATTAAGATCAAGGTACTCTGTCATGCATTTTGTTGATTTTTGGTCTGGAGACACATGATTCCCTACCTTCCTTTCTCTGATGGTCTCATGCTTCTCCAAGCCCTAGTATTTTAGATGTTTACTTATTTACAGTAGGTTATCCATTGTATGGAACTGTTCGATCATGTCAAGGAAGTTATATTTAGTGAAACACCCAACAAAGCCTTAGTCCATTCATTTTGTTGACCGCTTTCTATGTCTCCTTGAATCTACTTTATGTGAGCTACACATTTTGTTGTAATGTGCCGAGCAAGAATAGGTAGTGATAGCTAAGTTGCTCGGACTCTCTAAAATTGTTGTCGCACCCGTGTCGGATCCTCCAAAAATGCACTACTTTTGGAGGATCTGACGACATTTTTGAAGAGTACGAGCAACATAGAGTGATAGGGGGTTGAGGAATATTTTAAGCTGTTTTGAATTGATCTAGCATGCAAAATAAGTAGGCTAATGAAAGATTTTCCTGTTTTTCCTGCAGTTATGGTATCTTTTTTCTTATCTATTACAATTTTTTGTGTCTTATATTCTTTTTCTGGGGAATCGTTGGGGAAGGGGGATCACTTATGAGGCTAAGCTTAAGAAGCATATAGGACAGGACTTGTTGAAATATATCATAAATGCATATATGATTTTGTTCTCAATTGCTACTCTTTTTGTCATGTCATCTTTACTTGTGTACTGTGCCTCTTTTGGGGATACACCGTTGGTGGTAAAATGAGGTAGGATTCTGCAACTGTGCATTGAAGTCCTTTTCCTCTTAACACTCCTTTCCATGTATATTCCCCTTTACGTCATATTCCCTTTCTTGGGACATAAACTGGGGATGTACTAAGTTGTTGTTAACAGCAAATTGCTTTGTCTGTATTGACCAGTTAATTATTGTTATCTGCGCTTGACGTTCCCTCTGTCCTCGGTTTCACCAACAGTCTGTTTGTATATGGTCCCACAGATATAAATGTCGATCATATCTATTACGAAATCTGGCAGAACTGGGATTTAAAGAACCAACACCAATCCAAAGGCAGGCTATTCCAGTCCTCTTATCTGTATGATCTTCCTTGAATCCCGCCACTGTTTTATATATACACATGTATCTGTCTTGTTTTCCTTTGACAGTCTTTAACCATGTTTGAATTTCACCAGGGGCGAGAATGCTTTGCTTGTGCACCTACTGGTTCTGGCAAAACATTTGCTTTTGTTTTTCCTGTACTTATGAAACTCAAGGTACATATATATTGGTATTGTTATGTTTGATCGTCATCATTTTTATTATAAGTTAAAAGACATCTGACAGCCATCTGTTTTGATCAGCACACTTCAAAGGATGGTGTCCGAGCTGTAATTCTTTCCCCTACAAAAGAGTTAGCTGCTCAGACAACAAGAGAATGCAGAAAGTTGGCCAGGAAGAAGTTCTACATCAGGTTGATGACTAAACAACTCGCTAAAAGTGGGGACTTTTCTAAACTGCGGTGTGATGTACTGATCTCGACACCATTGCGCTTAAAGTTTGCTATCCACAAAAGAAAGCTTGATTTAAGTAGGTATGTTCCTCGTTTTCTTGGGTTCAAACACTTATGTGCTAGTGTGGGCATTCAACCTTGTTGATAATAAATCAGTGTGGTCTAGTTAAGTACGAGTTTATGAGGTGATGACATTGTAGATCCCAAGACGACTGCATAATTCGTACTTTAATTCATAACAAAAAGCAACTGGTGAAGTTAAGGGTCTAGTGTAGAGATACAAGGATTTCAAAAAGTCTATTTGTTATACTTCTTGATTTGCAGAATCACATTTAGATTTAATTATTTTTCAGGCTGAGTTTGATGTAGAGGAGCATATGCTTTGGCTTTATTCTGTGTAGACCTAAAAATGTTACTATTTGGAATTCGGTGCAAAGTATTTCCTTTTTTTAATCAGTATTAGCATGCCTTTTCACCAACTCCTTTTGGGTGCAGGGTTGAATTTCTTGTCTTAGATGAATCTGATAAACTTTTCGAGACAGGCATGCTAGAGCAGGTTGATTTTGTGGTGAAGGCGTGCACAAATCCTTCAATTCTTCGGTCGTTGTTCAGTGCTACTTTACCTGATATAGTTGAAGACCGAGCACGTACAATAATGCATGATGCTGTTCGAGTTATTATTGGTAGGAAGTAAGTACTAGTAGGCCTTTAAAAGATGTATCTTAACTCTGCAGTGAAGTGAATGGTTATTTGGCTTCATACTCTCTTTTTAATGTTGTTTCTCGGTGAAGGAGGAGAATATATTCCTTCCTCTCCTATTTCTGCCTCTCCGTCTCGGTGAATGCTTACTTGGCTGCTTTTGCAATTCTGCAGAAATTCGGCTTCTGAAACAATAGAGCAAAAATTGGTATATGTAGGGAGTGAAGAAGGGAAGCTTCTGGCTCTTCGTCAAAGCTTTGCAGCGGTATGATCCTCATGTTCCTTAGTCATCAGAATTGATTGTATACCTCTTTTGCTGTGATTGGAGCCGCCTCTGGCATAATAATTGCTTGCACAACACCTTTACTTATCCCCCAAAAATCCTAGAACAACAATATTTACATGAGGGATTTCATATGGGTACTAGTTACTACACTTTTGCTGTAAAATTATCACTCTTGAAGCACTCTAGCATATTTAGACGGTGCATTTGTGTTATTTCCTACATTTTCTTTCTTTCCATTCCCTCAGATGTCCATCTGTGCTGTCAATTGTTCACTGTTTTCTTTTTCTTCTCATTTGGTCTTTATATTCCCAGAAAATGGGCTCTAGTTGAAACCCCTTGATTTGATGATTTGGAGCCATTGTTTTGCTGAGAGGGATTTCAACGTCTGAGTCGTTCTTCTTTCTTTTTGCTTACTCTATATGAAACTCCTGTGTTCTTTGCTGCTCTTACCATTTTGTAAGTTTGTACTATTACTCAAGCGAATCATCTTAAGTCATCCACAGCCCTTAAAGTTGTCCGCATAGTTCACTTAAGCACCTCAACTAAGGCTTGTACCTATTGAACACCTTGACTATTCTGAATTTGAACCATTTAGACACTTTGTGCAGATGTGGCACAAAAAGTGTGACTCACACCTTGTTAGGCGCGTGAATCATTTAATCAACACATTTTTAGTTTTTCTTTTTTGTTTCTCATTATTTTTTTAAAAAAAGTAACAATCTTTCTTTTGAAATTGCAGACCCCTGCCACCACTTATGCATAACAATCTACCACCAATATTTTTTTTTTATAAATTTACTTCTTTTTCTATTAATTTTTCAAATGTAGAACTACGTAGTTCGTCTTTTTTTGCCTGAAAAAATGGAGATCACCATCCACATTTTCTTTCCCGGAAAAAATGGAGACCATCATCCACATCTGTTTTGCCGAGATAAATGGAGTCCACTATCACATTTTCTTGGTCGAAAAAAATGGAGACCATAACCCATGTTTTTTTGCCGGAAAAATGGAGACCATAATCTAAGTTTTTTTGCCGGAAAAAATAGAGATCGTCGTCCACATTTTCTTTGCCGAAAAATATGGAGACCACGCACAACGTCCTCGATCCACACCCCTTTCTTTCTCCACAACGAAGTAGAAACAACAAGTAAATTTGAAATCAAAATGAAAGAGGATGAACAGATATTTAAAAAAAAAGAAAAAGAAAAGACACTATCAATATGAAATAGGAACGAAATAGGAACAAAAAAAAACATAAAGAGAAAAAAAGAAGACAAATTCATACTTGGTATTTGTTAAAATCTCCATTTAGAAAATAACAATGGTGGAGAAGGGGTGACTTTAGTGAAAGAGAAGAAAAGGAAAGGTTTAGGGGTGGTGTCGGGGTGGCGGGGGGTGGGAGTGGGGTTGAAGGTGGTAAAATGGATTTCTTTTTTTTTTTTAGTTAAA
The DNA here is from genome assembly GCA_018342035.1 of Solanum appendiculatum. Lineage (NCBI taxonomy): Eukaryota > Viridiplantae > Streptophyta > Magnoliopsida > Solanales > Solanaceae > Solanum > Solanum appendiculatum. The sequence continues at coordinate 1,860,080 of JAGDQO010000547.1, read as the reverse complement.
ATTCTTTTCTTTTTAGATTTAGATTTTTTTATTTTCAAAATTCATTTATATACTTATTTTAAATTTAAATGTCACATGTCTTCATTTGATTTGTTATTTTGCCACATCAGCCGCATGTGTATTACACACACTTCCTCTTTTGACCAGGTCTTAGAAAAATGTTTGATAGGTCATTATAAGGTTGGAGTGTCTAATAGGAAAAGGGGCATGTTGAGGTGTCTAAGTGAATTTTGTGGACAACTTTAAGGGGCCGTGGATGACTTAAGCCTTTTTCTTTTGATAGGCAAAGGGGTATTACTACCTTGAAAAGCAATTAAGTCCCTGTATAAAAATTATATTGCATGCTACAAAGTTTGTCCAGTTGTCTGTACAACATCATATGCTATGTGTACTCCAAAAACTTAAAAATAAGGCTTGATAACATAGACAACTCCTTAAACTTGCCAATAAATTTTAAGGGACTGTCTATGTATTAAGCCTTAAAAGAAAGAAGTTTGTTAGATTTATCTACAAACTGTCGACATCAGCCCTCGAGGGGAAATTCCAATGCAATATTTCTATTTTTACTTCCAAAGTCAAATACTTTTCATTGACACTCACTGGCACTTTCACCAACGCTCAATTGTGTTTTCCCGGCTTAGTTTGGTACTTTTATTTGATACCATAGTGATCATTTGGAAATTTTATGATTGGTGCTAAATTAGTTAGTTATCTTTTTGCTATTTTGTTGAGCTGATCTAAGATCAACATCTACAATGATTTGTTAACTTGATAATGTATACCTAACTCATCTAATTGTTGCATTGCCTCTTTGATTTATTATATATGTAGAGTTTGAACCCACCTGTGCTAGTATTCGTTCAAAACAAGGAGCGCGCAAAGGAGCTATATGACGAGCTAAAATTCGAAGATATTCGACCCGATGTTATCCATTCCGATCTTTCTCAGATACAGGTAACTTTGGCATGACTTCTGTATTTTCTACATCAAGAGGAGGTTCATCTGCCTTCTGTCTTAGATAGAGCAATATATGTCGATGTTGAAGTTCAGGGTTATGATTTTTCGTAAGGGCTGATTACATTGTATCCTGCTGTATAGAACACTTCTTCCAGTTCCTACTTATACTTCAATTTTAATGCAGAGAGAAAATGCTGTTGATAACTTTAGAGCTGGAAAAACGTGGGTTTTAATTGCCACTGATGTTGTTGCCCGGGGTATGGATTTTAAAGGGGTCAACTGCGTGATAAATTACGATTTCCCAGACTCTGCTGCAGCATACATTCACAGAATCGGTAAAGATCTAACCCAAATACGGGTTTTACAACCTTATATAGTGATTCATAAGTCAATAGTCTTACGGTGAATCATAAGAGTTTTAATTGTTCACTGAAAACTGACGGTGATTATTGTAAATAGGACGTTCTGGCAGAGCAGGAAGGAGTGGAGAGGCGATAACATTTTACACTGAAGCAGATATTCCGTATTTGAGGAACATCGCAAATGTTATTACGTCTTCTGGTGGTGAGGTTCCAGAGTGGATCATGTCTCTGACCAAGAAAAAGTGGAGGAAACACAGACCACAAAGAGAAACCATTTCAACTCAGCCAGACATATGAAACATCCCTCACAGTTTTAAGCATTATATGAAGTTTTTAAACTTTTTTTTACAACATTAATGTATGATTCACCATGTAATTTATGTTATGTATGAGTTTGGAATAGTCTTTTCTTGTTACATGTTCACTTAAATGTTCGAGAAATGAATGTTGGTCTTTTTTGAAAAGAAACTCTTTTTAGTCCTTGTTTCTCATTAAGTATATGGAGTTCCTTCAAGTTAATTTGTGGATTATTTTTAACTCCACTTGCAAGTCCTTTTTAGGAGTTGGTGTTTCATGTTTGAGCCAAGTGTATGCCAGAAACAACCTCTCTATCCCTACAAAGTTGTGGTAAGGTAAGGTTTGCGTATATCCCATTTTTTCCAGACTTAATTTGTGGGATTGTGTTGTGGTATTTCATTTTGTTTAAGGAATTCGCTCACATAAAATAAAAACCTTTTCAGACTTGATTTATGGGATTATGTTATGGTATTTCATGTTTGTTTAAGCCTTTTCAATTGAAATCGCTCACATAAAATAAAAATTATGGCTCGAACCCATGACTTAAGGACACAAAATAAAAATTCAAAGGTCCTACCGGGAGTCGAACCCAGGTCGCTGGATTCAAAGTCCAGAGTGCTAACCACTACACCATAGAACCTTGTTGTTTCATGTTTGGTCTTATATCAAAAGATATACTATAATAAACCAAAGAGTTAAACTCTCACTTTTTCAGGAGTTTCAATGCTCAACTATCCATTATTTTCTTTTACCACCCCAAAGTATCATGCCTTTGTAATAAAACATACTTCGATATTGTGCTGGCCATATATTTATTCTCCCTTGACAACATGCGTGCGTATGCCAACTTATCGTATTAAAATACGAAAAAAGCAATAGTTGAAATATGAAACTCGTAAAAAGATGACATTTTAGGTGAATTAACAAAATAGTAATAGATAATTGAGGTACAAAACTCATGAAAAAGTGATAGTTTAAATATGTTTTTTACGGTTAACTCAAACCCGAAAAAGGAAAAGAAAAGGAAGAGTACATTGTAGTTATACTAAAGTTCAGGGAGACTATTGCAAAATCTGCAAACCATCCAAACCAAAATATTAAACCCCACAAAAACCCTTTGTGCTTATTCCTGTAAAATTCACTTTCATCTGCAGAGATTCACAAGAAACCCTTTGTTGTATATGAAAGATTCAAACTTTCTCTAAAACCCAATTCCATCCATGAATTTCTTAACAAAATCAATAGCAAACAAGGCCTTATTCTCCTCTTCATCTCCCCAAAAATGTCAACTTTTATTCCAAACCCTCACTTCAAGATTTGCCTATACAACCATTTCTAAGCCAAGAAAACCCAAAATCCCTAAACCCAAAGAACCCTCTTCATCTTATGTGCTTACCCATCCAAGAATTGAGATTTATGAAGCAGAAAATGTGTCTTCTTGGCCAAAGCCAAGTGAGATACCTTACCAAGCAAAAGTTGCTAATTCTGTTAATCTTGTTGGTTTTGTGCAAACCCCAGTTCAGTTTGAAGCTTCCCCTGATGGGATATATTGTGCTAGTACTGTTGTTGCTCATGAGAATAGTGATGATAACTCTGTTTTGATGATTCCTGTAGTGTTTGCTGGTGATTTAGCTCATGTTGTTGCTTGTCATGTTAAGGAAAATGATTGTGTTTATGTGTATGGGAAGTTCTCTATGGAACCATTGCCTTGTGAATTCATGGATGAATATCAGTCTTGTTTTCATATTGTTGCTGAAAATGTTAACTTTGTGCAGGGTCTGAAACGAAATGTTTCCCTAAAGGGAAATGTAAAATCAGTTTATCCGAAAGGTAAGAACTTTGTGTTGGATGACAATGATAAGCAGCATTCTGATTATTTGATTAAACAGAAAGATAGGGTGTCTGGTTTTGATTGTGATGATTCTAAAGATAGGGTGTCTGGTTTTGATTGTGATGATTCTGTTAATTTGGGTGGGAGCAAGTCGGAGGAAGGTGTTACGGGAGGTGATGATTGGAGGGACCTTATTAAGAATTCGAAACAATGGTGGGATTGTCGGAAGGCGAAGTTAGATGGAATTGTGAAAGCAAGGCACCCTGATTTCAAGAAGAAGGATAGTAGTACTTCTCTATGGATTGAGAATGCTCCAAGGTGGGTTCTTGAGGGACTTGAAGGACTTGAATTCGATGCTTATGCTCCTAAATCTAAAGGCGTTGGGAAGGACGTTGATTCTTGGAAAGATTTGCTGGAGAATCCTGATAAATGGTGGGACAACAGAGCTAGTAAGTTGAATCAGAAAGCACCTGATTTTAAGCACAAGAATACCGGTATAGGGCTTTGGGTCGGTAGCTCACCAGATTGGGTGTTGTCTCAGTTGCCACCTTTGAGAGATCAACGAGCTGCTTCTTCAGACAAGTAGGGACATGCAAGTAGGACTTGAAGGGAGGTCGATATACGATGAACCAGAGCTATTCTCAACTTCATTTTAGGAAGAGTTTCCATATAATTTTGATGCTATGGCAGTAAACTTTGTCCAGTGTAGTCAAGTCCTGGCCACCTAAAGTTTGAGAAGTATTATGGTGGAGGGAAGCACATTATCGTTATGCTTATGAAGCACTTATTTTCCCCTATAATGGTACATCTTATAGCACTTTCTTATGATGGTTTTGTTTATCGATGCATCTTTTCGATGTGATTTTGGTGAATATGAAGTTCTTGATTGTAGTACTTTGAAAATAGCAGTGCTGTTTGCTTATTCCTCGTACTTAAGCTCCGAGGCCAAGCCAAATTTCTTCATGCAAAATTTTCTCAATTTCTCTGTTGGTAGATATTAGTAAAGATAATATGACATGTCGAAAAATTAGCGAAAAGTGAAATGTAGGGGAAAATAATGACATGAACTTGAATATCAATCTAAGCACATTAGTCTGGACCTTTTACCATTTGTTTAGAGAAAACTATTAGTAATAATAGTATGCATCCAAGGAATGACATTGTTGAACACATATCCCGTCTTAGATCACTTACGAGTCTGTCTTCTCTGCTGCCTGGCATCTTCATATAGCGTTACAGCTTTCGTTACTTGAAACTATGAATAAAACAAGTGACAGATGCTCCTTTGGTAAATTCTGACTGTTAGAAGTCCACATGTGAGTGATGACTGGTTTATTTTGATTATTGTGGGAGGCAAGGTATGCACACGTTCTTTTTGTGTGCAGTCAGTTAGAATGTTCAAAATCACAATGCATCGCACAAAGAATCTGCACCATGTATAGATTGTTCAGTTTTCCCAATATGTTTTGAAGTGAATTAACTTGCAGGGTCATTTTAAATTTCTCAACTACAGCTTAAGCTTATATCCAAGTAATGACCTGGTTGGCTAAAGGAACCAACTTTTGGGAACATTATGCTATTTTCTATATGTTAGCAAGCACATTTTGAAGTCTGAACCGTGTTCCAAAAGGGGCAGCATGTTTTGAAAGTTGTGAAATTTGTCTAGCATTGTTGGTTTAGCAAGCTGTCATATGAATTTGATAAAGAAGCAAGTTGTGCTGACTGGTTGGTATGGAGTAGTAAACTTTGGACTCTTCTGAATCCATTTTGAAGTTAGTGATTTAGTATGCTCTTGGATTAGATGGTAGACCTATTCAGAATGGCTCCCGTCGCTACATTTATGTTAAGTCTAGTTGATTGACAGTTGCACCTTCTATTATATGGTCGCTACATTTATGTTAAGTCTAGTTGATTGGCAGTTGTACCTTCTATTAGATGGTCTCTGCATTTATGCTAAGTCTAGTCGATTGGCAGTTGTATCTTCTATTAGATGGTCACTACATTTATGTCAACTCTAGTTGATTGGAAAGTGCTCTCTAACAATATCTTAAGATTTGAACTCGAGACATTTGGTTAAGGATGACGGGTTCTTATTCGTACCACCATTACCCTTCTTGGTGTTCTACCTCAGGTGTAGGTGATTCTTACTCTGCAAGATTTTAACGAATGCGTGGTTGAGTAGTTGTCAATTATGTTGCTCATATCCTTAAAATGTTGGCGTACCTGTGTTAGATACATCAAAAATGCATAACTTTTGGAGGGTCTGATACGCACGGGTGCTACATTCTTTAAGGATAAGTTCTGAACAGAAACTCATATACAGAAAGTAGTTCAAAGTTCTCAATCCTAAACTAGTACTCCCTCCTACCAAAATTAGTTGTCATGTTTCCTTTTTCGAAAGTCAACTAAACTCATTTTCGAAATTAAATTAATTTAATTTTTAAGATTTAAATATTCAAAAACTATAAAGATAAAGTACTATAACTTGTAACTTTTCTCATGTTAATTTGATGAGAAAATATATTTTTAAATGCTAATTAAATTTTACATAGTTTCACTCTCGAGAAGCAAAACATGACAACTAATATAAGAGGGAGGGAATATTCTATGTTTTTTCCTTACTTTTCAGGTGTTACACTCAAAACTAGGTTTCAATTCAAGTATATTATCATTAAGACTCTGATTAAACATCATTATGAATTCATAGAGGTTCTGATTAAACATCATTAAACTTACCTACTGGTTAAGTGACTAATAATTGATAATTATCTTTAAAATAGTACTTCATTATGATAAACAATTTAAATATGGTCACCAACTTACTTAAACAATTCAATTTAAAAAAAAAGAAATTGCAAGGTGCATGACATTTCAAATATGAAATTATTTCTTGAATTTTAGGTGTATGAGCTTTCCATCTCAACTACTATTTGGTATAGAAAGCAACTTATTTCCTTCTACATATGATTCATTTCTTTTATTTCTTTTACTTCAAGCAAAACCCTCAACTAAATGAAATAAAATTGAAAAACAACTAGCACTTTGTTTAATTCAACTAACACCTTCAATCATATATATGTTTGTTAGCTCTTGCTCTATTTATTTTTTTAAATTTTTTTTCTTTTTCTATTTTCAACCATAGTAGTTATATATAATTTCCATACTGCATTTTCTTGTCTATTACATCATATCATAATTTTCTTCTATTTTTTTCTTCTTCACTAAGATCAAAGAATCTTTCATGGGGTCTTTAGAAAGATCAAAGAAAAAAGTTCAACTATGGAAGAAAGCAATTGTTCATTTTCTTCTTTGTTTTGTTATGGGATTCTTTACTGGCTTTGCTCCAACAGGCAAAGGCACTACTACTTCAATGTTTTCCACTAGGAATGCTATTGCCAAAACTTATCATGAGTCAAATCAAACACATCCTTCATTAAACATGATGTTCAATAAACCTTTATCAGACGAAACGTCAGCAACAACTACAACAATAACAACAGTAACAACAGTAACATCACTAAACGAAACGAGGCACTCAAAAAAGGTCTTAGCAGAAGATAAAGAGGAAGAAGAAGAAGAACGACAAGATCAAGATCAAGAGCCAGAGCCAGAAGAGGCTAATGATGAGTTGAACACCAATAGGCTACTAATAATAGTCACTCCAACGAGCGCGAAGGATCAAAATAGAGGGATGTTACTAAAGAGACTATCAAACACATTGAGATTGATTCCACAACCAATTTTGTGGATAGTTGTGGAACAACAAATTGAGGATTCAGAAGTATCTGAAATACTTAGAAAAACAGGCATAATGTATAGACATTTGGTTTTCAAGGAGAATTTCACTAACATTCATGAAGAAGTGGATCATCAAAGAAATGTGGCACTAAATCACATTGAACATCATAGGTTAAGTGGGATTGTTCATTTTGCTAGCCTCTCTAATGTCTATGATCTCACCTTCTTTGATGAGCTTAGAGCAATTGAGTAAGTATTCTTAATTTCTTCTTCTCTCCATTATCCTTTTAATCATTTCCATCACCTATATGTTCTCTAAATAGATGTAGACGTGGAGTTAGGATTTTGAGTTTATTAGTTATAATTTTAAAAAACATAGCTTACTGAATTCTTAATAAACTATTTAAACATATATACATGGTTTGAGCCAACACAATGTCGAACCCTTTGGGTGAAACTGTAGCACCACCCTCTATAGGTTTTTCAATTGTTCATTTAACTTAGACTTCTTGAAAACCGTTATAACATGTAACTTATTTTATTTTTTAGATTATTGATGTCACTTTTGTAAATGAAGGTTACCCGTAAGCTATTTAGATGGCATAATAGTATAAAAATTACTCTTTTAAATTGTTAGTGTATAAAAGCTAAACTCGGATAAATTTGGATACTCTCATGACATAAAAAGTTAGTTGGGAAACCCAAAAAAATACAATGAAAAAGGTGTTAGTTGGAAAATTCTTGTCCCACATATTTAAATAATAAAAATAAAACATGAAAAACTTTAGTATTTTTTGAACAAATCCTACTTAAAGGCTTGGTTATTTTGTTCTTATAGTGTCTCACTACTTAAAAAATTATTAGCATAAAAAGCAGCTAATTATCCAAATTTAGTTAAAATTAAGCCTAATTAACTAATAGTCTAATATAATAAGTTTATTAATGCAAGTTTTTTTTTCTTCAATTAGTTTGTTTATTTATACTTAACTCTAATTAGTGTCTTTATAGAATAAGGATCCAAGAAAATCTTTGACAACTTATACAAACACACATGGCTTTGCTGAGTTTTATTAGAAGATTGGTTCTAGAATTTTAAAAGAGAACAACTTGGTGTACTAAGTTCTTGTTATATGCGCGATTTGGAAAGAGTTGGACTTCATTGAATTTATTATACTTATTTTACTAAGTATTTTTGTAAGAGATTCTTTATACATACTATTTGATTTATTGAGTTCAAAACTCTAGTAATTTTATTTATTTGGTGATTTTTTAAATACACATACATAATTTAAGTTAAAACTACTGTACTCAAACGAATCCATAATATGTAATCCTACTTTGTATTTTTTGCGAGAAACTATTTCTATGGCTTAGATCTATAACCTCTCGGTTCGGATGCAAATTCATAATTTAAATTTTATGAGTTCGATAACACAACCATTTGATTTATTGAGCTCAAAATTCATAGTATTTGTACGTATTTTAGTGAACTTTTAACATATATACACTATTTGAATCCAAACTATTGAATTCACAATGTGTAACATTAAGAGGCTGTTTTCTTGACTGAAAGCCTCTAACTTCCTGAATTTGAAGACAGATTTAGAATTTGAATTTATAAATTTAATAACACATATCATTTGATTATATTTTGTTATAAACTTATGAATTTTAGCACATATTATATGATTTGAATCAAAATTACTGAATTTTATTATAGGGGTTTTGGGACATGGCCAATGGCATTATTATCAGCAAACAAGAAGGAAGTGATAATAGAGGGACCAGTTTGTGATTCATCAGAAGTTATGGGGTGGCATTTGAAGAAATCAAATAATTCAACTACAGAAGAAAGGCCTCCAATTAGAGTTTCAAGTTTTGCTTTTAATACTTCAATTCTTTGGGATCCAGAAAGATGGGGTAGAACTTCTTCTATACAAGACACTTCTCAGGTAAAAAATAAATAAATTACAATATAATTTAATAAAATTAATTAATTAATTTTAGTTTGGGAAAAATCGTTTTAATTAATTTGATCGTGTTGGAGTAGAAAATGTGACATTAGTTCGATAATATACATTTTCGGTTAGCTTTTCGATTTTGTATTTAATTTTGTTTCAGCAACGAGTTATCTCATGATTATTATTATTATCAAGATAGATAATTATAATATTTTGGTATAAGTTTTTAGCTATGACATACCTACAAGTTAAAATTGAAGAATAAATTTAATCTTGAGAAAATATGAAGAAAAAAAGTAGAGCTTAAGAAATCCATTTTTTTAATTTTTAATTTTTTAAAATAAACTTGATTTCAATTTGGAGCTCCATATTTTTTTCAAAAAATTAAAATGGACATCACTAAAAAAATTCCTTTACAATGAATTATATAGAAAAATGTTTTTTAATTCCTAAAATGACAGTTTTAAAAAAAACACTAGAAATTTAGTAGGTACTAGGTAACCTCAATTATCACTATCATTAATTGACCATAGACAGCCAAGTGCTTCATAAGAAATCACTGATTATACACCTAATCACATTTATAATAATTGACAACTAAACTTTACCAAAGTTGTCACTTTCTCCCAGATATATTTTTTTTACAATACCGTTAGACTTTTAGAAGCAAATTCATAATTATGACTCTATAAGTTCTAAATTTTATGACAGTATAACGATTGAATTTGAAATTTAATTATTTATGTATCTTAGTGGATTTCGTAATATAAATACATAATTTAAGACTATGCTATTGAATTATGCCGAACTCATAACTTGTGGCATAGATTCTCCTCTATATTAGACTTTACAATAAACTTCAAATCATATGCTTGGAGTCATAGTTTGAAAATCTTAGTATCACGAGTTTGAATTCTAATAATTTTATGCTTACTATTTCTCATTAAATATGTTTGTGTTCTCACATTAAAACTATGTGAAAAAATGTAAATTAAACAATTTAAAAAATATTCAACTTCCAAAATCCTCCCTAAAAATACAAAAAATATTAATCCCTTTTTTTGATAATTTTTTTAATTATTATTTGCAGGATTCTCTGAAATTTGTGAGAAAAGAGGTTCTTGAAGATGAGACTAAATTGATGGGAATTCCTCCAGATGATTGCTCCAAAATTTTGCTATGGAATCTTCCACTTTCAACATGAATATATTTCAGAGTTATTTGAATTTTATTTTTTTTAAAAAGAGAGAAAAATAATAATCATCTTCTGATAAATGATAAAACAATTTGTTTTGCTAGGAAAAATCTATCAATATTTCAGAATATTTTTTTTTCAGAATCCTCATATTTATTATTCTATCCTTTTTCTTTTTTTTTTTTAGTTTGTTGTATTTTCTTGGTCCATTACTAAAATTTTGTTTTAAATGTAGGCATACATTTCATGAGTCTTGGCATTTTAATTGAAAAAATTATTCCTTTGAGCCTTTTTTCTTTCTTTCTAAATAAGTGGAGTTGTGATAAATTGAATATTTGTTACATTGATAATCCTAGTTATAACAAAATATACACAATTGATGTAATTTTATAAGTGAAGTTTGAAAATGATATATAGGATATGCTCAGTCATTTTGTGGCTCATGAATGTCTTTATAAGTTCAACGAAGTTATTGGTGTTTGAGGTATCACTACTCCAATAACATAAATGTCCGTTCTATTCTGGAAAAAAGTAATTCAATACCTCATATACGGAAAGGGAATTGAATTCCTTAAGAACAAAGTGAATTTTGAGGGCTCAAATTATTAATTAGGGAAAATTACGCGGTGAAGCAAACATATACTAGTTAATTAGCTAACATAGTATATATTTTGATTCCCCTAATTAATTATATATTTTGATTTTCTTAACGCATGATACTGACAGTACAAAGATGTTACGCCTAAATACTTTGTGGGGTAGAGAGATTATTTCCGATAGACCATCTGCTAAGAAAAGTGTAAGCAAAGCAAGATTGAAAGGACAATAACGAGAATACAATAACAAGAAACACAAAGCAAATGATACAACAAGCTATATTGCGAATTGAAGAAAAAGATACTACGCGACTATTAACTAATATTACTAAATACAGAAAAGATGAGAAGAGGAGAATACTCCCTGTCTCTCGCACATAAAAGTGTGACAACACTCGGCTACCTACTATCTTTTTTATTCTAATCCTCAACTTAATTCCACATCTTCCTATAGAACTAGGGTTATATTCTCAATAAGTTGAAGATGTGTTATATCTTGTCTAATCACCTCCCTAGTTCTTCTTTGGTCTACCTCAACCTCTCGCAAAACCTGCTATAGTCAACCTCTCAAATCTACTAACGGGTGCATCTACGCACCTCCTCTTCATATATCTGAACCATCTCAGATTCACTTTCCTCATTTTGCCTTTCACAGAGGTTACTCCACCTTGTCATGTGTAGCTTGATTCCTAATCTTATCTTTCATAGTATACCTACACATCCATTTGAGCATCCTCATTTCCGCTATCTTCATCTTCTAAAAAATATACATTCTTGACTGACCAATACTTTGCCTCATATCCCAACCACTCTATAGAACATATAATATAACATAACTCCATTTGTCCATTCTCTAAAAGGTCAAGAAAGTAGATACAAAATTCAACAAGTAATGACTATGTTATCTATAGCAATATAATAAATCCAAAACTATGTTTTGTTCCAAACAAAAAGAAGAGAAGAAAAACAAAGAAAGGTGGGGGACTAAATGCAAATGCACAGTCAATTTGTGGGGTTGATCATAATAAAATGAAATAAAAAATATTATTTATTATTATTATTATTATTATTATTATTATTATAATTAATTATTTATTATAGCGGTCAAGTAAAGCTTACATTATATTTTATTGTAACGGATGTATTCCTATGTCAATAATCTAGTTAAATAAATGCCTTGATAATCTATGGATGAATAAAGAAATGCCATAACAACCATAGGTTTAATTTAATTTAATTTTTATAACATTCACATCTTTCTCAATCAGGTTTAACAAAAGTTAATTTTTGGGCAAGTACATAAGGTCATAGTTAGCCACCTAAACACAAATAAATTTACATTCATCTCGGCTAGTTTGGCAGAATATATGTTACTTTAATTTTCACCAATATAAATATCGAATAATTTTATTCATAATATTTGAACATATAAAAAGAATTCACCTACTAATATTTTTAACTCCGTTAAAATTTAAACTCAAATCTCATGATTTTTTTCCAAAAAAAAAATAAAAATTAAGAAAAGAAAAGTTTACTTCAAATTTACGTCTATGTTAATTATATAAGTTTTGGTTCTTTCTAGTTCAAAAAGTTTTGATGTTTTGTTATTGGTGAAATGTCAGCTTCACGTTGAGTGGAACATTAACAAACACAAAGATTAAAACTTTATATTATAACAAAAGTAGCAACCTTTAATATTTATCATTAGAACATTATTCGCGTGTCAAGTTAGTGCAACTTTTTAAAAAATCGAATGCAGAAACAGAGGCGAACCAAGATTTGAAGATTTTGGGTACACTAATATTATCTTAGTTCAAATATGAGCTTTAAAAAATAAAAATAATGAAAAAGGATTTTAACTAGATTCAAATCCTGATCTCACGGGTGATTCCTCTAACTCGTACCAATAACACAAAGGCACCAATTTAGGTTAATTAAATATCTTAAAATTAAAATATTAAAAATATTACAAAGTATTTTATATTAATATGATGAAATATATTTTTTAAAATACTAATTATAATTTATATAATTTGAATTTTGGAAAGCTAAAAGTTAAAGTGGGGGTCATATACATACCAGACAAAAAGATTTCTTCATTTTTAATCAACTATTTCGAGTTCCATTCATGAGTATGAAATTTTTTGGTAGGGAGCACTTTCTCTTGAATGAGACAGACTCCGATACAAGTATCAGACATACACCTCAAAAATAAATAAATCTTTCTTTAGCCAAGATCTGCTTTCTCTGTTTCCTCACTACCATACTACCAAGTGCTCATCTCAAAAGGGGTGACACCAAAGGGTCCAACTATTTTCTCATATTTTTTGTTTTCTGTATTTTAAGTTTAACAAAAAAAAAAGAGAGTAAAAGCTTAGTCCTTTCAAGAACACTATAAAGAAATAAAAGCTCCCTAAGATCTGTCAAGCTCCAATCTTTACTGGGTAATTTTTTTTTATTCAATATCAACTAAAAATGTGTGTTGTACTGTTTGATTTTCAGTTTTCTTGAAATTTTGGTTGTTTTAGAATATGGTTATGGTATCATTTTTCTGGTATAATTGAAAAAACTGGGAAATGTTTGATCTTTAGTACATTATGTAAATGTTTTTTCTTTTGTATATTTGGTGGTAATAGCGGAGTCAGGATTTTCACCGAGGGTTCATTGTTTAGTATATATACACAAAAAAAAATTGACCTTTGTATATACAGTGTGACTTTCTGGCCACTGTTTGGTGGAGTTGTTGCTATTTGGTGCATTATCTTCTGTTAAAGTTGATGTCTTTGTTTTTCAGTTTTAAAAAAGAAGAGATCTTTGAAGCTTAATTTATCCAATTGGTCTAGTAGTTGTGTTATTTAGATTAATTAAGCACTTAAAAAGCTTGGATCTTTTATGTGTGTAAATTTATTTGTGTGTAATTTAGGCACTTAATAGAAAGGTTCAATCACTTAAGTGTGTAATATATTGTGTTATAGGGAAAATTGTGGAATGAAAAGAAGATGGGGAAGAAAGGAAGCTGGTTTTCTTCTGTAAAGAAGGCTTTGAGCCCAGATCCTAAGGAAAAGGCTGACAAGGTATATTGAAATAGCATTTCTGTTCTATGATGCTCGGACTTTTCAAAAATGTATTCAGGTGAGTGTTGGATCCTCCAAAAGTAGTCAATTTTGGAGGACGCGGGTGCAGCAACAATTTTGGAGAGTTTGAGCAACATAGTTTCTATCCATTCCTTGTGAATTTTGTTTAGTTTATCTAGTGGCTAATAGGAGGTTGTGGAGGAACATGGATTAGGGTAGAAGATTAGATTAGTAGGTAGTAGAGCGTTGCTCGCTTACCCATACAGCTAGTAGTTGTAGTATTTCTCCTGTAGTTTCTTATCCATCGATTTCTGTTATTATCTAATGTCTCTTGTACTTCCATTAACGCACTTTTTTGGTGTAGTTACTATTCCTTTTTCCAGAATGCTTTGTCATGCTTTTTATAGTATTTTTCCATGATCCCTTCACTTCAATTATTTCTTTTTCGATATGTTTTTCCTTGAGTCAATGGTCTATCAGAAACAATCTCTCTGCCTCCCAAGGTAAGGGTAAGGTCTGCGTGCACTCTACCTTGCCCAGACTCCACTTGTGAAATTACACTGAGTATGTGGTTGTTGTTGTTGTTGTTATCTGGTGGCTGATATTAATTGTGCTTGAACATCAGAAAACAAGTAAATCAAAGAAGAAATGGTTTGGGAAAGAAAAGCTTACGCTCCCTGATTCTTCAACTGCGGTAACTGCAACAGTTTCTCCTCCTCGTCCTGTTCCTGTTCCCCCTGTGGAAGAGGTCGAATTGGAGGAAGTTGAAGAGGAGCAGACGAAACATGCTTACTCAGTTGCAGTTGCCACAGCTGCAGCTGCTGTCGCAGCTTCCCACGCTGCTGCAGAGGTTGTTCGGTTGACTACAGTGAACCAATTTTCTGGCAAATCACAAGAGGAAGTAGCCGCAATCAGAGTTCAGACTGCATTTCGAGGTTATCTGGTATGTTTTTTTTGCTATCTAGTCTTGCATTTTGTTTTGACTGGTTTTCCCTGATATGGTAGCATTTGTTTCAATTGTTTATGACTTCTGAAAACTTCGGTAAATAGCACTAAACGTATGTTGTTTCGTCTCATTTTAGTTGTTAAGACTTCGGAAAATGTAGAATAATTGGTTGATGCTTGAGATAACCTTGTAAATATTTTGGTTTGTCATTTGTAGGCTAGGAGGGCATTGAGGGCCTTAAGAGGACTTGTCAGACTCAAATCGCTTGTTGATGGACCTACGGCCAAGAGACAAACTGCAAATGCTCTAAAATGCATGCAGACAATATCTCGGGTGCAATCTCAGATTAGTTCTAGAAGGATCAGGATGTTGGAGGAGAACCGAGCTCTCCAGAGGCAGCTTATGCAAAAGCATGCGAAAGAGCTTGAGAGTCTGAGGGTTAGTTTCTTTCTTTTATTCTCTTCTTCTCGTTAAAGAGAGGATTTGGTGCTGGAACAGCCGAACATGATTCTTCAATATGCACACCCAAGATAAATCTACCCCTCAATAACCAGGATGCCATTCAGTCATAGTCCCTTCGTTTCAATTTGTTCATCTTACTTTCCTTTTTAGTCCGTTAAAAAAAGAATGCCTCTTTTCCTCTTTTTGGCAACTCTTTAGTTCTAGCTATCCACGTGACATGTTTAAGACCACAAAATTAAAGGGGATTTTGGTTTGTTCTTCATATCTTTAGTTTTAAGACCACAAGATTCAAAAGTCTTTTCTACTTTCTTAAACTCCGTGCCAAGTCAAAACCAGACAAGCAAATTGAAACAAGAGAGGGAGTAATTAGTTTCTTACTAATGGGTCGTGGGTGGGGAAATTATGTGGCAATTCAGCGGAATGGTGCTCAGAATATGCTGCAAGACGGGATTAGTTATTTTGTTTCGAACTTCTTTCATAATTGCTCAAAATACTTTGTTGATTCCTATAGCTCTCTTCTGAACAGCTAGGGAATGTTTGTAGCATGCTGTGTTGTCAGCCAAGTTAATACTTCCATTTCTCCTTTGGAGGGAGGGGGTTCTCATCTTTGGTTTAGTTGGGTGAACGTTTATCCTGGTGGAAATATGAACTTTCCTAATGAATTTGAACTTCTTATCTAACAGCACTATTTGTTTGCTCATTTTTTGATAGAGAGGAGAAGAATGGGATGATAGTCTACAATCTAAGGAGCGGGTTGAAGCTAGCTTGCTCAGCAAATATGAAGCTGCTATTAGACGAGAAAGAGCGCTTGCATATTCATATTCTCACCAGGTATTCAACTAATATTTGTTTCATAGATTATAAGGCCCCGTTTAGACATGATCCCAAATTGTATGTCCAAAATTAAGAATGAAAGATTGCTGACAGCTTGGCCTCCTCTCATGTTTGTCCCCTATTACACATACACTAACGTAAGACTCGAGAGATTGAATGATCGGTGTGTTCAAAGATTATAATTTTTCTCAAGCTAACAAGGACTTTATGAGTCATTGATTGTGTCAATTTTTTAAACTGAACAGCAAACCTGGAAGAAATCATCAAGATCTACCAATTTGTTGTTCATGGACCCGACCAATCCGCAATGGGGTTGGAGCTGGCTAGAGCGATGGACGGGTGCTAGGCCTTGGGAAAGTCAAAGCATGTCCGAGAAAGAACTTAAAACCGATCAGATGTCTGTTAGAAGCGTGAGCATTGCTGGAGGAGAAATTGCCAAGTCATTTGCCCTTCATCAGCTGAATTCTGAACTCCCTTCGTCTCCATCCAGCCAAAAGCCGAGCCATCCATCAGGGTACCACTCCCCTACTACCCCTTCCAAGCCAGCCACTTCAGTAGCAACAGCCAGAAAACTGAAACCAGCAAGCCCGAGAGTTAGTGCAATGAACCAAGATGATGATAACCGAAGCATGCAGTCAGAAAGGAACAGGAGGCATAGCATTGCAGGGTCATCTATAAGAGATGACGAAAGCTTGGCAAGCTCGCCTTCAGTCCCAAGTTACATGGCGTCCACTCAGTCTGCGAAGGCCAAAACACGGTTGCAAAGTCCATTAGGCATGGAAAATGGCACACCAGAAAAGGGATCAGCAGGGTCTGTGAAGAAGCGGCTCTCTTATCCACCGTCACCTGCCAGACCAAGGCGGCATTCAGGCCCACCAAAGTTTGACAACACCTCCTTGAACACCTCCATCGCCGAGGATCATGTGAATGGAGTCGTCAACTAATTATTCTTGTCACAAACAATAAGCAATCCTGCCACCCATCTGGCTCATAGGTATGCGTTAAAAATGCCATTCTTTGTGCAATATCAACTACTTTGATTTGCTGCACTTGAACTGAGGGTTCTTCCTAAACAACCTCTCTACCTCCACGAGGTAGGGGTAAAGTCTGCCTTCACTCTGCCCTCCCCATTACCCCACATGTTTGTTGTTGTACGGGCTTTGCTCTGGATGACTTGCTTTTCGCGTTACTTTCTTTCACTGTTGTTAATGACAACAAAAGTGCCAATAGTTGTGAATCATTTTAGATAACATTTCCTTGATTGTGATTACATATATGATTGTATTATTTTTATTACTATGTACACCCTAATAGTGAAAGAAGAAAAATGTTACTACTATTTCTTTGTTCAGACAAATTGGATACTGCTTGTTTTACCTTCTCATCTATCTGCAGAAACTTTCTGGAGTGAATATAGTAAAGTAGACAGTGTGATTGGAAAATGCAGCGCGTGTACAATGACTACGTCTCAATTCCAAATAAGTCAGGGTCGGTTATATGAATCTTTATGCAAAAATACACATGAAGTGTGAATGATCAAATACATCTGGAAAAAAAAAAACAAATACATAGTTCTCTGTGTTAGATAATTATTTTTCAATTTAAGAGCTCCAAGAGAGGCTACGTATGTGTGAATTTTACCAGCAAGCATGCAGTTACTTCGTCTGTTTCAATCTTTTTGTCTTACTTTTTTAGTTCGTTTGAAAAAAAAATGATTATTTTGGCTATTCCTTAATTGCAATTTTTTGGATTTCATGTTTAAGAATTAAGATCACAAAATTTAAAGATACTATAGCATATAATTTTTACTTTAAGACGAGAAGATTCAATTATTTCTTTTTACTTCTCTAATTTTTTTGTCAAATCAAAATCAGATAAATAAATTAAAACGGAGGAAATATAATATATATAACTTTTATTTGAAAAAAGAAAAGAAAAGAGTTTAACCCCATGACATCCATAATTTTTTTCCTTTCCTTCTCAAAATTCAATATCAAATTAAAATCAAACAAATAAATTAAAAGAGAGAGTTTAACACCATGGAATGAGTTTAAATTAGATACCCAATAACATAAAACAAAATTTTATATTATTAAATCACCTTTATATGTGACAACATGTAAAATTTTATGTAACCTCAAGATTACAAATTTCAAATTTTAAAGAGACTTTACTATACATAATCTTCTCGAGTGGCTTGGTAATACTTTTTTCGTTTATTTTTATCTATCTAATATTTTAAAAATTTTTTTTTATTTTTATTTGTGATTTTAAATATATCAAAAAACAGATAATTTTTTTTATTTTATTCTCAATATTAATTACTTATTTCCCAAATAATTACCTAAAGTTTAAGACTATACATCAATCAATATGGATATTATGATAAAATATTCATATCAAACATTATTTCACAAGTATAGAGATTTTTTTTCTTGTGTAATATTTTAAAAATAATCTTCTCAAGTGACTTGATAATGCTCTATCCGTTCACTTTTGCTTGTGGAATAAGGCACGTGCAAAGTACAAAGTGAACAAATAAAAATAAGAGAAAATTGTGCATTATAGCAAATTATTAATTCGAAATAAATGTTATAGCTACAGTTTCATTTAATTCTAATTCGTAGCAAACATATTGCCATTCTCGCCTCTCTCCCCTGAATCTCGCTTGCCACTCTCAATTCTCTCCCTCGCCTCTCTCACTTTTATACAAACACAAATGTATAAATTGTGTTTGTGTTTATATAATGCTAGAGACTGTATATACAAATACATATATCTCCGTCCTATACACTTATAATTATACTAATACAAATCTTCCCCTGCCCAGTTCTCTTTTGTCTTTCTCTCGCTTTATACAAACACAAATTATACAAAGATATGATATAAAAATACAAATGTTTTAACTCGATTCAATTGTATATTAACTCGATTCAATTGTATACAAATTCAAATTTTATGCAGATATACAAACACATTCATTGATACATATACATAGTAATTACATATATACAATTATCTAACCGATATATATATACAATTCACCTCTTTCCACTCTCTATCTTCTCTCGCTCGCCTCTCTCCTCACTCTCCTAATCTCGCTCGCCACTCTAGCTTAACACAAAGAACATATACATACACAAATGCAATTTTCATAGACATAGACGCTAGATTTATACAAATCGCCTCGATTTATATAAATCTGATGCTTCATAGGTTTGCTATGGAATGCAAATATCAAAACTATAACTATAGAGCGCTAATATTATTTTTATGGTTGATATTCTTAAAATTTAGCCCAAAAATAAACGCAGCAGTAACCCTAACAAGAAAAAGTGCGACCCAAAAAAAAAAACTTATAAATTTGAAAAAAGCCCATCAATGGATTCTCAATTGGCCTAATCTCTTCTTCGTTATATTCAAGCTCTTAGGCGGAGAACCATCAGAAAAAATGGTGAGAATTCATTTTCTTGTATTAATTAGGACTATTTTTATGGAAAAAGAATCATAATTTTTACTTCTTTAAACTCTTATTAATTGCGAAAAAAACTTAGCAATTGTCTGTTTTTGTTTACCTTCAATAGTTGATACTGGGAATTTATGAATCTTTAATTTTTTGTGTTTGTTCTATGCTTTTTGTACTTTTGGGTTGTTATTTGCTGGTTCTGATCATAAAGATTTGAACTTTTCTTCTTTTATTTCAAGAAAATTTGTCTGAGACCAACCCTTATGACCAACTCCAGCCTTTGTAACTCGAGGATGATGGGCCTGTCCTTAGGCTCGATACTTGATTTTGATATGCTTTGCTTGAGCTGATGTATGTTGCTCTTGAGTCAAGGGTGTTTTGGAAACAGCCTCTCTAGGTAGTGGTAAGGTATGCATTCACTGTACCCTTCCCAGACCCACTTGTGGTATTTCGCTAGGCATGTTGTTGTTATTGTTTACTTGAGCTGAGGGTCTATCAGAATTAGCCTCTCTAACTTCACAAGGTAGGGATAAGGTTGTGTACATACCACTCTCCCCGAACTCCACTTTTGGGACACACGGAATATTTTGTTGTTGTTGTTGTTGGTTAGTTATAGGGCTAGAACTTGGGACTAAGCTGCAAATCCCTCAACCTCTGCCAATTGAGCTATGCCCTGGGGCATAAAGTTTCGAACTTCTGATTCTTTGATTTGAGATTGTTGCTTAAAATGGTTATGCTATGAACTTGAGTTGAGAAATTGTTTTGTGTGATGATGTTGCTTAAGCATATTTATTTCATGTCATTGTCTTCTTTGCTATTTTCAATACAAGGTATCATTTTTTGTCATCAAATCTCTTTGTAAAAGCCTTTGGTTTCTTCTATTATGTGAGTATTGGGTTTTTATGCATCTTTAATCTTCTGTGTTTGTTGTCTCTGCACTTCATTCTTATGGGAACCTTTATTCTTTTAGTTATGGTAATAAAGCTTCGAAAATGCTTGTATTTAAAGCCAAGGGGTCTTATCAAAGACAACCTTTCTACCTTACCCACGGTAGGTAAGGTTTGCGTACATACCACTTTCCCCAGACCCCATTTATTGTATCACGGTTTGCCTTTTCCTTTGAAAAAACCTCTTGGAAGTGGCAATGTAGGGATCGCTCTAAACATTTGGAACAGACCGGCTTCTTGAGCTCCGTGGATAGAAGAGATAAAGATAGGGATCCATCTAGATTTTGATTCACTATTTCCTTATTTTTTATCTTGATTCTAATTGATTGCTTTTTTGAGGGAATCCCCATCTGCACCCGAATTAGCTAATCTAGTATAGAGGGTCTTGTACCGATGCAGGATAAAAGGCATCCCCATCTGATTGATTGCCTCTTTGAACATTCTTGAGTCATTGTTCAAATGGGAATATTATTGGAAAAAAAGGTTTTGAGATAGCTCCATACATTAGGCACCGTACCTTGCCTCAGATAAAAGCCTCATAGTCTATTATTTAAGTGGAGAAGAGTATTTTGTCTTGTTTACACTCGAAATTTACATAATTCTAAATTGTGCTTCAGGTCGCGCCATTAGTAGCAGGAATGGCTATAGCCGCTGCTGCATATGCTTCAAGATATGGAATCCAGGCATGGCAAACATTCAAGGCCAGACCTCCCACTGCGAGAATGCGCAAATTTTATGAAGGAGGTTTTCAGCCTAAAATGAACAGAAGGGAAGCAGCTCTGATTCTTGGAGTCAGGTCTGTTCTCTCATTCATGTTAACACGTTGCTGCAATTCCTATAGAGATGTTTTTTAAGTACTACACATGTTAAATCTATCTCCTTGAGTCGAAGGTCTATCAGAAACAGTCTCCTTAACCTCCCTAGACCCCACGCATGGGCATCATATTGGGTATGTTGTTTTACATAGGTTAAGTCGTTATATGAATACAATCTCTATTCTTTAAACAACCAAATTCTTCGTTCTACGTTGTGGACGTGTTAGTCTGCTCATAGTACTTCACTATCAAATCCATTTTCTCCGAAGGTACAATTAGTACTATTCGCCTCAATTGTATGGAGGTAAATTACACAACGCTATCCTTGAACCTGTTAGGTTTGCACCACATTTTTGGGGTTCTTGACTTTTGTTCTAACGCTATTATTTGTTCGTGTTTGTATAGCATAATGATATTCAATATGTAAGAACAGCAGCACAAGTAGTTTTTCTCTTTTGTTTTTCTTTTTGGATTCATTATCTTGACATCAATCTTCAACAGGGAAAGCACTGAAGCAGATAAAGTGAGGGAAGCACATAGGAAGGTGATGGTAGCTAACCATCCAGATGCAGGAGGTAGTCACTACCTTGCTTCTAAAATAAACGAGGCGAAGGAGACTTTACTTGGACATAAGAAGAACAGTGGATCTGCTTTCTAGGCTACACGAAATTTTTGCTGGCTTAGACACTCCAAATCCCAGAGTCTAAAGGCAAAAAATTAGACACGAGAACATTAAGAAAAGATTATAATTCTTCTTAATGAAAAAGATGTACAACTAGTTTGTTTTAATTCTAAGCAAGCTTGAGAAGTCGATTATATGAGTTCTCACTATTCATGTGGCATTTCGAAGAGAGGTCGTTTCCTATAGACCCTTCTATTTACTTAGTTAAATACTTTGCTGATACAGATGTTCGATCAACTTTCTGTCAAATTGGTCATCGAACACAGATCCTTGTAACAAGGCAAAGAAATGCCCTCTTAGGGGTCGTTTGGTAGAGTGTATTAACAAAAATAATGCTTGCATTAGCTTTGTGTATTAGTAGTACCTTGTTTGGTACTTTTTTTCAAGCTATGTATAACTAATGACATTCTATTGTGTATTGAGGAGTGTATTAATAATACCATGGATTTTCAGGTATTAGTAATGCAAATGAATTTAATGCATGCATTAACATGGTTAAAGACCCAATTACCCCTCAAAAGTACTTTTACATTTTTTTTAACCATAATTATGGAGGATAGTTTTGTAAATAAATATTTTTATACAATACATATTTTTTTTAATACACAATGCATAAAGAATATTTTATGTATAACTAATGCAAGCATAACTAATACAAGCATTACTAATGCAAGCACTACTTATACACTCTATTTAGAGTTATTTTTATACACTCTACCAAACGACAGAAAAAAAAGATTTTTGTGATCATCTGTTACTCAATAATCATGGGAAAACTAATTTAAAAAAATATAAGTTTGTCTATGTTTAAAAAAGTAAAGTTAATTATTTATCAATAATTGTGGCAAAATTAGGCTGGTGTTAAAATTCACCCCCTCCTTCCCCTACCACCCCACCCCCACCAATTATTTACCAAAAAGTTAAAAGGCAAACAATATAAATCTCATTAGTTTAGGATTTGGCGCGCGCGTTCAGATACGCATATATTAGATCTAACATGAGATCAAAATTATGAGTAATTTATTCAAGTAGAGATACATATATATTAGACACATGAGATCAAAATTAGGTGTAATTATTCAAGTAGATTCGCATGTATCTGGGATTTGCTTCTTCCTATGTATATGTATTAGATATGCATTGACTCTCTTACTTGTCTCTCTCCTCACTCGCTTGCTTGCCTCTCTTCCTATGTATATGTATTAGATTCACATGTATCTGAAATACACTAACTCTCTCACTTGTCTCTCTCCTCACTCGCTTGCTCGCCTATGTTCCTATGTATATGTATTTCATAATGTATCTTCGATAATAAGGATATTTATAGTTGTTAAATCATATAAGAATTGTTGGGCTTGTATCTTGGCCCATTTTAGTGAGTTGACCCACAAACATTCTCATATATCAATTTAAAGTATTACCATATATAAAGCTTGAAGGAGAAACGGGAGCACAACAATGGCGAATGAAACCATGGCTGAACAACAAAAGAAACGAACAATGGAGGCATTAGAGCGAAGATTCGCTCAAGCAAAAGCTGAAATTCATCAACAACAGCACAAGAACAAGAAAATCGCTGTTACTACAACAAAAACTCTAGCTGAAAACAACATTGGACTCACTTCCCAGAGCATCAATTCTTCGCCTTCGCCGCTCAAATTAACAACAACTTCATCAGCTCCGTCATCCAAAAAAGGTTCCGTCTTGCATCTTTTCCTCTCTGTTTCACTAGTTTTTAATATATATCAATCAGCTAACGCTGCAGAGCCAGAATTTTCATCTGAATTATTTTTTGCCTTTGAATTAAAACCCTAAGGATATGTTTTTTTTTCAACTGTGCATTTTTATGCAATAAAGAGGCAGAAATTTAGTGCAGGAAAGTTGAGTAGCTTCGCCCTTATTGATTTTACTAGGTGCAGTGAGTTTCGATCCTGCTAGGCTGCTAAATCAATCAATATCTTCCAATTTTATTATTTTTGAAATTATGTTATTTGTGGTTCTGCTCTTTGAGACCTGAATTCTCTATTTTGATGACAAGTACAAGCAATTTTTCTGAGGATTCTGATCTGATATATATATATATCTTCTTTTCTTTGTTTTTCTGTTTTTTATTTATCTTTTTTTTTAACTGTTGATATTGATGCACAATTGCAGCCTAGAAAGATATATCCTTAATTATTTCATCAACAACAGCATAGAAATGCACAATTGAAAAAAAAAAAAAACCATATCCTTAATTATTTCAAGGGTTTTAATTCAAAGGCTAAGAATAATTCAGAATGAAATACTAGCACTTTCCACTGTTCGAATATTTGGCACTATTGCTATTTGATGCATCAAACCATTTTTTGATTTGGCTACGACTTTTTCAAAGGATTTCTAAAGTTATTGTGATTTCTAGAGTGAATTTGTAGTCCGTCTAGAAGTTTTAAGAACCCCAAGTTCAGTGCTAAACTGTGGATTTTTTTTCTGATATTCTCTTCGATTTATCTGTAAACTTTTGGCATCCAAAAGGAGTGTAACAGTTGGTGTTTTCCAGGAATGTGAGCAAGACATTTTAATGTGATCCCTCTTGATTTCATTCTCCAAAAATAAAAAAGAATGAACCCTTCTTAATTTATCTCATCCAAACATTTTCCTGCTTTATTTGTAGGCTATATATCTTTTTCTGGCCATACATCTGCTCAAGGTACAACCTTTCCTCTGTATGCTTCTCTTGCATTTTTATCCATAGAAAGGTTTATACATGAGACTAATCCAGGATGCTAAATTTCGTCCTGCAACATAGATGTTGAACTGAATAATCCAGCATACCTTCAGATATCCCATTCAGTAGACAATCATCTTCTGAAAATTACCACTGAGGTAAGAATAAGCGTGATCAATATAATGCTTCAAGTATGCGCACTATTAATTAGTAGCTACTTCATTACTCATCCCCTTTGTTTGTTGCAGATTTCTGGTAAAAACATGACTGCTAACGACATTTTACATGATCTTCTCCAACATGGTGATTCAGCTCAGAAATATATGCAGGGGTCAAAAAGTGTGAAAGTTGATAACTGGATTCTTCTTGATAGTGTTGTGCAAAAAAGCAGCATTGCTACTGGAGCTCGTAGTCGGGCTTTGCAGAGACAGTCAAAGAGATCTAAGAGACGTATGTCCATAAAGCAACATAAGAAGTTTGGATCATTTGATTTGCCTCAAGAGTACCATAAGTGAGTTCCGTCTACTTTTTGTGTAAAGGAGTTTTAGATTGCCTTTTTAAAACTTTCTGCCCTTCTCAGTGAGGAATCATGTGTAGTTTTTAAACTTGCTACAGTGCACTGTGGTTTGTCTTTTCTTTTGTTTGACTAGATGAGTCTAACTATGTCGGAAGTTGAATGTTGAAGTCTCATGGTAATTTGTAGATTCAATTGTGGTGTGATTACTTATTTGTGTTGATATGGTAAAGATTTTTTTAAAATCTCTTAATTAAGAGCCATCACATGGAAAGGTCATCTTCTAAGAATAATTCACGCATTCTTTTTCGTCTAAAAATAAATTGGTGTGAATTATTCTCAGTAAGATGACCTTTTCATGCGATGGTCTTGATTAAGAGATCAACTGCTACACTAATCTCATGTGGCATGTGATATCTGTCATCCTCTATCTGCTGTGGTTATTATTATTATTTTTTAATCGTGGAAGGTATTTTATTGAATGATTAGTAACTAGAAGGTGCTGTGAGTATTTACAAGGAGTTGCAATATTGCATACTGTGTAATGATCTAAAAAATCTATCAGCCTCCATATCATTTGATCTGATGTGGTAATTATCTGCACAGTTATCCTTGAGAGGACAAAAGATGAATAGGCTGCCATTTCTTCTCCCTTATGCTGTTTATGGTATATATTGCTTATCTAGAAAGTCAAAGCCCAAAATGGATATATTACACAGTGTGGTTCTGCTGCATAAAATTCAATTGCCAAATGATCGAATTCATCTGTCTACTTATTTGACTTTTAGCTATGTTGTTCATCTAGGATTCTAGGAACAGGGTTACTTGTTAGATGCTTCGCCTTGTTCAGCAGTGAAAGCTTACATTTTTTCTAGGGCTTGCGTACTCTGGGGTCACATAGAGCCAAATATTCCTAGATACTTACAGTTGATGATACCTTATGGATATTATCTCCTTTCACTTTTATATGCATGCGCTTGACCTTATTCCTTGTTCTTATTTTGGTTGGTTCTTTTATAGGTTGGTGTGTTCCCCCACCCCCACCCCCCCTTTCCTGTTCTTTTTTCCTTTTTAATTTAATATGGGGTATTGAATTGAGCAGCAAAGTTATGTATTCACTTTCTGGTGTTGCCCGGATCATCTCTTGTTCTGAAAACTCTTTTATGGCTTGTTCTGTAGCTATGACATCTTCAAGCCAATGCACGATAAGTGGAAAGACTACGTGACAAAACTCCTAAAGAATGTTGGGTTGGTGTTTTGTTTCATCACTTTTTTAATGGTTTAGTTTTTTCTAAAATAGGCCTTTCCTCTAGTGATTCTGATATACAATTGACTTGTATGTCTCTCTCACCTGCAGTATTGGTCTTGCAGGAAAAATCAGTTATCACAATGTCTTCTTAATGCAGACCTACATGGTGCACTTATTTTAGGTGAAGTATAAACCACGTCTCCTCCTCTTTAACTCTTTTAGGTAGACCTTTCAAAACTATTACATGGAAATGCTATAATGTTCTCGCTGATTTGGTCCTGTCATTAATGTTTTACAAGGATCTAAGCATTCTTTGTGGTGATCTAATTTAGGATAAGCGGTTCTCTTTATCTAAAGCCTGAATAATAGAACTTTGATAGAGGAAACTCTTGTACAGTGGCACATGCTCACAGATAATATAATTCTTTGTTTCGGAAAAATTGTGGCATTTATTTCTTGCAGTTGTTCAGTGCAAAATAGCAGGCTTAATTGGTGTACGTGGTATCGTGATTCGTGAGACCATAGAAACATTTGGAATAATCACAGAAGACAACAAATTCCAAGGTTTGTCCTGTTCAACTTAGATTTCGTTGGCTACAATTCGAACATACACGTAGCAAATATATGTCCGTTGCAGTCTACTTTCAGTAACCTTGATACCGGAGTAGAACAAATATGATGCTTGCTTGCTTCAATCTTCTCTTTGGAATTGGTTGAGTGATTCTTGCTTGGGCCACTCACCTTGATGAGCAATGAATTATATCACCAATTGAGGCAGTATTTTCAAGTTTTGTTTGTTTTCATTTCTACTCGTGCCATTCGCATCCTTAGCTTAAAAATATTGCATTTCAATTTTGAATCCAAAAGAAATTGGCACCCTAGCCGTTTTGCTATTGTTCTGAAAGAAGTCTTTGGGAAGAGTAATCCATTCCGACTCTCCTTCTGGGAATCGTACCTCAGTGTAGGCTCATTTGGTAAATACTCTGCCCAACCTTATCCTTATTTCAGCTAATTTTAGTTCTTCCACTTTCCATTAAGCTGTGAATAGACCCCCATGCTGTCATTGCGACCTGAACTTCTATTTGATGCACCTTGTCAGTAATTTGTTGTATATTCTGTAAGATATTGTACAGATTAGCTGGTTCTTATTATGTATATTAATTTTCAGAGGCTTGGAAACTAAGTCTATAGTTCCAATTATCGTATTTTTTTTTTTATGAAGGAAGGTATTTCATTAAAAAGCATCAAACAGATGCAAAATTACAGAATAGATAAAAGGAATCACAGAGAGCATAAGCAAAAGTTGTTACCTCCTTTACAATCTTCAAACTAGTACTAGAGAGCTAACAAAGTCAAGAAATTGTTCAGTGCTAAATTAACCCAACTGAACAGCATAAGTAAACATCTAGCTTTAAGAGAGTGGTTTGGAGTTGAGATCCCATCAAAACATCGGACTACGGTTCCTTTCAATCCATTAACACCAAAAAATAACTCCATGGATCAGACTTTCTTGATGGACTTATCAACTCCATGTATTCCAGCTTGCGTAGTCTTCTTTCACATTATGTGCCATGACCCATTGTAAACCAAAAATGCAGCAGAATATATTCCATAGGACCTTGGCCACTGCACAGTAAAGGAGCAGGTGATCGACTGTTTCAGTGGTATTCTTCGTACATCCTCAAGAGTGTCTATTATACATAATTTGGAGCAGTAACCTATAATCCACCAGTTAATCTTTTGAATGGATGAGCAATGTCTTTGAAGTAGGGCTATATTGGAATATAAGGCATGAATTATAATCCAGTAACAAACTTCGACCTTTTATGTGAAAACCTTGAACCAAGCTAAGAAAAAAATTACTTCTCTTCTATGTTGCTTGGACTCCCCAAAATGCTGCCTGTTGTGTCGGATCCAACACACACTCAGCGGCATTTTTGAAGAGTCCGAGTAACCTAGCTTCTCTTTCCCTTATCAATTTGTGGCAAGAGGAGAAGAGGACGGGGAAAGAATGCAGAAGTCCACTTCTTTTTTTTTTACTGGCTTCTCTCATCTTATTGCTTATCTTAATTGCAGTTGTACCAAAAAAGCTTTCTGTATTTATGCTACAAGTGGATTGCTGGAAAGTTACATTGCTTGGAG
Source organism: Solanum appendiculatum (assembly GCA_018342035.1). NCBI lineage: Eukaryota > Viridiplantae > Streptophyta > Magnoliopsida > Solanales > Solanaceae > Solanum > Solanum appendiculatum. The sequence continues at coordinate 1,831,305 of JAGDQO010000547.1, read as the reverse complement.
ACAAACTCATTTCAAGAAACATGACTACGTGATATTGTTAAGACAAATATTTATCATATGGGAAATTTCTTGGCATTTCAGGTGAGTGACATTATTCGCAACTACACATCTAAAAATGTTGCCACAAGCTCTGGTTATAACTAAACATTCTTTTTGCAGTATCATCTTACAGATGAAGAATGATCCCAATAGCTGTATTATTGCTTGGAAGATCAATTGGCCTAGGTTTCGTTCTTTTAGCCGAGGCTGATCAAAAGAAAGACTACGTTGGGATTACAAAGGCGGCATCTAAGGGCGTAATTAGTTTTTGAAATTTCAATTCTGTATTCGAATTGAATGCGTCTTTGTTAGATAATTTTTCCCTCGGTGATCAGAATTGATGCAACAGTTTTATATATTCAACAACAACTACATACCCTGTGTAATCTCACTAGTGGGTTTTGGGGAGGGTGATGTGTACACAACCTTACACCTATCCTGTGAAGGTAGATAGGTTGTTTCCGATTGAGATATTCCTCAGGTCATTTAGAGTTGTACAGTTTAACTTTTTATTTAGAAAGCAACATTATGTCATATTGATTTTACAATTAAAAAGAAAGGACCTTAGAGTTTTCTTGGAGAAAGCTTCGCTTCTTGCATTTGGCTTTGTATTCATACATATTTGGTATAAAATAATTGAGTATTACTGTTTTTAAACTACAACTTATAAATACGGATATGGTCGTTTGATATAAAGAAGGCGGCTTGGTGTACTAAAGCTCCTGGTATGCATGGGTTTTGGGGAAAGGACGTATTACTTGAACCCGTGATCTCTTTGCCACATAGCTTGCCAACTATACAATTAGATTGCACACGGGTAACAAAGTTATCAACATTGGAAACTAGAAGAAGTTTGATGTGGAAAATCAAATCATAACTTGTGTACCTATCTATGTTTTATGGCCAAAAACATCCTTTTAACTTGAACTATATATGGACCAAACTTAAGGTACATCCTTATGTTACTATAGTATGGTAGTAGTAAGTTTAGCAACAAGAATATAAAATCATTAAATTCAAAATTCTGAATCTACCTCCGTACTAATTAGTTGTATGTGTTACACATTGATTCTTAGAATTGAACACACACATACTGAGTTGCATAAGGTAAGCACTATGGAAAGAAAAAAAAAACTACTTAGTTGTAAAATGAAGGAAATAAATGAAATCTATGTTGCTCGGGATTCTTTAAAAATGTTGCCACACATGTGTATGATCTTCTAAAAGCTTACTAGTTTTGGAGGATCCCGCACACGTCAATCAACATTTTTGAAGAGTCGGTTGAAATTCACGTGGCATACTTTTGGTCTATATATTAAGATAAACTATATATGATAACAAAACAAGGTAATATAGCTCTTGGATTCAAAATATTTACTTCTCCCTTGTTATCTTCTTGGCATTTTGCAACCACTCTTGACACTATAATAGCTTTCTTTGAAACTCCATCTCCAAATTGCTTCATAATTTTTCTATGTGCACTCCAACAACTAGTAGAAAATGATTCAATCCAATTAGTTTCCTCATGAATTAATCCATAATTTTGGACTATGATTTTACATACACCACATGTTTTCTTGTTACAAATTCTTATCGACTTGTCAAGGCCTAACGAACAAGTAACGGTTGCACCATGGTAGAAAACTCTCTCTACTTTCTTTTTACTCGTGGATCTTGAATTCGTCGACATCTTCTTGCATTCTTCAAAATTTCCAATAACCTTTTCACTATGATTCACTTTCAAGATTTTTTCAATTTTGTATCCTACTTCATGCTTCCATTCGAATTGAAAAATATCTTCCACTATGATTTTTAAAGGATTCCCTTCAGCAATCTCGTCTAACAGCTTAAACGGTTTGTGCACATTAAAGCTTGGAGAGTCACAAATGTTGGTACAATAATTAAACACCAACTCCTTTCTTGATTTTGATATACTTTTGTCTTCAAGTGGATTTTTTTCTTTTTTTGGAGAATTAGTTGAACTTGGCTTTGGCTTGAAACATCTAATAGTAGAACTTGGATGACAAACAAGAATTGCTAGAGATGTAATTAAGAGACATTTTTCAGCCATTTTTTATGTAGTTTTTGGTATTGGGAATGATGCCTAATGTATACTAAAATTCAAAAGGGCTAAGAAAATCTCCATATTAATGATCAAAATCAAGAAAAATATTCAATTTGATATTATTTTTAGTACTTTATAATATGGAGATTTCAGAACTTATAAGGTGTAAATTAAGTTCAATTATTATGATTTTATAGCCATTAAGATAACCTAACATAGTCTACAAAAGGAAATTTATGGATTCTAATGAGTTAGATTTATTCCTATTGATACAATTAATTAATTCTTTTTCAATGTACCATTTTTAAAAGTTAAATATAAAGACTACCCCCAAAATATCTAATCAAAGTAAAAAATAATAATAATATTGCCATCTCATTCATTATGTTTTCAATTATTTGTCATGCATTTAGTTAATTCGATTTCGATGCAATTATGCGTGATCTAATACGATATACTCAATCTGTCTCAAATTATATGTCGTGATTTTCTTTTGTACGATCCTTAGAAAACATTAATTATGCAAGATTTCTAACTATTTTATCCTTCATTGGTATTTGAACAATCATAACATACCCCATAATTGAGGTGTTTGTGCTCTTAAAAAACAATTACTACAACGGGTTACATGTGGAAAAAATTAATTAATTTTGTTTTGAACGTCTAAAATGTCAAATAATTTGAGATAACTATTTTTAGAAATCAAGACATAAACAACTATATTGAATCGAACGAGTAAATCTCACTCAACCCTCTTAATTTTTTGAGTTTGGAAAACAATATTCTCTTTCCTTTTTGAAAGGAATAATAAACCCCATGGTCTTAAATCAACGATAAAAAATAATTTGTATCATTACATGTTTATTCAAAATGTCAAATAGCCCTCAATTTTATTTTATTTCCAATAATAATAGAGTTTATGCAATTTTAACGTATAAAATCTAAATTTTCATACCTCTATTTTTCTCTTTTAGCTCTTCTTTTAATTTTCAAAACCAATATATTTCATTGGTAGTTATTTTTCAAATAACATGTAACAATATCGAATGATAATACAATTTGTAGGTAACATAACAATATCGAATGAATGCATGCCTCATTATTTATTTAGCTCAATTTTTTTTTAGGTAAATCAAATAAAATTACTCATTCCTATACGATACATTGGCTATTTTTAGTTATTCTTTAATTTTTAAAAGAAAATATATAATAATTTATCATAACTAAAGGTTATTTTGACATTTTGTATATGAAACGATCTAACTCAATTTTGGTCATTGATTTATGGAGCCTTAAGAGAGCCAAGGGAGGGTATGAACTTGTGCCATACCACATGTTTATGGTAATATGTGTAGGAGGTGTGGTGAGAATATAATTTACAGCTTAAGAAGAGCAATAACACAAAGTCGATTTGGAAGTTATGCTAGGAGCTATCTATTACGATCCATAATAAGGATTGAAGGCTCTATACCAAAATGAACATGTATTATAAATTTTCTAAAAATAAATTTGTTTGTATATCATTTGAGCTAAAAAAAAAATTTGTGGATCCCTAACTATCAGTAAAATATTATACATATATTTAAGAATTTAAAATTAGTGATACAATACAATTTTGATTTATAGGAAATTATTTTTGAAATTTTCTTTACTAAATGATATAACATGATCACCATAAGCTTATCAGCTTTTTTTTTTTTGCTTTATAATCTAAAATTATATATAAAAAAAAAGAATAAATATAATATTTTTATCATCTCTAACACATACCTGAACTTCTAATTATGATTGTCTCTAGATTTCTATCATAAAAAAAATATACACAATGTCAAACTACTAAAGATTAAAAAGATGAAGAAGATAACATACTCAAGGAGGTTTATTTAAATAAAAATAAATAAATATACCTTCCAATGACAACAATGTGCGAGAAAAAATAAAGTAAATATAATTGTGACAACTATGAAAATCTAACATACATAAAACTAAGAGTGCCATACAAAACTTTCAAGCTATGAAAAGGTCCTCCAATAAACCATCTTGGAAGTAATACCCTTTGTCCGACCTTCTCTCCTCTACATTTCTCTGCCATGACACTATCAACAATACCTTGTAGTTTATAGCAATAGTACTCTTTGCAGAAAACACTACCTTTTGTTTCGTATCGTACACTTACAAATAAATTAAAAAATTAATCACTATTATTGAGCATGTTAATTGAATGCATAGCATGTAATTAGTGTATGTTGTGGGTGCATACATACTACATCAAGGGTAGATCTTTATGTTGCTACATGTCGACTATTTCTCCTACGATGGTCTAAAGGATTTTGCTTGCTAAATACTACTTGGAGGTAGATAATATACACCTCCAAGGCCTACAACAAATATTAAAGTTTTCTAGTTAGGAAAATCAATGAAGGGAAGCTACCCGGCCCTTCGCTTTCTTTAGATACTAGTATCTGGGCACGTGCTTTGCACGTGCAGCCCATATTCATTGTTACATAATATTGTTAAAAATTAAAATTATATTATATAATGAAATTATAGTGTAAGGTATACATTTATAATTTACTAAAAAATAACTTTCATAAAATATAATCCAATAAACTCTATTATAAGAATTTATATTGTGCAAATATAGTTATATTACGGAATATATCACAACAATCATGTCTCAATTTTAACATCAATCAGACGTTCAATGCAATAATTAAAAATTAAAGTAATCTAACCGTTCCTTAAAGTTCAATTAAGTGGAGTGTTGCATAAAGAAAATATGCATATACGACAGTGTCATGAATACTTATAAGAAGTAATGGGAAAAGAAACACTTGCCTGGTACAACTACAACTATATGGAGTTAACAATAAAGTAGACATAAATCAATTAGATAACCTATAAAAAAACATATATATAAACACCTAAATGGTAGCAATACACAGAAAATAAGCTTTTCAATGGGAAAAAATAGATTTACATGGACATTTTTGTTGGAGCTAAACAAAATAAAACAAACAAAAAGAGTAGATTGTTGTGGAGAAAAGGAAAAATAACCAGATGACTTGATATTTTGGTGTCTTATTTATATAATTTTAGTGGAAACAAAAAGTTATGCATAAGTGTTATTGTAACCGTAGAAACTCAAAGGACAATCAAATAAATATTGGAATGTGAAAGATAACAGTTATAAAAAATTATTACCTTCATTTGATCAATCTAAAATTAAGATTCAACTTACTTGCACTAAATTAGAATTTACATCAATTTGATCTGAATACAAAAATATCATATATTATATTACGTACTCTACAAATATATTTATATAATTTCGTATAAGCACTGAAAAATACGATATTACCAAATGACCATGGGTAAACTTATTGACTAGTTCACCCCCCCCGCGCAAAGCATGGATAATTTACTTAGTTACTAATACAAGGAAAGGAAAGTTTTAGGTGATAGGAGATGCGGGAGAAATATGTCATTTTTGTTGTCCACTTTCTATAACATTCCTCCTATAAACATGTCGAGTATAATGGTCTTCAAACGATGCCTAAAATGTTTGTGAATATCAAGAGACTCAAAGAAGTAAGCATTATTAATCTACAATTCTATTCGACAAAGGTACACATAAATTGAGGGAGTATATTAAAAATCATAGTGTGCTATAACTGATAATGAACACTATAAGTGAGAAAGGTGAGACGGTTAGTTTATGTTGTTGCGTTTTTAGTTTTGAAGAAATGCTCTTAATAGTGCAGAGCCATGTGTCCTTGTAGTTGTAGAAGAGGATGTTATAAACTTTAAATTTTGGATCCATTTATGAGATTTAGGAGTTGAAATTTTGATAATCGAGTTGGTTGTAGGAGGCATACTGGTGGAGTCCAAAGTGTGAGAATCTATTTCAAGTTTTGTACCGTGTAAATCAATAAGGGGTAAAGTATCAATGTTCATGTAAAAAGTTAGTTAGTTTTGCTTATAAATCTTATAAACAACATAAGGAGGTGGTACCAGATTTTTAATAATTGAGGATGGTTTTGAAGTTTGTCCCTTTTGAAAGTTCATTATCATTATATTCAAGAATGTACTGGTTGTGTATAATGTACATTATTGATCAGTTACGCTAACAAAAGTGTGAACTTACAATTGATTCAACGTGGAGCAATATTTCCTTGTGTAATTGTGCCTTGCAGAGGGAGCAACTCTGTGCAAAGAGGGTTAAACTTATTGATTTGTTTCGAGAGGCTGATAGTTTTTTTAATGCAAATTATAATGGGATACCTGTTTGTTCTACGCTGAGGATGGATGCTTGTTGGTACTGTGCATCAGCGTCATCTTCTAATAAAGAGAGCAAATCCATGTCTCAACTGATTGAAGTTGCCGTCAGTCCAGATTGAGGTTGCCATCAGTCCAGATTGTATGTATTGGAGGTGACGCCACTTCAGTAAGGTGATAGTAGAGTTCTGTTGTAAGGCTACAAAAACCTCTGTTAATTAAACATATATGTGTTTGAGTGTATTATAAGTTAATGTTAGTTTTGGTGGAGATGGCAATGCTTGCAAAAGAGTTACATAGTGCGATGTTGTAAGGGTTGGGCAAATGCTAGCGCATTAAAATTTGATACGTTCGATATGAGATATGATGATTAATAAAGAAAACATTTTCATTCGTACCAAATTAACAAATGTTTCAACTTTACATTTGGCAAATCCAATTCCATCCTAGTTTTATTTTTGTCTGAATCTTATATCAGAAGAGAAAGAGGATTCATTCATAAATCCCAAAAAATCAGTAAACCATGTGGATGCTCACTCTTTGATTAATAATTCACCGGACACATATAAATCCCAAAATAATTTTATTTTAAAAAATTATCGCTTAGAAGTACTGCCTAAGTATTCAATAGGAACAAATCTTAAATAAGGTGTCAAAATGAAAGACGTGAAAAGTTAAAGGGGTGCACTATGACTTTAGACTAAAATTCAAATCCATTTATACCATCAATTTCATTGCAGTTGCAGTCTCATATGGCATGAAAGAACCAACACATGGTATACAATCTCAACAGCAGTTGCAAAGTTTGCACATTCATGTGACTTAATAGCAGTGAAGAGAGAAGTTAGTAACAGTTTGCAGGCGAGATTTTACCCATTTAGATGTTGACTAAACCACACTTCAAATCCAAATTAGAAACAGATGCTCCCAGAACAAGAAACAGACCTACACAGACTCAGCATATTTTTAGAATCCACATTTCTGGTTGTGTTGGTTGTAGCATTCACAGGCTTCTCATGCAAGTTCCTATTCTGCAACATCAAAGGAAAATTTATAAGTTCAAATTCACACTCACAGTGAACACTACTTGCAATTGAAACATATCTTAAGTAGAAAACCTTAATATCAATGACTTAACTACCATCAGTTTACCAAACTTCTAATACTAGTACTGATCTCATATTTAGCAAGATTCTGTTACTGATTACATTTTTTCTTGTTTTCCTTGTACATCACTTTATTTGTTTTCCGTCTTATTCCTTTTTTTACTTTTTGGAGGATGCAGGTTTATCTGTGAGATTCTTAATCTTCTCTTTAAAAAAGAACCAAAGTCTGCCTTCTAGTTGAACATAAGCATCATAACTCCTCTCCTTTTGATTCTATCATTTAGACTCCTCACAAAAGAAAAGAATGGGTTCAGTGAAACAAGTTGATTTATACCCAACCATTTGACCAGCAGAGAGCATAACATAGTTTTCATTGTCTTGTGCCTCAGACCATCAATTGGACCCAAGGAGTAAAGGCAATGAAACCAAAAAATTTAATATACTGCTAACATAAGCCGACAAACTAGAAAAGCAGAGAAACTTTAGCTCTAGTCAACTGCAAAGTTCTGGAATAGCCAGTGATTATTCTAGGGACAAACCTCTTGAACAGGGAAGAACATGATTATAACAAAACAAGGCCCCAAACAACAACAACAGCAACACTATATGAATCCAAATCCCAGGATTATCAGGAAACAAGCCAGATAGGCCTTCAAAACTAACATTAACTTATAATACTCAACAACAACACATTTCAATATAAACAGCTACAACTAGTAGAATTAGAACTTTTAGCAGCAATAATAACCTAGTCAAGTCAAACTATGTCACGAGTCCAAGCCTCTACTTGATATCAATCCTAGGAATTAAGCACTGAATTGCAATGCTAACATGTAAGACCAGATACACAAATCTGAAGCACTGAATTGCAATGCTAACATGAATCTGAAGCACTGCATGTTCATGTTATAAATGCTGAACTTTGATTTTTCTTGCCTTGATCCTTAGTGTTGGAATGTTTGACTTGTCTGCATTCAAAATCCTTTTGCACTCCATTGATAATTGCTGAAAATTATGCCATTGTATGATTTCCTGCTGGTTGTATGCTTCATTAGATATTCTATCTTCTAATTGTTTTGCCTCTCTGAAAACATGCTTGATTTTTGCTTGCATAACTCTTAACAGCACTTGTATGTCTTCTATGTGATTCCATGGAACTTTCCACTCCCTCCTAATCATCTTTGTTATGCTCATTGAATCTGTCTCAACAATGACATTTGTGATGTTGTTGTTTTTACAGAATTTCAGAGCACTAAGAATAGCCCTGAGTTCAGCCTCCATACTTGTTCCCTGTCCTATCCTTTGTTCCCTTCACTATTCCTAGCACAAAAGTTGTATGTGTTTTCCCTCGGATTGCCTCTACTTGCTCTGTCAGTGTTGCATTTTGTCCATCCCAATGGTGGCCTATACCAGGCCAGTGCATGATAATAAGAATTTGGTACGTATGCATCTCTTTAACACCTCTAAAAGTCCTTCCCAAATTTTAGGTATTTTAATCCATGGGTACAATGTCCTCATTAACTGAAAAACACTGTTTCGACATTGCTGAAGTAACTTTTCATACGACACCTCCCTCCCATATCTTCTTGCATTCCTTCTTTTCTATTGCTCCCACATCAAAATGGCTGGAATTGCCTGATAGATCACCTTTAATTTGGGCTTGTTTGATGCTTCCCACCATTTAGTAATTGTTTGTTGTAATCCTCACTTCAATTCTGATACCTGCACAAGAAGCAAATTGCTTCCATAGCTTGTTACCTATGAGAGCTTTTAGAAAAAAATGATTCATCGTCTCCTGCTCGTGGGTGTCACAACAATAGCATCTGGAAACCATACTAATCCTCATTTTTTTAAGATCGTCTTCTGTAGCAATTTTGTCCTTCCAGCTCCTCTAAAGAAGAAAACTTATCTTAGAAGGCACACCCCTGCTCCAGACGCTACTCCACCACCATTCTTTCTCCTTTTTGTGCCTTATTACACCCATAAGCAGACTTCCCTGTAAAGGTACCACTAGAGTTACCCATCCACCATGGTATATCCCCTGCTCCTTCCCCACATAGTTGGGCTGATATTCTCCAGAATGTACTCAATCATCTCCTCTGAAATAAGCCCTCTGAGCCTCTGTCTATTCCATTCCCCATTCACAATAAACTGTTCTTCTATAAAGTATAAAGCATCCTATTTAGTCCAGTTATCAAACCAGAAACTAGCCTCTTCAGTTTTGAGTTGCCACCAAATTTCATGCTCCACTTCATCCCTTACCTCCAACATTTTCCTCCAAGTATGTGAAGCCCCTGTCCCTGAGCTTTTTACGATAGTTATTCCACACGAAAGTACTCCAAAGAGATGTTGAAGTTCTGAACGTTCACCAAAGCTTTTCAAAGAGTACTTTTGTGACTTCATGCAATGATCTAAACCCAACTCCTCCTCCATTCCTAGGAAAGCACATAATCTCCCAAGCTATCCAATGTTTCCCTCTTTCTCCTTCTGCCTTGCTCCAGAAAAAACAGCAAAAAGTTGGTGCAATTGCTCAATGGTTTTCTTTGGTGAGTTCATAACTGAGAGATATAGGCCTAGACTGAAGAACATTTGCAATCAGCATGAACTTTCCTCCATATGACAACCATTTGTTTTGCCATAAAACACAGGACAACCAGGGTAGGTAAAAGGAAAATTCCCCTTCCTAATACCAGTCTGATCCCCACAATCAGAGGAGTATTGTCATGTAAGTAGAAAGATCTTTTTATATTCCCTCAATACACTCATCATTTTAATAATAGATTTTTTATCCCCAGAGCAAAACAGAATAGTACCATCTGCAAATGATAGATGATTGATTGGAAGACTCCATTTAAGCATCCCATAACCCCTGAATTCCGCATCTTCATGCAACTTATTCAATTCCCTTGCCAACACCTCTGTTGCTATATAATGAATAGAGTTGGAGATAGCGGATCTCCTTGTTTTAAACATCTAGAAGATCGGAAAAAACCAAAAGCCTTTCCATTATCTACTACAGAGTACCAGTTATTGGAGAATAATCTCCAAACCATATCAATATTGACTTCTGAAAGTCCAAATCTCCTCAAGACGTTAATAAGGAAAAACCCAAGATACTCTATCATACGCTTTTGCTAAATCTATTTTTACCACCACATTGTGAAACTTCTTTCTGATATCCCTAATAATCTCCTGAACATCTAGGATGGCTGCCAGAACACGAATTTTGTGATTTCATCGGTTGCAAGTGAGGGAGAAAATTACATTTAAAAAAAAATACTACTTTAAATATTAAAAATTTGGTTGGCTCTCCAAATTCTATCGTCTATCATCATCATCATATCATCATAATTAACAATATAATAATATATATATGTATATATATTATTATTATTATTATTATTAATAATAATAATAATTAAAAGTGGAAAGCTTCTAACATCAAAGTTGGATTACCTTTTGCTCCTATTTTATCCTTAAACCAAATTAAATATTAATATCTAATTTATTAATTATATATTAAAAAATAATTATATTTAAATTTAATTTCATGCATCAAATAAGATCTTAATGCAATTCATGCATGTACTAAATGTGGGTAGTGAAGAGTAAAAAAATAACCTTCAAATTTAATTTGTGATAAGTGAGGGTAATGAAGAGTCTATCAAAGACACTAACCAATAACATTATATAAAGGCGAAATGATCTGATGGACCCTTGTAGTTGTATGAGTTTGTATTATGGATCTTTCTACTTAACTATTTACCAACTGAACCCCTGAACCTATTGAAACTTAGTATTTTAAACCCTTTTTTTTGACCTGTCAACCTATGTGACATTTTTGTTCAGAGTGCGTGTGATACACATATTTTAGGAGCATGAGGTCTTCAAAAAAGATAGAAATTGTCATTTTTTGACCTAATTAAGAGTCATCTTCCCCCTTTATCCATTTACCATTGTTGAACAAATATAAGCTTTTGTGGGGCTTTTCTGATCTCCAAATATTTTTTTCCAGATTCTTTCTCCATTCTTTTCATTGTTTCATTGTTGCCTTTCATCTTCTTCAAAAGACTCAAATTTCTTAAACAAATTCAGTCTTTATTACTCTACAAAAGAATCTCTACAAGTAACAAATTTCTTTCATTGTTCCAAACAAATAAATGGACTTATCGATCCTACTCTTCAACAAGTATCCCGTTTCCTTTGAACACAACATCGCCGGAGCCATCAACCACACCAATTTCTGCAAATCTACAGAACACAAAATCTTTCTTAAATAAACAAATTTTAAAAAGCTAAAAAGTTAAAATTGATCCAAAATTGCAAAGAAGAGAAGAAAAAGAAAAAAAAACATGGAGGAGGAGTGAATCTGAGGGTTGAGTAATTTGGATGAGAATTGATTGTTCGTGATTTCTAGGGTTTTGGAGCGAGTGTCGCAGCGATTTGGGTCATCATTGCTTTTTCAAAATCGAATGTGGCGCAGTTGCCCTCTCCATCTTCGAGTGGTAGCTCCACCACCACGCTGTAGTGTGTGATCGATCTTGCTGGTATTGCGTTTACTGGTGAAAGCCTTTGGAATGAGAGAGGAGAAAGAAGAGAAATTCAGAAGAAAATTGAAAGAAAGAGAAAAAGATTTTCAAATAAAATTTTGGGGATTTATTTAATTTTGTCATTTTATTTCCTATGTGGCAGTTAAAAATGAGGTGGAATTTGACATGTAGGGGTTGTATTACACGCACTATCCACCATGTGAGAAAAGGGTTTACAATACTAAGTTTCAATGGGTTCGGGGTTTCAACTGGTAAAGGCTGAAGTAGAAGGGTTCATAATACTAACGTATACAAGTACAAGGGTTCATCAGACCATTTCGCCTTATATAAATTCCCTTCTTTCATTCAAATTTGTGATCATCTTGCTTTCTATTAGGTTAGTATGCTTTATTTGTAAAATTTCTATTACCAATTTGTAATTGTACTCTTACTGATTCATTTATTTATATAATTTATTATTTCATACATATTCATTTTCTTTTTGTTGAAAAATATGTAAATTGACATAGTTACAAGATGAAAATTCTCTAGATACGAAATTGTAAGTAAAGTTTTATTTTTTATATTTCCATCTTTTTTAGTTTTCAAATATAACTTCGTTATTCCTTATTATATTTCCATATTCTTCGTTTCTTTCCCCTTTAGGATATAAATATAATTAGCACTTTGAATTTGTAGGAGAAAATGATAAAAGAAACTTTAGAATATTTTTTATTTCAAGATCTGTAATAAAAAGTCCAGAAGAATTCTCCTTGATATTGGTTGAGTGTTTTCGTCTTTTTTGAGGATGTATTTTAGTTAACTTATTGTCGATGAGTTGTTTCTGTTTAAAAAACACCATAACTCTTTCACCCACTAAATTTTATACAGTAATAGTGGACAAATGTGCAATGCACGTTCCAAAACTAATAAATTGAAATAAAGAAAGTAACACATATTAGGCCCGTGCTTACATGGAGTCATATATCTAGTATCCATTATCGACTTCTTCATTAGAATGGCATCATACGCCTTCCTTAGTATGTGAAAGTTACGTCTTGAAACTGCAACCTTACAATTGAAAGTAGAAGATGCTTACTACTTGAGTAACTTTCAGTTATTCAATTCAATATTTGTGTTTGATATTATAAAAACATGAAAGACATCATGATTTTTTTAATGTTAATTACCTCAACTTATACAAATTATAAGTTTTTGTTTGATATTTATAAAAACGTGAAAGGCAAATTATTGCATAATGTGACCCTCATATGATTTTTGTCATGTGTAGTTAAAAATATGAAAAATTATTTTATTTTTCAAGACAATATTTAAATATCGATGATTATAATTTAAAATTGTAATATTTATAAGACAAATTATGAGAGTAGTAATAAAAACTATTGAAATAGGACCAAATTGGATCTAGAAACAAAGTTAATTGAATAACACCTAAGAGAAAAGGATTCAAATAACGAAAAAGCTTTTATACATTTGTTTGCATTGATATATATTGTTCCGTATTCAGCTAATAAATTTGTATATATTTGTTTGCATTGGTTAGGGGTGTGTGCGATTTAGGTAGAAACTAATCCAAATCTAAAAATCAAACCAAATTGATTTATATTTGGTTTGGTTTGTTTGATTTACACTTTTTTTAACAGACAATATTTGAGTTGGTTTAGGTATTGTTCAAAAAATCAAAGAAATAATTGAATCAAATCGATAAATTATATACATATTTCTTAATAATATATATACTATATTATTCTTTATGAATAATTTTTATGCGAAAAAAAAAAGAAGAACACTTGTGAAAAAGAGAAAGGTATGGTGTGCCTTTTATTTGTGTAGCAATATCAAAAGCTTATGCATTACTTGGTAAGTTTATATTGGCAAGATGTTAAACATAATTGAAGTTCTGATATAATAATTATAAGACCCAAAGTGGCACGTAGATAATTCTTTTTTTTTTTGAATGAATTATTGTCTCTCTTCTTTCTATCTTTATCTCTTTTGAACGATTTACAGCAAAATCAAACCATGTTGTCACAATCCAAAAATAGATGTGATGACACTCGTCTTATCCCACCAAGACAAGTCAGCTTAAAACTCAACCATTTCGATAAAGTGCAGAAATAAAATAAAATTGGAAGTTTAATAGCTAATACTAATGCAGGTAACAAGTCAATTAACTAAAATCCCAAAACCTGATTGTCACGTGCACAAGCCTCTAATGTATTACAACAGAATTGAAAGAAATACATAAGTCTCAAATGATGTTGTCTCTAAAGTAGAACAAAATCATACATAGGAGTAAGAAGGTCCGTTGAGATGACAAACAAATCTCCACAGGAAGCCTCGGACATGAAGGGAAGAGAGAGTATCATGAAGATCCAGGCTCGTAACCTACACAAATGTAGAAGCAAGGGGTGAGTATCAAACCACACGGTACCCAGCAAGCAAATTCCTAAACACAAGCTGAGGGTATAGAATACGGGTACTCCTTACACCCTAGCCGAACCCCCACAACTATAACCTGCATAAAAACCAATCCAACCTATTAGTTCACAATTTACATAACACATAATTCAACTACATCACTTCAACAATACAAATCAACAACATATAAGATCAGGTTCACCGATCACAAGTTCCATAGAAAGGCACTCACAAGTTCACAAATGATAAAGATATGCAGTGCAAAGAAATGCAATGTCAAGTATAGTGATGCATGTCTGACCTAACGATACACACCCGCTGTCTCTCAGTCCGGGACCCATGGGGGATATATCTATCCATGCATTCGTCGCGGCGTGCGACACGACCCTCAATAATAAAATCCGTTGCGGCGTGTGACACGTCCCTCGATAATAGAATCTGTCGCAGCGCGCGACACGTCCCTTGAAATGGTACATCCTCTTTAATTTTCTATTCTTCCTCAATTCACATAACACTTGTCACAACCATGTCTCAGAACCAATGCAAATGACATGTTCACACAAATAATGAGGAGATGACCATTTTCATAACAATGCACAATTCACAACCACACAATCGTGATGCAACACAAAAAATGAATCAATAAGTCTTTCAAACCATTATCAACACATCACACATCAATAATTAATCACGTTGCCTTTTATTTCCTCTTTTTCATCATTATAATTATTCAATATGGACAAGTCAACCCATCACCAAGTCCCATTACTCCCCAACACATACCATAAGGAAATACACGATATACATTTAACAAGGGTTAAGAAATCTACTTGCCTCTAACAATCGACAATTACTCCGGGACTTGGGCCTTCCCCTTTCGTTGGGCTTCCAAATCAATGCAATCTATTCACATAAATAATCACAATAAGATTACTAAACCAACAACACTCATATTATTATATGTCTAGCCTAGACCCAAAAGCATCATCAAATCTATAATCAAGTTCCTAACCTCGATGTCAATTAACATTTCAACTCTCATATTTTTTTCAACTTTTAAGTCCAGGGTTTAGTCTCAATTCCTTCAAATATCACACATATAATTGTATTCGTATAATACAATACACCTAATATTTAATTACTTATCTCCATATATCAAAACTTGCATCATACCATGATAACCAAAAATATAAAATTTAAACCCGACTAACTTAGGAACAGTAACGTACAGGAAAAATTGAAGGTCGGTGAGAATTTGCTTACCTGCACCTTTCGTTCCGTTTTTGTTCCTGTGTTCACGCCACAGGTTAGTTTCTGTCTCCTCTTTCTTTTCTTTTCTAAATTAATTATGTACTAAAAGTGACAAATTCTAATAACCTATTTTAATATATATGGGCCAAATGGTATAGGGTCTTAAATAAATTTCAGACTTGGCTCATTATTATCAACTAAATAAATAAATTATTTAAAAAATATTCTTCAATTAAATAATCATAGTTATCGAATAGTTTAAATTTCCAAACCAACTTCACCGAGTGATCATAAATGACTCGGGGTAACTATCAAGAGGGGTAAAATGATAATTTTTACGAAAATTTCTAAAAATGACTTTTTGGGTCATTACACATGTCGAAATTGATAACAACCAAACTGATAAATGTAAATCGTATTTGGTTTGATTTGATTTTAATTATTTAAAAATCGATTAAATTGATTTGATTTTGATTTTGACCAATAACTTACCTAAATCGATCATGAACACCCTTAGCACTTATATATATATATATATATATATATTCACCATGAAAGAACTAGATTCAATCTAAGTATAAAGGAATTTTTCTATAGTTTTCTTGACTTGGTTTCGAGATGGTGGTACAGTCAGATCTAGTACTACTCTTGTTGGTTTTGCTTTAGTGGCTTCGTCTAGCAAGTCGTGGACCTCAGCCCGTTATGTTGTTGAGAAAAGGGCATTCGTTTCCCAGTTAGAACAACTAGACACATGGGCTCAACTAGAGTATGTATTCAGATCTTGACATGCTCCTTGCTTGGGTAAAAAGTTTATCTCTTCCATACAGTCATAAACTAGACAAAAATTCTTCTGTATTTTGGTTATGTATCCAGCATGGGTACTATGTTGAGCTAGATCTGGTTGATTGTGCGGACTACCGCCAGTCCCCTCAGATCCTGCGAGAAAGTGGTATCAAAGCCTGGTATTTTCATGGTATTTATGAGATAAATATGAAACATTTAGCATAGATATGATCTTTAGTACATGGATTTAGGAGAAGGAAGTGCTGTTAAGAGTACTAGACTTGAAGAGGTAGATATACCTCAAAATCTTGATTTGTTAAACAAATGGATTATTCCAAAGATTCCTATTAAAACCATTTATGATTATGGTTGGTTTGATAAACTTTCTTCGAAACAATTAATAAAAATTACGGAGCAATCTTTGGCTCTAAATTCGTCAAAACAGACAATTCAATTGTTAAACAAACATGACATTAATTTGTATAAAGATCGTTATAATTTCATGCATATCGGTATGGTACAAATTGTTTTTAAACCTTTAACTCTTAAAGGGTTACCGGAGACTTTCCTAGCGGCTCTCAGAGATGCTAGGAATCTAAATTTTCGTCAATTTCTAGTGGGTTCGATTGAATCGACAATTGCTTACGGCCCTGCTTATTTTAATACTCAGCCTAATCTGCAACTTTCTCTTTCAGATGTTAATATACTCGATGCTCTTACATTAAATATAAAAACGCATGGTTATAATTATGCACCTGGATCTGAGCTTATTTGTTTGTCATACAGGATTTATTATAAACTTCTGTCTACTTTAAATTCGCGATGTAAGTTATATGATACATCAGACCAAACTATTTTGGTTGAAACAAATTTTGTTAAATCCAAAGTCACTACTAGAAGACAAATTCGCTGGGAAGAAATTAATTTTCCAACTACATGGAGTTTGAATTCGGTTATACCATCTAATCAGTTAGCTAATGTTGTTACTAATACTGATTATTCTCATGTGACTCAGAATCCAGATGGAAGGATATGTATTCAATTTGATGAAAAATCTCAGATCTATAATAGACATTCTTTTTCAGGTCATAACCTGTTGCCTGCAATGCAGTATATGTCTCCTATAGAGCCTGTTTATAAGTTGGCTCGAAATCGTACAGCTTCTTTGCATACTGTTTCCACGGATAGTGGTAAAAAGCCTATTATAGAAAAAATTGTTGAAAAAATAAAAATTGATCCGCAAACTAATATTGTGCATGTAAATGATGATATTATGCATATTGTGGATAAGGACATGAAGGATCTTCCTACTGATTCCGAGATGGATTTCGACCCTAACAAGACTTAATGAATTACACCAAATTGATTTTAGTCCAGGGTCTCTAGCAAGGAAATATATTCAGAAAGAATTCTTTTATGATAAATGGAAACGATTTAAAACTTGGTTGTTTGAAGCTTATAGCAAAGATGATTTGCATAATATTTCTGAAGAGTTTTATGAAACTTGCACCTTACATAATCAAATTATGTATTTTGTTCCTGGGTTTATAGCTACCTACTTGCCGTTATACATCAAGGTTTTGGAAAGATCTTATAAAGATGGGAGTGGAAATATTAATAAAGTTATTTACCCTCCTCAATCACCTTTTGTTTTACCAAACAATATAGGTATTACTTTTGCTGCTTTTCAAAAGTTCATTGAAGAAGATATAGCTTTTGTTAGTATTGCATAAATTAATAAAATAATTTCTCAAAATAATTATTTAGGTTTATATGTTAAAGTTCTGGGCGAACATATAAGTTCCCTGGATGAAAAATTAAGTGAATTAATAGTTTTGATAAAAAATATGAGTACCAACAAAGGAGAATCTAATGTTGCCTCTACTTCTGCAAGTAAATCAGATCTTCAGGTTGGCCTTACTCATATTCAGAGACCTCCTGAAATTCAGGATTTCAAATTTAAATCTTTAAATGAATTAGAAGAACTTCTTGATAAAAAGTTTTCAAGATTAAATCAAAAGTTTTCAGGGTTAAGTTTAAACCCAATAAATCTTTCTAAAGATTTTGCTGATAAAATCGAAACAACTTTTGATCATAAAAATGAGATTTCATCTGAGTTTAATAAACTCAAAAGTTATTATAAAAATAATAATAAGTATGCTAAAAAACCTAGCATGCAAACTTATTCAAGATGTTTTAATTGAAGGAATGGGATTGGAATCAGACTAATACGTCTTATAGTGGTTCTGAGATTTATGAATGGAATCTTGATGGTTTTACTGATAGACAATTAGCTATTCTGATGCATCGTATGTTGATGTATGCAACTATCTGTAAAAGTGTTAAAAACACAGATAGAACTATTTGTAAAATGATTATTGCAGGTTTTACTGGCCAACTACGAGGTTGGTGGGATAATTATTTGTCTACCGAAGAGAAAGCTTCGGTTATTAATGCGATTGCAACCGACGAAGGAATTGATAACCTTGGAATGACACTTGTTAAAAACAGAGAAGATGTTTATATGCTAATTCTTACAATTCTCGAACATTTCAATGGTAGATTTACCAATCAGTATGAAACGGTTCGTACTTTACTCAATGGTCTTCGATGCAGACACTTGGGCGAATTTAGGTGGTATAAAGACACCTTTATGAGTCGGGTTATGAAATTACCCGAAAGCAAGTTCGAACATTGGAAAGCCAAATTCATAGATGGGCTCCCCTCTTTATTTGCAGAAAGAGTTAGAAAAACTCTAAGGGGAAATTTCGGTGAAATTCCGTATAAGGATTATACTTATGGTAAGTTGATAGGAGTTTGTACACAAGAAGGATTGAACTTATGTAATGAGGTTAGATTATCTAGACAACTTAAAATAGATAAGCTGAAAGAGAAAAACCAACTAGGAGACTTTTGCGCTCAATTTGGTTTACCTAAAACTTCCGGTCATAACAAAAGAAGAAAGAACAAGCATCATAGATACCCAAACTTTGATGGTCTTTATAAGAAAAAGAGATCTAGAAAAAGATCCAAAGAAGATCAGGAAGCCAGGAAAAGCTACAGAAAATATAAAAGATTTGCAAAGAACAGGACGAATAAGGATCCGGTAGATTTGAAATACTACAGATGTGGAAAGTTTGGACATATAGCTCCAAATTGCAAGCTTCAAAAGCTAAAAACCTTAGAGCTGGATAAGGAACTCCATGATCAGATTTATGGGTTGTTATACACCTCCGGTTCTGAATCTGATTATAATTCTTCCTCAGAATCTGAAGTAGAAGTAGATTTACTTGATTAATCTGATAATGATAATTTGCATGATGATAATTCTGCTACTTGCAAAGGTGATAATTGTACTTGTGAAAATGATGAATTTTATAAATTGCAATCTCAATTTGAGGATTTAAATGTACAAACTATTTCTTCTGAAAATGTGATAGAACTTTTAAAAGAAGTTGCTGATAATAAACTTCGTGAAAAAATTCTTAATATGACTAATATTTCAGGTTCCAGTTCTTCAAAACGTTTTGAAAATCAGAAGAACGAATTTGAATATCAAGCACCTTATTCTTTGATGGAAGTTAATAACAGACTTATTCATAAAAATGCTCCAGTAAGAGATACCTCTTTTGATGATTTAAAAGTAGAAGTTGAAAATTTGAAAAGAGAGATAAAATCTCTGAAACAAAATCAAATGATTTGTGATCATAGGATAGCTCAGATTGAGAAAAATAATTCTCCGGCTGAGCCATTCAATGATAAAGGAAAATGTATTTGTGTTGATTCTGAGAAATTTATTTCTGATAATTTTGATCCTAAACAAGATTCGTTTTTAGGAATGATGCAAGTTATTACTGCTCATAAATGCACTATCTTAACTGATAATAGTTTTTGCATTACTGATATGGCAATGATTGATAGTGGAGCAGATGTTAGCTGCATTCATGAGGGTCTTGTACCCACTAAATATTTTCAAAAAACCACTAAAATGGTGAAATCCGCGTCAGGACATACTTTAGATATAAAGTATAAATTGCCTAATGTGCGTATTTGTCAGAATAAAGTCTGCATTCATCACTTCTTTTTCTTGGTAAAAAATCAGTTATACCCACTTGGAACCCCTTTTATTAATGCGATTTATCCTTTTACAAAAATAGATTCAAAAGGATTTGAAGCAAGTTATAATGATAGAAGATAAATTATTCTTTCGTTACTGATCCCGTAACTGGAGATGTTAATGCTTTAATTGATATAAAACAAAAGCATGTTGATTCATTACAACTTGAGATTTTTAGCATGAATATATTCGATGTGTTAAAATCTACTAAAGTTCAAGAAAAAAATTAAATTAATTTCTAAACAGATGGCCATTGATATTTGTGCCGATCACCCTAGTGCTTTTTGGAATCGAAAAAAGCATATCATTACTCTTCCGTATGAGGATGAATTTTTGGAAACTGATATTCCTACAAAACCCAGACCTTATCAGATGAATACCGAATTGGTTGAATTCTGCAAAAAAGAAATTGATAATTTGTTACAAAAGGGTTTAATAAAACCGTCTAAATCTCTTTGGTCTTGTACTGCCTTTTATGTTAATAATGCAGCAGAAAAAGAACGTGGAGTTCCCAGGTTAGTGATTAATTATAAACCTTTGAATAAATTTTAAAAATGGATAAGGTATCCCATTCCAAACAAAAGAGATTTGCTTTCAAGATTATATGATGTCAATATATTTTCAAAATTCGATTTAAAATCAGGATATTGGCAAATACAATTTTTTAAAAACATTCTTATAGAACTGCTTTCAATGTCTCATTTGGACAATATGAATGGAATGTAATACAATTTGGATTAAAAAATGCTCCTTCTGAATTTCAAAAAATCATGAATGATATTTTCAATCCATATTTAGACTTTATCATAGTCTATATTGATGACATATTAGTATTTTCTAAAGCTTTAGTAACTCATATCAAGCATCTTGATATTTTAAAGAAAATTGTTATACAAAATGGTCTAGTAATTTCTAAACCAAAAATGAGTTTATTTCAAACTGAAGTCCGATTTTTAGGACATCATATTTGTCAAGGGAAAATTACCCCTAATCAAAGATCCATTGAATTTGCATCAAAATTTCCCGATGTAATTACTGATAAAACTCAATTACAGCGATTTTTGGGAAGTCTAAATTATATCTCCCCATTTTATAAAAATTTGTCTCGAGATTTAGCCCCATTATATGATAGGCTAAAAAAGGATTATAAGAAACCTTGGACTAATGAGCTTACTACTTTGATTAAAAATGTTAAACAACGTGTTAACTCTCTTCCTTGTTTAACACTTGCAAATCCTTCATGGATTAAGATAATTGAGACTGATGCGTCTAATATTGGTTATGGTGGGATATTGAAATAGATTGACAAAGGTATCTCCAAACTTAAATGAATTATACCATGCAGATCATATATGCTATTTGGAAAAAAATGATCAAATGTATTTCTTTATAGAATTTTCTATTCCGTGGATCCATAAGTGGGCTCCAGAATTGGGATTTACGGAAGAACAGATCTCATGTTTATACCGAGTTTTTTATAATAATTTTTGGGACAAATTTATAAAAATAGACCCAAAAACAAAGGCATTATACGGTCATGAGCTTATAGATTCCATTAAAATGAAGATACAAGAATATTCTACTATCCCAGATAAAAGGGTAATTGATGATACTTCCGTACGACATATTGCCAGGAAGATTTCAGTGCAAGATGGTGATAAAGAGGAAATGATAAATCGATATCTGGAAGAAGTAAAAAGAAATTTACTTCAATCAATTAATCAGTACGAGAAATCAAACACTTCAATGAGAAGTGAGGCAAGCACAGATGATATCACTGATTCCTAGCCTATAGAGCGAGAAGAGATATTATCTGAAGAAGCCTTGAAAAGGGCTGAAGTATTACTAGGAAAGATGAAGCAGTAAGAAGATAAGGTTAGAATACAGTAAAAAGGAGAAGATAAGCTCCAGCACAGTAGAAATATTGTTCGAACGGTAGATACACTGTTAAGGTCCCCAGATAATGGGATCCATTTCCTGTAGATAAAGTTAGATTTTTTTTCTATATAAAGGAGAGTTCATTCTCCATTAGAGGCAGGCTTTTTCAGAATTAAGTTTTTAGTTTTCTTTGTAAATTACTCTCTTTCTCTCTCTCTTGTACACAACTTCTGAGTAAATACAATCTTTCAGCTTTGAGAACATCTGGCCTTGCATCCGGCCTTAAAGGTACTTTTATTTCTGTTTATTTAAATTTCCTTTCCCTTTCTCCTAGCCGTGACGATGTTCGGCTAGAAGATCACATATCTATGTTGAATATCTAACTTCCCTCTCATATTCACCATGAAAGCACTAGACTCAATCTAGGTATGAAAGAATTTTTCTATAGTTTTCTTGACTTGGTTTCGAGATGGTGGTACAGTCAGATCTAGTACTACTCTTGTTGGCTTTGCCTTAGTGGCTTCGTCTAGCAAGCCGTGGACCTCAGCCCGTTATGTTGTTGTGAAAAGGGAATTCGTTTCCCGGTTAGAACAGCTAGACACATGGGCTCAACTAGAGTATGTATTCAGATCTTAACAGGCCCCTTGCTTGGGTAAAAGAGTTTATCTCTTCCAAACAGTCATAAATTAGACAAAAACTCTTCTGTATTTCGGTTATGTATCCAGCATGGGTACTATGTTGAACTAGATCTGATTGATTGCGCGGACTACCGTCAGTCCCCTTAGATATATATATATATATTGATTTGTATTCATCTAATAAATTTATGTACATATACAAAAATTAATATTATTGCAAAAATAAAGTATTTTAAATACTCCCTCCATTTAAAATTAATTGAATTGTTGAGACATTTTTCATTTTTCATTTTTCGAATCAACTTAATTGTTCAATCTTTAAGAGTACTTTTAGAATGTTCGTCCAATTTTACTCTTCATTAGTTAGCATTGGAATTAGTTATTATAATTAATGTTTAGTCATATTAATCATAAATTTGACAATAATTAATAAGGATAAAAATGGGAAGCTAATCCTAATTTATGTCTTAATCTTCTTTTCTTAAAGACACCTCAACAATTCAATTAATTTGAAATGGAGAGAGTAGTACTTGCTTAAAATAAAAAGAGAGTGTGAAAAAAATTGAATTGTAATTTTGCAAAATAATTTAGGAAAAATTACTAAATTACACACCTTTAAGTATATTATTTTCCATTTGTCCCTATATCTTTTAAAAATAACTAAAATCTCTTATTTTAATAATATATCTGTATTAATGTATCCGTGCTTGTATTAATGTATCCGCGCTTTCATTAATATATCCGGATTGGGTTAATTTTTATTTTAATAATGTATCTGTATTAATGTATCCGCGTTTTCATTAATGTATCTGGATTGTGTTAATTTTAAGAGATTATTGTAATTAAAAAAAATTAGGAATAAATCGTAATTTCATTTTTACACTATGTGATTTATGTAACTTGCCTTAATTTAGGATGTCAATGCAAATTAATTTCAAAGTAGGAATGTAAAGGAAGTCCAAAACATACGTATTCCTTTTTTTTACAGGAAAGTCCTGCTTTGTCCCTCCCTATTATAAAACGCCCTCAAATTCCTTGTATGGCCTAGACTAGAATCCCTTACATACCAGATCTCTCTTCTTGTTCCTATCTATTAAGCTGCTATGGCGGCAGACTGGGCAGGATTGCCCAGCGACCTCCTTGTTTTGATTGCAAAGCGTGTTAAAGTGATGGAAGATTTCATTGCTTTTCGTGGTATTTGTACCTCATGGTGAACCGCTTCTCCCAAGGACAATTTCGATCTTTTATCTCCTCAACTTCCTTTGCTAATGCTCCCTGATAAAGATGATGATGGTGATTATAGAGAATTTATTCTCTTTCCAAAGGTAAAGTCTCCGCAAATTGTACCTCCCCGAGGCTAAAGGGCGAGAATGTTTCTCATTTGATCACATGGGATGGTTTCTCACCCAATCATTAGACGGAGAAGAGGTCAGTTTGTACCAAAATTCATCTTCCTAACCAATTTGCCTTAGAAGAAGAAGAAAAGGAAGTAATCCTACAAGTGGAGTACCACTACATCAGACATGCAATTTTATCCGCTAGTCCTTCTTTTACCTTAGATTATCTACTCGTCATTGCATTTGAGACACATGGTGAACAATTTGCTTTTTAGCGACCTGGAGATATCAATTGGACTAAATTTAATGTCAGAAGACTAGGTGGAGTGTCCAATATGATTTACTACAAGGGCCAATTTTATTTTGTTACATGGACCGGTGAATTAGGTATTATTGATGTTCAAGGACCTGAACCCACGCGTAGACTCTCACATAATTTACCTTAACGATCATAACAAGTTGTTTCACCAACATTCAACTCAGTTTTATCTCGTTGAGGTAAACGATGCACTCTTACTTGTTGTCCGATTTGGTACAAGTCGTTCAGATGCTAACAGGTCTCTCGACACTTTTAAATATGAAGTATATGAAATAGATGTAGTGAAAGGTAATTTGAAAGAGATTAACAACTTGGGAGATTCAACAATTTTTTTGGGCTTTAATGCAGCATTTTCTATAGACTCCACTATATTTACCGCCCGTCAAGCCTAATCATATATATTTTACTGATGATTGGTTTGATCATAACGGTGATTTGGAATGTGGCGGTGGAAAAGACATGGGATGTTACAATCTTGAAAATGGAAATATTGAATCTTTTTATCCTGGATTATCACTTAGTCGTATATGTCCGCCAACTTGGGTTATACCATAATGAAGAGTTATTGTGTGCTATATATTCCGTTAAGGTTATTCATTAATTTTTTGTTTTGTAACTTATTTAAAAGTTAAGCTCTAGTATTTGTTTTATTTCATAATTTCACTCAATAAGAACTTTATGTTATTTGCTTTGTTGTGTCATACTTTTTGTAGTATGATCAAATTTATTTTGATGGACTTGGTTGCTTTGATTATTCAAGAACCCACTGAAACTTTTTGATAATTAGTCTTATTAACAACAATTAATTAGAAGGAATCGTCTAGGACAAAAGTATGTGGTTGGATATAACACAAAATTTCTCCACCTAATCCTTTCTAGTCGAGTCCTCTTGGTGAAGGCTGGATCAAAAAGAGAAGTGCATAATCTCGTGAGGTAAATTGGGCACTCTTTTTCTATTGTTTATTTTTTTCTTAAGTATCCTTAATAGATGGTTGTAGGTGAGCTAGTTGGTTACACCTACAACCATCTATCTTGCTGCTCTACGATTTTAATTTGACCTTGTCCAAGTATTTCTCCCATCTCAAACGCCATGACAATTCAACCTAGGAAAAAGAACACTTATACCTCAAAAAGAGAAACTATTTACAAGCGGTTATCTCTTTACTTTCGACCCCTGTTTTTAATTGCTAATGCGTGTTAACTGTTTGAGAAAATGACCAAAATGGTCCTTGATGTATAGGGGTTGAATAATTGACCCTTCATATATATTACATTATTGAAATAGTCCTTAATGTATACGGAAATGATTCATTTTGGTCTCTCACCCTAAAACTAACCATAAAAGTTAAAATTCTGTTAAATCTAATTGTGGGTCCTTGAAAGTGACAACTAGTACACCCCTTCTCCCTCAATCTTCTTCTTTCACCATTAAAGCTCAGTCTTCATTCTTAATCCACCATCTGCAATATCCTTGTAAGAAATATAACACTCACTATAGTCTATACCCATTTCTTATCTCCTCTTAACAAAATTTCCAGCAACTTCCATTTTCATACATACAAAAAAAAAAAAAAACGAGACCATTAATACAAATACAACTAAGTAAATCAGATAAAATACTTCATTCCTTCTGAGAGATTGTCATAAGCTAACTCTTTTCAAGCTTTAAACAAACTATTCTCTCTTATGGAAGCTTTACCTGGGAACTGGGAAAGATGTTTTTTCTTTTTTTTCTTTTTTTTTTTTTTTAAATTAGTAATTTTTCATTGTATTTATTTTTTTGTTCTATTGTTCAAATAGAAGTGTGAAATCTGAACGAACAAAGGTGGAAAATAGAATCTTAAAATATCTTTTTGAAATTTGAAGAAATTTTTGTGAGTCAAAGTGGGTTTTGTTAATATAAAGAAGAATTGATGAAGAAAGAAGATTGAGGGAGAAGGGATACTTCCAGGTGTCAATTTCAACGGAGTCACCATTAAATTTAACGAAAATTTTAACTTTGATGGTTAGTTTTAGGGTTGAGTACCAAAATGATTCTCTTTTTATATACATCAAGGACTATTTCAATAAGGTAACATATATGAAGGACCAAAATTATTCAACCCTTATACATTAAGGACCATTTTGGCCATTTTCTTTTTACTGTTTGATACCATCAAATTATATATATACTCTGATAGTATCAAAGAGGTAAAAACACTACTCAGTTACTCCTAGAGTATATATATACTCTGATGGCATCAAGGAGGAACATGCAGTGTTTTAGTGAAAAGACTGTTCAATTATTGTTTGATATAATCAGTATATATATATACTCCGATGGTATCAAGAATGAAGAAGCCATGGTTCAGTGAATAGAACAAGGGACGGTTGGATAAATTGTTTGGGTTGTGGGTTCAATCAGGATAAATATATTGAGTCGGGTCCAATTTGGTTAAATACTTCGCCGAATGAGTCCAATTTCATTAGTTTTCCATTCAATCTGAGGGTCGTATGTACATATCAATTCTTCAATTGAAGTCCAAATATATTGGAACTTATTTTAAAGTTAAGTTCTTAGTATTTGTTTTATTTCATAATTTCACTCAATAAACTTTATGTTATTTGCTTTATTGTGTTGAACTTTTTTATAGCGTAATCAAATTTATTTTGATTGACTTGGTTGCATTGATTATTCAAGAACCAACCGAAACTTTTTGATAATTAGTCTTATTAAAAACACCAATTAATTAGAAGGAGGGAGTATATAATTGAATTTTCTCCTCTTCAATATGATTGGTTTATTATAAGTATTTTTCTAGAGAAAGTCACGTGTACAATTGCAATAACAATCGATTGGCTTCTAACTTGAGTTGGATTATATTTTTAAAAAAGTTTGTTACCTCAAACTTCATCTTTTGATAATTTAAGTTGGTTGTAAACAAATGGATTGCTACCTATCATATTGATAGTTTATTGATAGATTGAGGTATTTGTTTGAAAAGATAGGCTAATAGCTTGACTGAGTTATAAAAAAGGCATAGTATATAAACGTGTTATTTAACTTGGCCTTAATTAAAATTTATGTTCTCTAATTTTGAGTCCGTACAAGTGAACGCTTAAATTTGTATACAATTGAACAAATAGACACATTCGTCATACGTTAATTAATCATCATTACTATAGTTTCAGTTAATTACCATTTGCCACCAACTTTCAATTATAATTACATCGACTAGCTTTTCAGTTTGTATAAGCGTGTATTTTATCTCTCTTCATATATACAAATGATTCCTTCTCTCTCTTCATAATCCTTTACCTTACACAAATTGATTTTCAAAATTTCATTCCTTCTTTCTCAAATCGTGCTTCCAGATTTTTAGGGCAACGGTTATGCAGTTTCAGTGTCTTCCTTTCCTTTTTTTAGGCGGTTTTATTCTTATTCTTTTGATTTGTATTTGTATATGACTGCGATTTCATATGATTTTTTCAAATTTATAGTTAGATACAATCAAAATCGTGGATAAAGAATCATCGTCTAAGAGTATTATAATTTTTGTATACTGTAATTTGTATAACTGTTTAAAGTTAAGATGTTTGTGTTTGTATGAATTCGTTATTTCGAGTTTTATCATATTTGTATAATTTGGAAATTTGTATTACTCTGAAAAACAGGTCCAATTTGTTTAGACAAATAATCATACATGAACAAACTTAATTTTGAAATTCGATACCAAGAATATACATCTACAAATTATTTTCAAACAAATCAACTACTTCACTTCATATAGAATTTTAACACCATTCAAAAGGATATTCGTAGTCAATAACACAACACTGTAAATTAAACAAGAATTAACCAAGTAATATATCAAATACATATAAATTGAATGTAGTCAGAAGAATATACAACTCGTAATGGATAAATTGTTGTGTTTACCTTTCGTTGTTTAAGCCACAAAAAAAATTAATTGTTTTCGTTTGATTTCTAAAAACGTTTTGATAGAATGAAAATAATGAATACTCTGTATTTCCTCAAGAAGAAGAAGAACTATTTGGTAACATATTCTAATTAAACTTAATGACTTTTAATTAAGGTATTATTTTCTTTAATTACCACATAATTAGTTAACTATAATTAAACCAGATTTGTATAACTAATTATAAAAGCCAAAATATACAAAATCAAAATAGTAGTAACTATTTAAAGTTTAAACTATAGCTATAATGCGTAAATAGATAAACTATAGTTAATAAGGCTTATTATATTTTACTATGGTAGCTATTTATGAAATTTTCCTGTTCTAAATATCAATTCCTGTCCAAATCCTTGTGAATATAGGAAAGTCCTGCTTTGTCCCTTAAATATAAAACGCCCTCAAATTGTTATAATTTTTGTATTTGTCCTAAAATCCTTACATACCAGATCTCTCTTCCATCATCCTCTTCTTGTTCCTATCTATTAAGCTATGGCGGCGGCGCCGGACTGGGCAGCATTGCCCAACGACCTCCTTGTTTTGATTGCAAAGTGTGTTAAAGTGATGGAAGATTTCATTGTTTTTCGTGGTGTTTGTACCTCATGGTGAACCGCTTCTCCCAAGGATAATTTCAATCTTTTATCTCCTCAACTTCCTTTGCTAATGTTCCCTTGATAAAAATGACGATTATCGAGAATTTTACGCTCTTTCCAAAGGTAAAGTCTTGCGTCAATTGTACCTCCCTGAGGCTAAAGGACGAGAATGTTTCCCATTTGATAATATGGAATGGCTTCTCACCCAATCATTAGACGGAGAAGAGGTTATTTTGCTGAATCCTTTCTCCCGTACCAAAATTCAACTTCCTAACCAATTAGCCTTAGAAGAAGAAGAGGAATTAATCGAACAAGTGGAGTATCACTACATGAAACTTGCTATTTTATCTGCCAATCCTTCTTTTACCTCAGATTATCTACTCCTCATTGCATTTGAGACACTTGGTGAACAATTTGCTTTTTGGCGACCTGGAGATATCAATTGGACTAAATTTAATGTCAGAAGACTAGGTGGAGTGTCCAATATGATTTACTACAAGAGCCAATTTTATTTTGTTACTTGGACCAGTGAATTAGGTATTATTGATGTTCAAGGACCTGAACCACGCGTAGACTCTTACATAATTTACCTTAACGATCATAACAAGTTGTTTCACCAACATTCAACTCAGTTTTATCTCGTTGAGGTAAACGATGCACTCTTACTTGTTGTTCGATTTGGTACAAGTCGTTCAGATGCTAACAAGTCTCTCGACACTTTTAAATGTGAAGTATATGAAATAGATGTAGTGAAAGGTAATTTAAATGATACACTCTTACATGTTGCTCGATTTGGCAGAAGTCTTCCAAATGTTAAATTTGTCATCGACACTTCTAAATGTGAAGTATATATAAATTAGAAGCTATGAAATGTAAATAAAGAGATGTCAGCTCACAAAAAATTTTAAATGACTTACTGTGATTTATACTGATTCATATGGAATATTATGAAAATTATAGTTATTAACAAACTATTTTCTAATCCAACAAACAAAATTGTAGAACTTAATGCTTAGAAATGATTAGATATCTACATCCGCAACGCCTTTAGCTATGCCCATGAAAACTACAATGAGATTCTAGAGCAATTGTCAATTAATAGAAATTATCATATCTACCGCACTTAAGACTTTCATATTTTGTCGAAATATTTGAATGACAATATTTATAATGGTAATGCTTCTTGAGATCATCAATCTTATCGCAGATGAGTATTGATTACACTTTATATTTACAAGTCTATATAGTAATCC
The DNA here is from genome assembly GCA_018342035.1 of Solanum appendiculatum. Classification (NCBI taxonomy): domain Eukaryota; kingdom Viridiplantae; phylum Streptophyta; class Magnoliopsida; order Solanales; family Solanaceae; genus Solanum; species Solanum appendiculatum. The sequence continues at coordinate 1,800,721 of JAGDQO010000547.1, read as the reverse complement.
ATGTACGACACTTTGGTTCTTATTTGACTTTGATCGCTATTAAGTTTTATTTTTTATTATTATTCTAATAATGGAATAACACCGGTCCACTATCAACTCAAATCATAGAAAATTATTATTTCCTTTTCAATTTAGTGAATTTTTTTTCGTTTTTTATCCTCCTCCATTGAAATTTTGGTTTATAGATAATTTATCAATGTTATGGTGTTTAATAAATTTTTACAATTTTTTTTTTTTTGGTAAATGATGAAGGCTTAGAAGTTGCAATAACTGTTTAATTAATGTTGCACAATTATTTTCCTGAAAGTTAGGCAAGATGAAAAGGGGTGAACAAGGGATTTAAATTTGTATGTTTCTCCGATATTATGGGTCAAATATGCAAAGAATCAAAGTTTTATTATATAACTTGAGAATGGTTCTTACACATTAATAAAATGTTAGTCTTTTGTTGCAATACAATACCCTGGTTGTTCTTCTCAAAAATCTTATTGATACATAATAAGTTTAAAGTAGTTTAATTTAAAGTTCTCAAATATCATACAAAATTTTGTTGTCATTTAACTAAAAACTTATAAATTTGACGAAGAAAATTTATTGCAGACTTAATGTCATGACTAGATAAAGAAATAATTATTTAAAAAAAAATAGTATTTGTAACTTTATAACACACATCATAGTAATTTTCTAGTGGTTATCAGAAAACGTTTATTGAAAAATTAAA